>JAHNEJ010000799.1:0-309309 GCA_022559845.1 Amorphophallus konjac
TGGTCTAATTGAGCAGCCTTATGAACAAGGGAGAGATTCGTCAATTCCAGACAATATGACAATAAAAATAAATAAAATACATATAGGATATCTTGGGGTCCTATTTATAGTGGGGAACTTTGGAGCTTTAATTCTAGGAAAATTAGGGACCAACTTTTAATTAGATTTGGAAGAATATATTCCATAGCCAAGTGCCCCCCCCAGCCTTAGAAAGCCTTAGGACCCTTTCCCAAATGGAAAAAGAGCTCAAACGAAGAAAGAAGTAGATTCTGTCCGATTTGGAACTCTAAGAATGGGCAACTATCACAGTGGTCGCCAATTAAATTAGCGCCAGTTCAAACCACTTGTTTTGAGCCATTTTAGGAAGGATAGAAAATTTCTAAAATTAGAAAAGAATTGGCGCCCAAGGGGATGGTCGCCAATTAGGAATTTACACAAATTCTCCTGAAATAGAAAGAGAATTAGCGTCCAAGCTCCGGTCGCTAATTAAAGAATTAGCGCCCTAGCGAAAAGGCGTAAATTCAAAAATTAAGGGAATTAGCATCCATGTCTTGGCCGCAAATTCATGATGCACAGGATTTGGCGCCCCTCCAGACGGGCGCATGTTCTATGAACACACAGAAGGTGTGTCGACTTAGAAGAGATAGCGTCGACGCAACGCCTATTGATGAAAGGATGGGCGCCTGCCTAGACGAACGCTAATTATAGAATTGGCGTCCAAGGCCAGGCCGCATATTTAAAAATGGAAGAATTGGCGTCAACTGTGCGTCAACTTTTTCAAAGAATTGGTGTCCAAGGACTGTCGCTAATTCAGAAAAGTCTTGAAAAATTATGAAAAAGCCCAGGAAAATCAGAAAAAATGGGGGAAAGCTTTAGGAAAGTTGATTATTCGAGAAAAATGAGGAAAACCACTCAAATAAGTCGATTTGAGGGTCAAATCGAGACATCACAGTACGATAGGAGGTATGCTCAAAATGATGTCAATTTTGACGTGTCTACAAACAGATTCCCCCCTTCAAACGATTGATGCATCACATTTGCACATCAATTCTTATACCACAGAGTAGTGGAAGGGAAAGAGTTGTTGAAATGCAAAGATTCCTTCTGTTTTGTATGATCAAACAAGTTAGAGTCTCCTTAACATATATTATCCTTCAGATTATGGGAACCTGCCTAAAAGAATCTAGGACACTTCCATATACTGCACCTCTTACAGCTATTTTCATAAAAGTAGTGTCTTTGGTGAATGAGAAAAAGTTTATAATTCTCAAGGGAAACATATACTGCCTTGAAAATATTCAAAATTCATGAAATTCCAGATTGTGAATGGACAAGTTGTTCGGATTTTACCCAGCCAAAAAATCCAGGTGACAGCAGAGGCAGTAGCTCAGGCACAGCATCAAGAACATGCCGCGTTTGAAGTTGGAATAGGTGCACAGGACAATGAAATAGGTCAACAAGTTCAGATGGACCAACCATCCATGGAGGGAGCTCAGTATCCTCACGTTGAATCTTGCCTTAGTGGTGGTTTTGGACCATTCCAAGAACCCTCTCCAAGAAGGGATGATGATGTCCGTTTCACAGACACAGCTCCACCCTCTTCATTTGACAGACCGGCTTCTCCCTTCTCAAGACCAGGGCCATCTACTTCACATATGGAAGAACCATCAGCTATCAACCCCAGACTCATGAAGTTTTTGCCAGCACAGTTTAACAACATCAACTCATCTATTATGCAGTTGAATTCCAATGTGGACCACATGAGTTAGAAAATGGAAATGAGAATTGCTCATGTTGAGCAAAATTTAGATAGTCACTGGGAGCAATTTACGCAAGACAAATAGAGGTCTAACATAAAACTGCACAATTTCATAAACTCAATTCTTCAAGTATGTGAAAAAGCTGGACCAGTCATGAAAAGGTTGAAGGAACATGGTGAAGAAAACAAGGAAAGACTATAAGAACTACAATGATACAGTTATGACATCAGCAAAGAACAGATGAGTATAAGTGTCCAGCATGCCTCAATTATTGATAAACTAAATTTGGTAGGTGATGAGATAATTGATATGATATGTATACTGAAAGAGCATTACCCTCCAACACTACAATAAGATGTTTCAGAAGGCTGGTATACAAACCAGACTGAGGCTAGTTCATCTTATGTGCCTATCAAGGCTACTCAGTAAAAGGCAAGTAGACTACATCTTTGATATGTTACACAGGTGGTTTGATGATGTACTATCCAAAATTCAAAGTCTTCACAACTTTGTACATCACAAGGATCAGCTGTTTTCTGAAAGACTTGACTCTATTGCAGCCAAGATAAATCAGCTCTAGCAAGGATTTAATGACATTGGACTATTGAATGCACCAGCCACTTCTTGAGTTGTTTTGGCACCCCCTTCCTAATGATGTCAAATGGGGAGACTAGGCATGGGCATTTGGCATTTGGGCAACATTTTGCATTTTTGGTTAGGGCAATGCATATTGCATATGTACTTGTCATGGATGTGTTTGTTCAGAATTAATATGTATGTTTTTGTTCCACTGTTTCTCAATGAAATGAAAGTGAATCTGTCTTGCTTGACTGACTAAAATTCTTGTTTGAATGCATTGACCAATGCATCATATAGTTGTCATCATCAAAAAGGGAGAGATTGTTGTGTCCCTAGTTTTGATAATGACAAACTATGAGTCATTGTATTATAAATTCAGTCTGCATGAAGGAACAAAGTCCATTATATAGATTTCTACTCTAAATTGCAAAGAATGGATCTGACAAGCTGTATGACAAAGTTCGCATCTCTATAGCGTCAACGCATTAGTTCAAGCTTGACAGAAAATAAGTTCTGTCAAGACTCAGGGCGTTAACGTAGGAACTTCATAGCGTCAACGCATTAGTTCAAGCTTGACAGAAAACAGCTTCTGTCAAGACTTAGGGCGTTAACGCAGGAACTCCAAGGCCTCAACGCATCAGGGTTCACTGCAAGCTTTCCTTGGGCGTGACTGGACTGCGTCAACGCTTCAGGCAATTAGGGTCGACACCATTTGAAGTAATGCAAAGGCAATTATTGTGAAGTCCAGAAATGGCCCACAATCCAAAGCTAGATCAGCCAGAAGAAGACGAATTTGCTCTTTCCACGATTCCAGAAGCGTCTGTGCGAGGGAAAACCACCAGAGTACCAAGAAAATCTGAGTGGGCCCCCCAAAGGAATATTCACGTAAAAAGAGGGTGTGATCATTCGTTGGTTGGTGATGGTGTGTGGTGAACACACGAAAAAGGTAGAGGAGGTTGGTGGTTGCGTGAGAGGCGAAGAAGGCTTCATCCCCATCGAAGAGAGCAAGGTGTAGAGGCATCCACACACAGAGAAGCAGAGATGAAGCTCTGTGAAGGAAAGGGGAAGAGCCACCCATCTTCGTCTGTAACTTGTTGATCAGCGAGGAAGTGAGAGCTTCAGCAGAGTTCTTCATCCAGTGTAGATGAATTCTCAAGAAGCTGCTTCGTGATATTCTCAGCGCCATCCATCGAGAAAGAGGAAGCCCATTGTGCTGTGGGGTTCCCTTTGTTAGTATTGGTGTGCTACATGCCAATTTTGGGTCGGGTAGGCCCGATAGTTGTACAATCTTGTTCATTATTAACGAAGTGGTATTTGAGCATAAATGTATAATTGTATATTACTCTACGATGTCCCTAAGATATGTGGTTGTAAAGTCAACTCGAGATGGGATCTCGATTATGAGACTGACTTTACATGGACACATACCTTAAAATTGTTCCTGGTTGGAGGGTAATCACTCGGGGACTTTGATTACCTATGAAACTGGTACACATGATGTATGGGTGAGCAGTCTCGTCGTCACTGGTGCGGGACACCGATACATATGTGTAGGTGTATGTTCTGGGAGGATGTACACTGAACTGATCCGCTATTGGATATTTAGATGGTTGATTATATCTAATGTCAACTGAAGATCTAATTGTCTCATCAACATCATTGTCCTTTGACCCGAGACATTGATCAGATCTTACACGAGAACTGGAATGGTTTAATGAGTTGGCTAAGTGACTTTAACCATAAGTCATGAATTGCCAAGTTATTAACCATTTCAGGATACGCGTGAAGATCATCAATGGTCAAGAGGGGATCGCTCACTGTCGGGTATATATCAGATAGTTAGTGGGTCATGACACTGACGCTCCGTTAAATCCCTGGCCAGGGTCGTGTGAGTTCGTTTAGAAAGGACGTCATACACTTTAAGGAGGTCGTGATCAAATGACACGATCATGGGGTTTGATAGTTACCATACCCTCGATCGAACCAGACTCATAGAATGAGCGAGGGATTATAGCGATGAGGCAACTCTAGACTTACAGGTACCAGACAGGGTGGTTTGAACTAGACATCCTCTGGGATCACGCGGATTTGCTTGACCCAACGTGATCAAAAGTTTGGAATAAATTAAACTATTATTCGGCTCTAGTAGAAGCGAATAATAAGTTTAATTTACTTCTAATTGAGAATTAGAAGTTAATGGGCCTTAAACTAGAGTGATTATGGGCCTAGAGGATCACACACATTGGATTCTTGGGTGACGGGGTATTATTGTAAATATGTATATATGAAAAGTCTTAAATTCTTTTGGGAAAAGAATGATGAGAAAGGCTTCATATATGCATATACAATAATGCAAGGACACGTACACAATATATGTGGTTAGGGGCTCTTTTAGAAAGTGCCCAACCCATATATATATATATGGGTGTTATGTGTTACATGGGTGTTCCTCTCCACAACGAAGCATCAAAGGAGAAAACTCCCCTTCTCTCCTCCCCTACTCTCCCTTACTCTCTCTCTCCCCCTTGTTGCTCTCCCTCTCTCCCTATCAAGGGAGAAAGGCTTAAGGTAGAGGAAGGGATTTGTTGAGCATCCGTGGTTCGTGCGCGGGGAAGAATGGGGGATCACTACAAGAAAATTGGCCTTTACCTACGTTTAAAGAACGTAGTTATAGGTCCAAAAAATGTAGGTAAAGCCTTTAGCCACATTTGCTTGCCACGCTCTCAAAGTGTGGCGCTTGCTCGCGTGACTATAGGTTGTACCTACGTTTCCTTGAAACGTTGGTATAGTTCAATCTACGCCTACACTTGTAAAGCGTAGGAATAGTCTAACAAAAAATGTAAGTAGATATCGACCTACACCTACGCTATAAAAGCGTAGGAATAGTTTCTCAAAAATGTAAGTAGATATCAACTTATACCTACACTTTTTAAAACAACGTAGGTTAAAAATATTTATACACACGCATGTAATTGGCTATACCTACGATTATAAAAATGTAGGTATTATATATTATCACGTTTTAGAAGAAACGTATGAAAAAGTATTAGCGTCGTTGTATTAAAAACGTAGGAAATAGAACTAGTGTCATTTTTAAAAATGTAGATATATTGTTCTTTTATTTTTTTTATATACTCATTGTGCAATCATACCTGTACATTCATATAATTCCTGCATGAATCTCACATTGAACACATCACTAATAACATAAAAACTCACAATCAACACATCAACATAAAGTCACATTCAACACATCAATATAGATCATACACGACCTTCGAAACACCACTAACAACTTCAAGAGATTAATACATCACCTACACACAAATTTACTTTCCAATTAGTAACTATTTGCCACTAGAACATGTGTTAAACAAGTAACACATGCACATATACATAGTACATACATACACATAAACAGATAGTTCCCCTATTGTAAAAGGGCAACAAGGCCACTGATATATACATACACATACATATCATTGCAGTAAGGTCAGCCTTCTTTGTTCCTTCTTTGTTCCTTCTTTGATAGACAGGCAAAAGCTCCTCTCACTCTCCAGCTGGCCTAAAAAAAAACTAAATAATAAGTAATGAGCGTCATTATTTGAAGGACGTCTATGGCACTTTACTGCCCATATGCTTGACTTAGAAATTGCAACCTGCTACTTGCAAACATGAATGGTTGCAGAAAGCTAAGTTCCGTGTTCAACTTTAACAGCATAAAAAAGACAAGATTTTAATTATAAAAGATAAACAAATTGAAAGATATAATTTTTTTAATGGAATAAAAGTAAAATTGCATTACAGTGTTGCATAAGCAAAAAAGAAAAAAAGTTGTGACAACATACCTGAGATACAATATTTTTTATCTGCGGTTCAAACCCCATGTATAGCATACGATCTGCCTCATCCAATACAAGATATCTAACTCTACGTAGATTGGTATGGCCAGCTTCCAACATGTCAATCAGACGACCAGGAGTGGCTATAACAATCTCAACCCCTAGAAAAATTAAACACTCAGATTCATAGTTTATAAAACCAAAAATGGCAACTACAAGTGTTCTAACCCCCAAAAAGGGAACAATTCTCCAAAATATGCACTGTGTGATCATATAAATTTAAGCAAACAGCCAAACCTCTTTTAAGATCACGAATATGAGGTCCTTTGGGTGCACCACCATAAATGCATGTGCTTTTGATATTTGCATGCGATCCAAATTTCACAGCTTCTTCCTGTATCTGAACAGCCAGTTCTCTTGTAGGTGCCAACACTAGGACAACATGCCCATCGCCATATACTAAAGAACATATTACAAAAGGCATATGATCCATTGGCTGGGACTAAATAGTGAACCAAGGTGTTATACGCGCGTGGGGAGTCACTTGTCGTTTTGTCCTCGCGGCGGGGGGGGTGCACACTCGCCTTTTACGGAAGGCCGAGATAGGTTGACTGGGCACGCGGAGATTCTGAGGGTATTGAGAAGAAGGCAGAGAGAACGATATGAACACGCTGGAGGGGATGGCGTATGGTTCATCATTCTGGGAGACTAGGACAGGGATGGCTGGGTGGAATGCGGGCGTGCCAGTCGATTTCTCGACAATCACCTATGAAACCAAGGATTGACCGGGGAAGCGTCGTCGGGACGCGGCACGTGGCTCGAGAGATCAGGCGACAGTGGATAGAAGGAGTTCCACTGGTGCGAGTGCGCAGGCGCATGCGATTATGGGGATTCGTGTACTGGACGTCTTTCCCCACCGGTCGCAAGCAACCGATGTTTATTTTACATCGGATTGAATCCGAATACCCTTGTTTCTACTTGCCGAAGAGAGATTCAGGGACCCTGGGAGCCGTGACGTCGGGAGGGCTTAGTCCGTGCAGCAGCGACAGGGCAATAGCAACACAACAGAGATAACTGGGGGCAGAGAGACCGGTTCCGGTGAGGAGGGGGATCCGCTCCCTGACTGGATTACATGACTTATATGCTATGAAAGCCATTTATATGGGGCATGAGAGCCTGATCATAATTGCTTGCAAGCCACGGGATAATTCCGACATTCATGACGGTCCCCGGGTCATTGCATTATTGTGTGGGTATTTTCGCATTTGTACGTGGCGTCCGTCAAAGGACCTGTGACTCAGCAGGATGGCCCCCGAGAGGCGTCACAATGTATTCCCGACATGAGACAGTGTCGAGGTCGGGGCAGTAGGGGTGCCGTGGGCACCGTTGTGCAGGGGAAGTTGAGTGGTCGGGTGCCGCGGGCCCCGATGTGACTGGAGTAGCTGGTAGTCGGGTGCCGGGGGCACCGTTGTGACTGGAGTTGTTGAGTGATCGGGTGCCGCGGGCCCCGTTGTGACTGGAGTAGTTGGGTAGTCGGGTGACGGGGGCACCGTTGTGACTGGAGTAGCTGGCAGTCGGGTATCGCGGGCACCGTTGTGACTGGAGTTGTTGAGTGGTCGGATGCCGCGGGCCCCGATGTGACTGGAGTAGCTGGGTAGTTGGGTGCCGAGGGCACTGTTGTGACTGGAGTTGTTGAGTGGTCAGATGCCGCGGGCCCCGATGTGACTGGAGTAGCTGGGTAGTCGGGTTCCGGGGGCACCGTTGTGACTTGAGTTGTTGAGTGGTCGGATGCCGTGGGCCCCGATGTGACTGGAGTAGCTGAGTAGTCGGGTGTCGGGGGCACCGTTGTGACTGAGGTTGTTGAATGGTCGGGCGTCGTGGGCCCCGATGTGACTGGAGTCGCTGGCAGTTGGGTGCCGGTGGCACCGTTGTGACTGAGGTTGTTGAATGGCCGGGCACCGTGGGCCCCGATGTGACTGGAGTCGCTGGCAATCGAGTGCCGGGGGCACCGTTGTGACTGTCGTTGCACGATGGTCGGGCGTCGTGGGCCCCGATGTGACTGGAGTAGCTGGCAGTCGGGTGCCGGGGGCACCGTTGTGACTGAAGGAGGCGGGCGCCGGGAGACCTCGATGGTCGTGCTCGGGGCCCGGTGTGACTGATAGTCGGGTGCCGGGGGCACCGTTGTGACTGAAGGAGGCGGGTGCCAGGAAGAGGCTAAGACCCGAGTACATGTACCTGTATTCAACTGGTTTCACACTGTATGAGAGCCACGTGGGCTTTACAAATGGGCCGAGGAGGCCGAAGTACAATGGGCGCAAGCCGCGGGAAAATTCCGACGCGTGGGTCGGTCCCCGGGTCAATGCTGGATGAGGCAGATATCCGCGTGTTTTACAAAGGGTCCCTCTCGTGGCACGGGCCATGTTTACTTCGTCAAACGAGGGGCTATGACTGGATAGCTAGATAAAGCATCGGGCTGGTGTCTGGGCGAGGGTCGATTACGGCTCGAGTCGAGCGGTCGGACGTGGCCTCGTGATTGCGGGGAAGCGTGACGTCATAGTGCGTGCGTAGTTGCGGTCGGAGGGCACGCGAGGGGAAGTCCTGACATGAGGGGGCGTTCACCCTTGTCATAACATCGCACACGTGGCGGGGGTAGACTTGTATGTCATGGCGGGACACCGTGTGAGGGAAGAACAAGCGACATACCCTCGGCGTCCTTAGCCGACAATTCTCCTTGCTCGTTGCCTGGAGCCGCTTGAAGCTTGGAGATCACTGGAAGCCCTTGATTCATGCCTCCCTATCCATTGAGCTCCTTAGGGGGGCTTTTATAGGGAAAGATGAAAGGGTGGAAGGGTTTAGGCGGACCAAGTTGAGGGCCCAACTTGGTCCGGGTAAACCGTTCACAAAATACCTTTTTTTTGTATTACGGAGTGGGGGAGGGAGGGTTTAGGCGGACCAGCCCATGGGGCTGGTCTGGTCAGCCTAAACCCCTCCCCCAAGTGGGGTTTAGGCGGACCAGCCCAAGGGGCTGGTCTGGTCCGCCTAAACCCCTCCCCGAGGGGTTTTTTTGCATTAAAAAATCTTTTTTTGGTTTTGATGGGGTTTAGGCGGACCAGCCTGAGGGGGCAGGCTGGTCCGCCTAAACCCTCCCCCACGGGGGGTTTGGGCGGACCGGGCTGGGTGCTTTTTTTATTCAAAAAAGTTTTTTTTGTTTTATGGGGGTTTAGGCGGACTAGTCTTAGGGGTGAGGCTGGTCCGCTTAAACCCCTCCCTGGAGGGGTTTACGTAGAGTAAAAAAATACATATATTTTTATTTTTATTTTTATTTTATTTTCTATGGGGTTTGGGAGGACCAGCTTTGGGGGTGAGGCTGGTCCGCTTAAACCCCCCCTGGGGGGTTTAGGCGGATTTGACTGGGGGGTTTTACCCGGGTTTGACCGGGGGTTTGATTGAGGGTTTGACTGAGGTTTGACTGGGGTTTAGGGTACCAAAAGACGGCAATGCCCCTGTTACAAAAAAGGAATTGGGCGACCTGACCGCGTAGGTCGATCCGCGTGCGAGGGTGCACGAGGGTGGTGCATGACGCGATGGGTTGTTGGAAGTCTCGAGTTGGGCTCGGACTTACTGTAGAGTGGCTGGAGCATACGCGCCCACCAGGTGCTTGGGGAAATTCCCGACACGCGTGTGTGGGCCGTATAAGGTTGCTGTGAGCTCCTGAAGCATGTGGTTGGCCCAGATGGGTCTTCCTTTGACTTCAGAGAGCTAGAGAGGGGTGACTCGAGGGTAGACCCCGGCCTCGTTGCTGGGTGCCACATGGCGTGGCTTGTAGTCAGGGCGCTCCCGGGTCGGCTCGGGTAGCTGTGTTGAACGCGGGTAAACCCGCAGATTGAGTGATCGGGGGTGGGCTCGATCGTTTGTTGATGTTGCCATGGGTCGCGGCTAGCTGGTTAGGACCCTTGGTTGGGCCCGGTGATTGGGGCGTCAACATGACGATGCCGTTTTTCTGGTGGTCGGGGTGACCCTTGCTCCTTGGCGAAGAGTCGTATGAAGCGGCATGTTGTTCTGAGTCCCGAGTTAACCCGGTTGTTGAAGCATCGGCGGTGTGATACCGTATGCAGGGTGTTCGGGGGTGATCCCCGAATCTTCACAGAGTGCCGTAAGGTACGACAGGTTGTCCCGATTCCCGAAACTGATCCGGTTGTCAGGAAACTGGCTAGCATAGTGCTGTTTGCTCGGGGTCGATCCCCGGTCGTTATGTTACGCCGCTTGACCTGGCGAAGTGTCTTGATTTCTGAGTCCAACTCGACTAATATAGCAGCTTTGGCGATATGCCGTTTTGCTCTATTTAGCCATATGCTTAATCCTCAATTAATTCGAGAAAATAAGCCGGTGCCAACACAAGGGAAATAAAACAAAGTTGGGCAGATGTCAAATACTACGAAAGAAAACTAACCTAGTGGGGGCTGTGCATGAACATGTACTAAAGTTGGAAGAAGATATGCCAATGTCTTTCCAGAACTAGTCTCTGCTATACCAATTACATCTCTACCCTTTAGGGCTATAGGCCACCCCTGAGCTTGAATGGGTGTTGGTTCAACAAAACCACATCTTTCTATCAGCCGGAGACAGTATTCTGCACATACTAAAAGTTGGCAGAAGTTACATTCTTGAAGACAAAAGATCCACCAGTTTTGCCACCCCACAGAAGCATCCATAGGATTATAACAATAGTAGTATGATACCAAATGACAAGCAAAAGTGAAATTCACAGAAAATGCTTCATAAAGCCATTTCAGACAGGAACCTTTTAACATGCACTAGTAACATTTATAATTATAAATATAGAACTTAGGAAGGAATGACTCCAGAGTAAGCATTCAAGCAAGTCTCAAAAGACTGAATCTCCATAGTCATGTAAACACAACTTCTATGAGTAAAAGGTAAACAACTAGATATATACCCACTAAATAGCATACATATCATGAAAGAGACTAGACTAAATGATAGATAAAAAAGGAATTGCTGAGGTAGGAAATTATGCATGTTTCTTAATAGGCTCTGATTGAAAGTCTGAGAAGCCCAAGAAAATGTCAAACACAAAAAACTTGTATTTTAACTTTATATAATACATTGAACCTTTATTACTTCATAACATCACATAAATGAAAATATTATATAAATCTCCACATATATTAATGAACAATTCTTCATGAAATGTGATCAACTATTAGATGATCTCTAAATAGAATATATACATAATATATATATGTATGTATATATATAAAGAACAAACAAAAATCATCGAATATTACTGGGTTTTGGGGGAGGGGGCTTCGAATATTTGATCCAGACTGGTTCTAGCCAGTTGTGACACAGTTTGGCTGGTTCCAGTCTGAAACTCCCAGTTTTTAAACCATAGACATTGCACACCATGAGGATATTTGATCCCAACAGTAATATATGCAAGAGACAATCCTGGTAAACTATGTGTTGTTGTCCAATTCTATCATGTTGAATTACAGTTAAACCTTAACGCATGGATAGATAGAAGGAAATGCCAAGTTAGATGGCCGCATATTCACATTCTAGTCTATAAGGAGGAACATGTAGTTTTATGGATCTTTTTGCAGTCAAATTACCAAGGCCCCATAAAAAAACATGATGGTCACCTGTAAGCAACATCGGCTACAGCAATAATATGAGGACTTAGCTCTCCAAGTGATGCTCCCTTATATTGTTCCATCATATGGGCATCATAAAGATGTGGCAACCTTTGAAATGGATTTACTACAATAAGAATATTTCCTGTATATGTCTGCCATGAAATTCAGAAACAAGCATTACAACATGTTGCATAGAAAGTACTAGTTTTTTCACTTAAGGCAATAAGTAATTTTCAAAAATTGGCCTGTTCACAAAAATTCAAAGAAAGATAAAAATAGCTTACATATATTTCGTTAAGCTCATATCTAGTTGACAAATTCTGCAAAACACCGAGTTTATGCAAATATGAAAGCTTTGTCATGTCATCAACTCCACCAACTGGAGCTTCCATATCTTTCGGGAAACAAGTAATTAGCCAAAGCAGAGCACAACGCAAAGAGGATCTCCATCAAGCAACTGAGATGGAAGCTCAGGTGCCTAAAATGGGAAATGTTCCACGACTATCCTAGCTAGGACTGCACCAAGGAAACCAAGCACCAGGAACCAGTTTAATATAACATGGAACACTGGGCCAATGCAGACTGATAGGACACATTTGCATTTGGTGATTAAACAATGATGGAATTGAGTATAAAACTAGAGATCATAAGCCTATTCTTTCAAACCGGACTCATAAACTAAATGGAAATTTTCCTCATCTAATGCTCATATGTCATTAGACATAAGATAGACAAAAATTGAGTGATTGTAACCATAAACAATGAAATAGAGTAAACATAAGCATTCAATTCTACGCATGAGATTGAGTTGATAGCGGTCAGAACTTTTACACTCCATGATTCTCATTCGACACTCGCATATATTTGTGAGGAGGAAAACAGAAGCAGATTGTATGGAAATCATCTAATTTTTCGTCTGCTACAAGGGAAAGGATGTGTGGTACCTCATCTCCATAATTCCAAAATAAAGGTGCAGTGTAATAGAAGTAAGCTTTAAATCAATCCCAACCAATCACAAAGGATATAAGATAAAAAAGAATACATGAAAGTACTACAGAACCTAGGAGCTTTAAAAATGGGATTGCATGTGGACAACATAAAACAATGTGTTAATCCAATTTAGCCTTAAGGCTAAATAGAGAATAAATTTAGACTCGAGGATCACAGCTCAGCCTCTGCGTTGGTGTTTGAAGCTTGGAGGCCTGCAAGTGAGACTTTTTACATGATCTTATTCCCACAATTTGTCTCTTCCACTTTCAGCTTTCTGTACAAATACAAGCATTGGATGAAGGGATCAAGCATAAATAAATGCGACTAAAATGTCATTCTTGGTGCATCCGTTCCTTAATTTTTCTCTATTTTTTCCCCTCTAATATGTGCACTTGCAGTAAGGTGTGAGATTTTTTCAACATACAACTTAGAAGAAATGCAATTAGAGTTTGGAAGAATGTTCTACGAGAACCAAGTCTCATTGTGTTCCCCATATGTGTTCTACGAGAACTAAGTCTCATTGTAATATGATTGCACAATGAGTATGTTAAAAAAAACAATCAGCATACATACCTTTCCACCATGTAAGACATGAGTGCATCTTATTGACTCCTCAATGATTGAGTGCACACTTGGATCATATCTTGGCTTGCTTCCCATCTCATTGTAAATATAGTAACTTTGTCCATTGCTTTTTCCTGCAATGAAAAGCTTCAAGCATATGATGATACAGATGAGAGATACAATGTGGAGATTTTACAGAAACTAAAAGTGTGCTTAGAGTCGACACCTTTACCAGAGAAGGTGTCGACTCTTAGAGTCGACACCTTTTTAAAGGTGTTCTGTCCGCAGCAAATAGAAGGACACATGGATACTTAAGACTCCATTCAACTCTCAATAAACCATAGCCTACTCCATTCAATTGTCAACAAACCATAGCCCACTCCATTCAACTCTCAATAAACAATAGACACCAAGACTTTTGATCTTGTATTCATGATTACTTAAATAGAAGCATATGGATACTCAAACAAACATTTCATATTAAGCTCATAGGTAAATATTCAAGTATCCAAGCAGCTTGACACAAATTCCACAGATCTCTTTAGATGATATGCAATGCAAATTTCATTAAAACAAATTCTGCCGATATGGCAAGTAATGCAATCACAAAACTTCTCACTTTTTGTCAGGCACAGAAGAGTCCAAATTCGTGAGTAGTAGAAGCTAAAAGGGAAAAGAGAAAATAGTAGGAGACCATTCACACAGATTCGTCAATCACAAATATCTAAAGTAGAGAGCCATCCATCCATACAAGTGATGTGTGCAAGAATAAAATATAACATACAATGCAACATTAACCCAAAGAAGGTATTTAACTGTCTTGTATAAGAATGACATAGAGTAGCCTAAAAAGTCATTCCTTTTAAATCCACCTAGAACATACACAAGGGTACATCAGAAATAACTAAGGATGTTGAAAAAATAGATAGCTGACAAGCATCACATCTGGACCAACACCTAAAAAAGAGAGAAGATGATAGTCAAGTTTGCAGTAATTCAAAATAAGTTCAAAAGATATGGTAGTGTATAATTAGAAATGATCTTACATAGTCCTTGAGCCACAAGATGTGACTCCCAACAGCATCTTTCATTCTTTTCTATTCTGATCCTTCACAAACAATGGTTTGTCTGGATGGCGAGTATATTCCACAGAGACTTCACAATACACAGATCCAATTTTCCTTCCCATGACGACCTTTTCTTCGTTGATGCACATGACCATGCCAATTGTCACATGTTGTCCCTCGAGGTCTAGCAAGATCACTTTGCGACCTGGCAACTAAACATAACACAAAATATATCCACTTGGGTGAGTATTATCATACAGAATTCATAAAAAATATGACTGCTCACATAGTTATTATTTAAAAATTATGAGTGCATCACCCATTGACACACCACATGAGGGACGCATGTGCTCCCAGAAATTAAAAATGAGTCATGAGATGTCGAGACATATGCTCCCTGCATTCCAAACACCCAAAAACCAATATGAAATACATACTTGACACTTTATGCATAGTACATCATCTAATGCTCTATGGTAGCAATATAATGTCTTTACCTTTGTTGGATCGTCAAGGGTGTTAGCATTTTACATGTCAGATATTGACCAAATTCATCATAGGCACTGGCAGCAGATGATGCAGGCACATGTGGAGATGATTCATACTTGTTGCCATGACTCTAAAAGGAGATGAGGACCAAAATTAGTAAGTAATAAAAGTATTCTCAAGTATTTTAAGTGATATAATGTACCTGCAATGTTCTTATCAATTCTTCCATCCTTGCTAGCTTTACTTCTACTGACGACTCCAAATCCCTCATTCTATCCACCAACATTTTGTTCTCGCCCTAAGAGATTCCTTTGTATCTTTCCCCCATAATGAAGATGGTGTGGGACCTGTACCCACACCACGCACACGGCCTGACCTCTCCTTACCGAGAACTTGGGAGTAAACATCATATTGTGTAGCAACTTGATGGGCATCACTTGTCATTGAACTCGAAGGTTGGGAAGTCTTTAACATCCCCATTTTTTCCTAATGAAAATGGGTGAAGAGAATTTGAAATACGGCATACATCAAAAATCATATGAAAATGTGTTCTAAGCATAATATGTCAAGATAAACTTACAATGACATGACCAGCCGCCTCATTTATTGGGGCCCCATCCTTACGCTTGTGTGTTTTGATGAACAAATCAGCACGATCTAAGTGCAGCCCATGTCTCTCATGCTATAACAAACAAAAATGAGGTGTCAATAGTATCACATACATAATGTAAGGAAAAGATCCCTACAAAATCCCCTAACAAATAAACCACAAATCGCCTCCTCAGAAATGTCTGCAAGGGAGCGTGTCCCAGCACAATGGACCCACTTTTGGGAAACCTTGCATTTTGTGTTCATTGCACTCATTTTCTGCAATCAATTGAATAATAGAGTTAGCTGACCTCAAAGCATACGACAATGCATTTGAATCAAACCTGCCACTGTGTAGTTGACCACAAAGAAACTGCCCCTTTCCATTGTTCCTCATTAATGCGTGGTGCATTTGGGAAGATTTGATAGGTTTCCTTTTCACTCCTTTTGTAATACAGTTTGCGCACTCTATACTTCCAATAGCGCCATTTATTTGCAAGGTCCTTCAGGACCCACCTCCTTGCCTCTTTTGGTATATCATACTTCTCTATTCAAAAGTTAAAACTACGTAATTGATTAAAAATATCCAAATAGGATTAATGAGGATAAAAGAATTAGTTGAAGGAACATAAAAATGTATTATCAACACAGTGTTACCTGTATGTAGTCCCATACATCTTCTTTATGAATGTCAGGCACTTTCCTCCAATTAGAGTAATTGATTGGCAATTTTTCACCATTCCTTGCAAGCGTGCCTAAAAATGTTCTTAACGAACGGCCACCCGACCCAACTGGCTGGCCCAACATATTCCACTTCACACAAATACGTTGTGTGCCGTCCATGGCATGTACATCGCGACAAGCAGTGTAAGAACGCTGTCTTTTAGACCTTTGGCTTCCTTCCCCTGATGTACAAGTTTTTGCAACAACACCTTCTACCTTCGTTTCTTCCTCCTTTTCGCTCGCAAGATTTCCCTGAATGTCTTTTACTTCATTTTTAGACTCAAGCTTTCCCTTCGTGTCTATTTCTTCAATCTTCATCTGAAGCGTTCCCTCAGTGTCTTTTACTTGACCAGGCTCGACCTCCTTGTCATGTAATCTGGATTGATCATTTCTACTACTTATGAAAGAGCTCACCAAGTTCTCAAACAAATCTACATCTGCTGGAACAAACCAACCCTCATGCAACTGTAAAGTTAAAAAAAATGAAGCAGAACAAACATTACTATATCATTGAAGAAGAGTTCAACATTGCAGAAAATGATACATAAGATAACATACAAAGTCTGGATATCCTTCACCAGAAAAGTTCTCTGGGGCAGCTTCAATGAATAGGTGAATGAAATATAGCACAAAATGACCACATTGTTCACCATTCCTTTGTTGAGGAACCTATAGACAGATTAAAAGTAATCAAAGTCAAAAATCATATCTACTTGCATATGAGAATATGTAATATTCCAAGTCTCATGTTCCACTCATTGACATATGCAAGTGTAGGATACTTACTTGTGGTGCATAAAGTGGAATGGTGGCAATGTCATCTATTGTTGCTGGGTTCCCTTCACTCTTGTAAATGTCCATGACGAACCTACATAGAAGCCCAACAATATTGAGTAAATCAAGCAACAATAACGACCATGTAATCAAATTAAATAGCAGTGAAAAATATAACATATGACTATAAAATGTAAACCATATGGAACATATATCTAAAGTTCATTGCTTTACATTACCTCCTAATGTCTTTCTCATGTCGGTTTGGTCCAGTCGACAGGAGAGAGTCGAGGTACAGAATGCATGGCTTTGCCTTCGATGTAAACCCCTGTCCAAGGTTGCATAAGATGACCAGGCTCCAATGACCCCTGCATCGAAGTGGTATGATAAAACCAAATTCATTATATAGCTATTAAAACCAATTATTAGGGTCAACACTTGAAGAGTACATACCAACAAACAATTGGCACAAATGTGTATGCCTTTGAGAATATACTATGGCCCTTAATCCATGACAACACTTTCTCACAATTACCGTTTAACCATGCATTATACCACAGGCAATCAAAACACCCAAAGCGGGCCTTCACATCATTAGGGACTTCAGTAAATATGTGCCTACAAAGTTTAAACATGCTCACAATGTTGTAACACAAACAACATGAAAGTTTATGTACAATAACAAGATAAAGAGGTGGCGTTCAAACTCTATATATTGTTGAAATCCATTTGAATCCAACATTCGTGCCCTTCGACTCGCAGTGTAAATTGTGGAGATATATTTCACCATTTTCACCTCTACAGAGCACGGTCAAGAGGGGAGCTTATGGACGTGGTCTGTTACAACCATACTACGGGTCCGAGGACCCTGTGCAGGTCTTTCCATAATGGTCTTTAGAACTCAAGTTTCGAGACAATCTTCTTTCCCCTGTAACATTACATAGAAATGTCAACAAAAATTCAACAAATTTAATTCCAATGAAAGCAAATTAAAAACATTCAAATTAAGAACTTACATGGCCCTATCCAATGCTTTAGAAGCTGAGTCTAAATCTGAAATTTTTGACAATGTAAATATGTAATATCAACATATATAAAATGTGTAAAAAATTGGTTGTTACCTAGCTTCCACAACTAACACCATTGCACTGTTATTAACGGTTAACAAAGACAATTGATGAATAATACATATGAAGCACTTAAAACAAATTTGTTCGAAACACTACAAACAAAAAGAAACTCATGAAGAAGGTCCCTGTCATTTTTCCACTATTTTTAAGGTGATTTCCAGACATTCTACATCATTTCTCTCCCAACATACGTTCTTGTCATGAACATTGTCATCCTCAAGGTAAGGCTGTGTGACTTGAATATCCAAAATCAGCCCTGCATCAGTGCATTGCCCACCTTGGACATCAAACAAATCTCTCGGATGTGCTTTCCGAACAACAAACCAACCATTGTCTTTAGGATCTTCAACATACCAAAATTGCTCTACTTGGGATGCTAACATAAAATGCTCTGTTGTTCTCAACAATTGTGTTGGATTAATCAAAGTGAATCCCCTATCTTCTTTCACCCCCCTCCTAACATCAATCCAGTCGCACTTAAATAGTACAATTTTCATTTCACCGTAATAATCCAATTGTACAATTTCATTCAAAAACCCATAGTAAGTGATGTCTCCCTGAATAGGTTTTTTTGTCGCTGGAGCTTACAAAGCTTGAGGTTATAGCAGACAGCACAATACCACTATTGCAAGTTCTTCTACGTTGCTCAACTTGTTGAGTGTGGAAGCGAAACCCATAATTAAAAAGGTATGAAATACATTTGCTACAGAAAGTGGTCCGTCTTTCAGCCAGCGGAGTTTTGGAGACAAAAGGTTACCCATTTCTACTTGCAATCTTTGTACCTATGCATTAAGTGAAAGCACAAGCATTAGAAATAATACACAGCCACCAACATCTATTACACATGCGTGGTTTTACCTTTTCCTTAAACCAATTGGGAAATTTTTTGTTCCACTCGCTTTCTATTTCCATCTCAGTTGCTCGAGGGTGTTTACTCCGAATTTGTGAAAGATGTTCTCTACATGTCAAGTAACCAATGTACATTCAAGTGTGTGCAGTTGCTCATAGAAAGTAACAAGAAAATAGAATAATACTTACTCTCTATAAGGAGCTAGCGCATCACAATTGAATAAAACATATCGGTGTGCCTGACATATGTCTTCCTTGTGAAGGTTAACATGAATCCATGCACCTAATGGACGGCCTACATCTAAGAAGATGGCCCATCCATCATCATCATTGTCATTGACATAGGCATCCTCATTCCGTCTGGGCCTATTAAACCACGTCTCCACATCATCAGACAAATATCTAGATGCAAAAGTAAGCGTCTCTTCAGCTAAATATCCCTCAGCAATGCAACCCGCTGGTCGTGCCCTATTGCGCACATATGACTTTAGCCGCGCTAAATATCTAGCAAATAACAAATCAAATTATTATCATCAAAAGGAGTGAAAGACTTAGAAGAGTCAAGAGTATTGTTCATACCTCTCAATGGGATACATCCATCGATAATACACTGGCCCACCAAGTCTAGCTTCTTCTGGTAAATGAATAAGTAAATGTGTCATGATATCAAAGAAACTGGGAAGGAAGATCATCTCAAGACGACATAGTGTGACTACAATCCGTTCTCCAAGGTGATAAAAATCATCTGCTGATGAACTCTTTGAGCACAACTCCACAAAGAAATTACACACTTCAGTTAGTGCAGAACTCACTTCCTTTTGTGTCATTCCTCGAATAGCCACTGGAAGTAGTTATTGCAAGAGCACATGACAATCATGGCTCTTTAAACCCCAGATCTTTGCATTCTTCTCATTCACATGCGTTGAAATATTAGAGGCATAGGCATCAGGGACTTTCACACTCTTGAGAACATTACAAATGGTCACCTTCTCAGCTTTGCTTAATGTGAAACGTGCTGGTGGGAGCAATGTCTTTGTTGGACCAGCAGAACGTGGGTGAAGTGATGACCTAATGCCCATAAGTTCTAGGTCTTGCCATGCCTTGAGTCCATCTTTGTTCTTACCATCAAGTCCTAATAGTGTACCAACAATACTATCACACACATTCTTCTCCACATGCATGACATCGAGATTATGTTGCAGCAATAGAAACTTCCAATAAGGTAAATCAAAAAAAATAGAACGCTTCTTCCAATTTAAATATTTGTCAATCTCAGTGTCATTGTGCTCCTTACATGAATGGCTTCTCTTTCTCTGCACCCTTGTCTTCTTCAATGGGTGCCTTTTCCCCTTCAATGCTACACTTGAAGCCTTCCCCAACGTAAAAGAGAGCCCTTCTATTTGGTGTAACAATTCATCCCCCGATAGTCGCTTAGGACTTTTGCCCCATTCTTGTTTTCCATCAAACATGCGATACATTGATCGAAACTTATGATCTTGTTGTAACCATCTATGATGGCTATGATAAAAATGCTTCCCACTTGCTAGAAGCCACGATGAGAAAGTGTGCTTATTACAGACAGGACAAGCCAATCGACCTTTGGTACTCCATCCAGACAGGCATGCATATGCTGGGAAATCATTGATAGTCCACAATATTGCAGCACGCATCCGGAACATTTGACCAGTCGAAGCATCAAAAGTATCAACTCCATGCCACAATACCTGCAATTCCTCTATTAGTGGCTGCAAATATACATCTATATCATTACCATGTGCCTTCGGACCAGAGATGAGTAAAGATAGGAATATGTTTGGACTTTTCATGCATTCCCAAGGTGGCAAATTATATGGCATCAGAAGAACGGGCCAAGTGCTATGACTGATCGACATTGTACTATAAGGATTGGAACCATCACTGCCTAGACCCAATCGTACATTTCTGACCTCCAATCCGAAGTCATCTATAGCATCCAATGTCTTCCAACAAGCTGAATCAGCAGGATGACGCAAAATGCCATCTTCACGACGTTCTTCGCCATGCCATCTCATGTTAAGAGCAGATTTTGAACACATGTACATCCTTTGCAATCTTGGAATGAGGGGAAAGTGACAGAGGAGCTTTCTTGGTACTTTTTGTTTCATTTCTTCATCATTATTAATTTTTACATCACATTTCCATCTGCTTTCACCACACTTAGGACATTTATGCAAATCTTTATTTTCTTTCCAATACAATATACAATCATTGGGGCATGAGTCTATCTTCTCATACCCATAGCCCAAGTCACTGATAATTTTTTTCGTCTCATACAATGAATTTGGCAACACTTCACCATCCGGAAGAATCTCTTTCAACAACTTCAACATTAATTCAAAAGAAGAGTCACTCCATCCACCCATGCACTTAATGTTGAACATTCGAATAATAAAAGAAAGCTTGGTGTGTTTTGTACAACCAGGGAATAAAGGTGTTTCAGCATCTCTAATTAACTTATAGAACATTCTAGCATTATCATCCACATTCATTGCACCTTCGTTTTCCCCTACACCACTCTTATTTTCAAAGGTTGGCCCAAATGCATCATGTAGCATGTCATGCATGCCCCTATGACGAACATCATTCTTTAACTGCCAAGCCTTAGTCTCACCATGAAATCTCCAAAACTCTTTATCCTTGATAACTCCATTCAAGTATAAGTGTTGTCTTACAGTCTCCTTATCCCATCTGTCAACACATGCACAACGTATACATGGGCATTTGATTGTCTGAGTACCCGGTACAATCCCAAATGCAAACTGAATAAACTCATCAACACCGTCATAGTATTCCTTTGCATCCCTTAAAGAAGTAAACATGTAAAAAGGATGCCAGCTAATTATCCATTCCAAAGTAAACATAACATAAGTTTATTCATCTACAACAGATACCTTGAAGCGTCCATCCACCCCCAATCCATTGTCCTCTCACTTGTAATTAAAGACAAAAATTATTTAGTAAACACAGATAAACATCAGTGCACATGATCCATATTCAATTCAAGCTCTTTTTCAACCATTGTGTGCATGTATGTATATACAATATAAATGATGATGAATAGAGTAAAACGCCATATCAGAGTCATGGTCTGTGGCATTGTTACACCAGAAGTTTTCCCTGAGGGGAAGATTACTAGTTTCCAGCCGATAGACCAGACTCCATATGAGGATCAGGACTCGACAAAACAAAAGATAAGGGAATTGCTTAGAAAGAAAAGTAAAGTTCTTAAAGAATGTTTTTTCTCTCTAGCTCACTAAACAACAAATAACAACATCCGCCACTGAAAAATAGAAATGGGATAGAAGATTACCAAAGCTTTAGCTTAATATGACCGATAGAGTAATCTCCTATCCCCTGCGAAACAGAAAAATAGTCCTTTACAAAAAAAATCACTGCTAAATAGAAAAATAATAAAGCAAATACGACATTTATGCCACACGAGCAACATAGTAAGGATATTTGCTTAAAAAATCATGTCAAAAAATTCTAAATACCTTTCCGGAGTAGCTCGAAGATGACCACACTGGATGGGGAGCTGTGGCTGGGTATGAGCAGGTAGTGTAGACTACACAATCACGGTAGAGCTGTATGGGAAGCACGTGAGCGGTGGATGGGGTCGTGGTGGCAAGAGGCTGATGGGGTCGACGCTGCAGGAAGGGGGCAGCAGGCTTAAGGAGAATGGCCGAGGGTGAGGGGGGTTGGGGTTGACGGTAGCTAGTTGCAGGGTCTGGGAGCAAATATGTACGGAAGAAGAAGAGGAAGGGGGTAACAAGCGGTGGAAGAAAAAGAGGAAGGTGTGGCAGGGATCCCGGCGGTTGGCGATGGGGCTGGCGGGTGGCGCGCGTTTGCAGGAAAAAGAAAGGGGGAATAGAGCGAGCACGTTGGAGGCGGTGCAGATGTAGCCCGCAGTGGTGTCGACAGGGCTGCTGTTGTCGTCGTTTGCGGTGGAGGGTAGGCGGAAGGCGGGAGGCGATGGCGGCTCTGGGGAGTCACGGCGGCCGTGGTCCTATTCACGCGCTGAAGCAGAGGGGAGGCTACTGTAGTGGGGAAGGAGGGCGGGAGAGGTGGTCCGGCGGCAAGCAGGCAGCGGTGGCGGGTGAGGTCGACAGAGAGCGCGACTAGGGTTTTAGTGGGGAAGAGAATGAAGAAGGAGAGGGCGAAGATCTAGGAGAAGATCGGGGGACGGGGTGGCGGAGGAAGAGGAGGGGGAAGAAAGCATCGAAGCTCGGGCTCATAAAAGCTCGGGCGACATTTTTGCCGCCATCGAGGTCAAGCCTATTACGACGTTTGTTATTTTTTTTATTTTTTTTCAATCGACTTATTGTTACGTTTGAAAAAATGTGAAACCATTGATAGGCTCTATTCTCACGTTTATAAAAAAAATGTCGTTATATATTATCTTTTCTACATTTATTGTAAAACTGTCGAATAATATGAACATATAGCTATGCTATAATAAAACGTAGGAAATTTACCAACATTAATTTAAAAACGTCGGAATATGTCTCTTATACCTATGTGTTTTGAAAGTGTAGGTAAAATTCGTGGCTATAGGCCAGTTTTCTTATAGTGGATGCTCTCACTGCACGATGATCCGTGTAGATCAACTCGAGAGGCTGTACATCTGTGCGACTCTACGTTCGAGAAAATATGCATCGGACACTATGGACAGTGTCGCTCCACGCATGGTATAGATCTACAATCCGTTTTGGAGTTGGGTAGTTTTATTGCATCGATTAGACCACGATTCTAGGATTCCAAATGGGCTTGGGTTCGTGATTTAAATTTTATTATCCGCTGTGTTGCCCGAATCAGGCTGTTCGAATCCTTACAGTGGTATTAGAGCTAGGTTGCGCTCTGATCAATGAAATTTCTCGCATAGAATTATGTTTAGGGGTAATTTTCATGATCTTCAATTATTAAAAATAGATTACGGGATGCTGGGCATCCTTGTTCGCGGAAGAACAAAATCGATATGGGATGCTGGGCATCCTTGTTCATGGAAGAAGAAAATGAGAACTAGATGCTAGGCATCTTTTTAAAAAAAGAATGGGCACTGGCGCGAGCACAGGGCGCAGAGTGCCTGTGCGCGCGCCATGTGGCGCGGACACGCCCACGGGAGGCGCCGCAGGCGCCCGCCGCGCTGGCAGACGCCGCGTGGCTGGGGCCGCCTGCGTGCACGGGTGATCCCACTCGGGCGGGCGTCGCTGCCAGGCGGGCGTTGCGCACGACGGCCGCCTGCCCGCGCATCCCGCGTGGGCGGCCGCTCCCACGCGGGTTGACTCGCGCCGCTTTTTTTTATTTTTTTACTGGTTAATTCTTCCACTAAATTTATTGTGCCATTAATATATATAAATATATATAGATACATGGGCACATTAAATTAATCTAATTTTTTATCTCAAATGCTAATTATCCTTTCTTAATGGAAAATTCAAATCTTGAATTTTATTTAACTTTTGAATTTAATTAGTTGGGATAATTATCACTTAATTTGAGATAAAAGTGTTATAATTGAAGATAATCATGGTAAATTCAATATTTTGAATTTTTAATTATTAGATAATTATTAAATTCAAATTTTAAATTTTTGTTGATGATTATTATAGAAAATTCATATTTTTGACTTTTTAATTATTAGACAATTATTAAATTCAAATTTTGAATTTTAGAAAATGATAATTGGGGATAATTACATTATTTAAACTTACTTTAAAATTACATTATTGGATAATTAATTTGAATTTAAATTTAAATAATTAGTTTATTTAAATTTATTTTTAAATGTGATTATTAGATAATTAAATTTAGATTTAAATTTAAATAATTATCTCAATTATCTGAATTATTTAAATTTGATTCAAATATGCATGCCCCTGCTATATATGATGGTTCTATGAATACTTTGCTTATTGTTACCTTGAATTGGCTTGCTTATGTGTTTTAATTTTAGTTAATCCAACTTGAATTTTTAAAATTAAATAAAGTCAACTTGTTTTTTGTTTGCACATCCCACTTTTCAATCTAAATATACGAATTATTTTTGAAAATAACCTTTGATTGATTTGCATGTGTGGGTTGGCAAGTGATCATGGACATAACTGATGTTACTATTTGGGGCCTGCGAGCCTCCTTCTCTCTCTGGTGAAATTCATATGTACTTATATCTCCCTACACTGGTTGTACTCGCCCTGAGGGCTTCTGGAATTTAATTAGCATGTAATTTAAATTTTTTCGACCTACATGCCATGTAAAAGTTGTAATTTATGTGATATCGGAGTTTGAAGGCGTGGAGCACACCCAACAAGGACGATCCAATTACTTCGGAAGTGAGCCGGATGTCTTAGTAGCATTAGGCATAGGGTCCATGATCACTTACAATTTAATTTTTGCATTGGATGCATTTACTTTGTGCAAACTACTAGGTATGGTAAATATATTGGATATATTTATATTACCACCTAGGGTGAGATCAAGATAAAATCAAATTCTCTCGTAATTTAACTTTAGATCTGGTAAGCATGGCTCTAAGAGTCATCGTGGACCTCCACCATTATGGGGTGAATGAATGTCTTCATCTCATGGATTTGTTGTGCTTTCCACAAGGTCCATGGGTTTGGGGGCAGGATGCAACTCCAAGGTTAGGCCTCAATGGGGTGAGGAATTGAACTTGACCTTGTTGTGCTTTCCACAAGGGTCGGGTCATGAACTCATTGCTATGTCGTAATGGTGGTAAGATCTAACCGAGAGTATCCTTTGTTGTGCTTTCCACAAGGGGATGACTTCTCGGGGGCTGAAATCGGATATTGCATTGGATGCAAGTGCCTGCTGACTGCCCTTGAGATGGCATATGGCTTGTTGTGCTTTCCACAAGGTCATACCTCAGTCTCGTTGGGATTCCGACCCACTAGAATGATCCCGTTGATCTCCCGTTCCATATACTAAGAGTTATATAGTTCGATCGAAAAATAGTGGGACTAACTAAGATAGAAAATCACATCTAAGTTAGAATTTGAACATATGCTAAGTTATCTTTTACTTCTTATCCAGATTACGATGTCGTCGTCCAATCCCCTCCGTGGCATCTTGGATGCCAGTAGATTGACCGAACCGAACTTCTCGAATTGGCTACGTAATTTACGTAGTCCTCACCGCCGAAAAAATAGCCTACATGTTGGACACGGTTCATTCTGAGCCAACTCCTGATGCCGATGAGGGCGATTTAATGACTTATGCAAAATGGTCAGAAGATTCTTCCCTTGCCCAGTGCTATATATATGCTGGCCTCTATGACTCCTAAGCTATAGAGGTAATTTGAAATTAATGATTGTAGAACCATACTTCTTAACCTACGCCAACTCTTTGGGGAGCAGGGTAGGATTGAGAGGTATAACATCTCCAAGAAACTTTTCAGGACCCGGATGTTAGAGGGTGATCCAGTACAGGCTCATGTACTGAAAATGATGGAGTGGATTGAAAGACTCAATGCATTGGGATTCAAGCTGGATCTTGAACTGTGCATTAATTGATCTTATTCTCCAGTCATTGCCCGATTCCTTGTCTCCTTTCATCATAAACTTCAACATGAATAGAATTGAAGTAACTCTCCATGAGCTGCTCAACATGTTGAAAAGTGCTGAAGGGACTATACAGAAAGATAAATCATCTTCTGTAATGGTTGTTGGCCGGGCCAACAAGAAAAGGAAGGCCACCCAGATATCCAACAAAGGGAAGGGAAAGAAGAAGGCCAAGGGTAAAGAAGTCACCAATGTTGACAAAGGAAAGGATAAGAAGAATGAAAAAGAAAACAAGTGTTTTCGATGCGGGGAAATAGGGTATTGGAAAATGAATTGCAAGACAATTTTAAATGAAGGTATTTTTATCATAGACCTTAATTTGTCATATATGAAATCCACATCATGGGTATTGGATACTGGATGTGCATCTCATATCTACAACTCTTTGCAGATGCTGGCAAATAGAAGGCGGCTGGGCAAAAAAAGAGATTGAGTTGAGGATGGGTAATGGAGCTTTAATTACTGCCAAAGCTGTCGGGACTGCACGCCTCAGTTTACCTTCAGGGGTCATTCTGGAGCTGAATGATTGTTATTATATTCCTAATATCATAAAGAACATTATTTCAATCTCTAGCTTGTATAACGTTAGATATACATTGGCTTTTAATAGTACTGTGTGCTCAATAATGAATAATAGTTTGGTGATAGCCAATGGTTCATTAGTCAATGGTTTTTATGTATTAGATGCATGCTCTAATGTTATGCAAGTTTCCAATGCCAATGAAGCGAATCCTACATACCTCTGGCATTGTAGGCTTGGTCATGTAGGTGAAAAGAGAGTCTCTCACTTACACTCAAATGGGTATTTGAACTCATTCGAATACAAGCCATTTGATACCTGTGAGTCTTGTCTCATGGGGAGGATGACCAAGGCTCCCTTTAGTGGACATGGTGAGAGGGCTGCTGACCTTCTTGAGCTCATACACTTGGATGTGTGTGGACCCATGTCCATAGAAGTAAAATGGGGTCACCTCTATTTCATCTCTTTTATTGATGACTTCTCGAGATATGGCTATGTGTATTTAATAAGACATAAACTGCAAGTCTTTGAGAAGTTTAAGGAATATAAGAATGAAGTAGAGAAACAGACTGGCAAGAGTATTAAGGCTCTTCGGTCAGATCGAGGAGGAGAATACCTTAGCCATGAATTCACTTCTTATCTTAAGGACAATGGAATTGTTTCTCAGTGGACTCCACCGTATACACCACAGCACAATGGTGTATCTGAGAGGAGAAACATGACCTTGTTAGATATGGTCCGATCCATGATGTCCATGTCAGGACTATCCTTGTCTCTCTGGGGCTATGCCTTAGAGACTGTAGCATATTTGCTGAATAGGATCTCAAGTAAATCTGTTCCTTCTATACCATATGAGATATGGAAGGGCAGGAAATCAAATTTTAATCACATTAAAATTTGGGGGTGTTCTGCCCATGTGAAGAGGAACGATTATGATAAGCTTGAGTCTAGAACCGATAAGTGTAAGTTTGTGGGATATCCAAAGGAGACCTTTGGATATTATTTCTATCACCCCTCTGAGCAAAAGGTCTTAGTGGTTGAGAGAGTTGTATTTCTAGAAAGAGAATATCTTCTCCAGAAAAACAGTGGGAGCCTGATAGAATTGGACGAAGTCCAAGAACCACAACCTGTAGACAATCTCATTAGATGAGACTATATCGGTTGATCCTACTCAGAGTGAAACACAGACACTACGGAGATCTGGTAGACTATCAAGAGAACCTGAGAGATATGTTGGACATGTCTCAGAAAGGTCCTCTAAGATATGTATCAATGAGGATGAAGATCCTCAATCCTACCAAGAGGCAATCCGTAGTGCAGACTCCGAGAAATGGCAAGAGACAATGGATTCAGAGATCCAGTCCATGTACACCAACAAAGTTTGGAACTTGGTTGATGTACCCAAAGTAAAAAAAATGTTCATTAACAATTTTAGTTTTTAAAAGAAAGTTAATATTTTTAACTTAGAAATCTCATCTTTCTTGTGGATTCGACTCGGTCTCGCCGCAATACTATGTTCCTTTCATTTTATTGTGAGTCCGATTTTAGATTGATCGTTGTAATTGTAAACGACGCATTTGTGTGCGGTCAATTTTTGACGTTGTTGCTGGACAATGATGTTGATTTTTAGGTTGAAAATATTGTATTTCTTCTGCATATATTTGTGCTAATAAAATCCCCTCTTCTTGTTTTACAGGAAAAAAGGGGGAGGAAAAACGGACCTAAAATTTGCAAGAAAAGATTTGTCAAGAAATTTGTCGTAGAAAGCTGAAAGCGTAGGTACAGAGGACTGAATTCAGAAAATACAAAAAAAGTGAACTGTCGTAGAAGGTCACAAGTGTAAGCAAAAGGTCTGTTCGAAAAAAATCAAAAAAATATAAAATGAAAAAAACAAAAAAAAACTAAAAGAAGGACTTTTTGAGGTAAATCTCCTTTGCCTTTTCTTAGTCATTTCATTAAAAAAAAGAGATACGAGAGATTGCACTTCAGGTAAGTACCTTGACTTCCCTTCATTTTATTTGGTCTCATTTTCTTAATTTTGTATATATATCTTGTTGGTTAGATAGGTTCACCAAAAAAAAAAACTGAACTTCAATAAAAACCTTCATTGCAACAGTAGAACCCATACTTTCATATTTTAGGTCATGCATCATTTAGGATAGAATTCTTCTTGTTGTTTAATTTTTGCCAATTGCATTGTTGAAGATTGCAGGGGCAATGTGAGTTCTTGTAAACTTCTCCTTAATCACATGCTCATGCATACTTGCATAGAACCCCTGATTTGAATTGTGGTGTTACATTCCATTCTAAAATATCTTTAAGGGCAAAACCCATAATCACATAAGGTGGGGATTTGATCACCCTTCCTTGGCCCACAAACCACAATTTCCTGCATCTTTGCATAACCCAAACTGAATAAAATTCAGTAAACATTAGCCCTAGAGTTCACTTTGAGACTTGGGTCCACTTAGGCCTATTATCATTTTTGAAAACTGGTGTCTAGGCAAGAGGTCCAACGGCAAACGCCTTAAGCAGACTTGTGGTTCCCTAATTAGGACCCTACGAAAGTAGGGGGAGCCTCCCATAACCCCACCTCTTACTTGGTTGGTGGAAGAGATTTGATAGTGGACTTGGGCTTGGCCTAAGTCAATTTGTGAGAAACCTAATTTTTAGGTCCAAGGATCCATAAGTCTCATGGACTAATTGTTTGACAACTTGAGTGTGTTTGCAAAAATTAAAAAATATATATAAAAATAACAAAAAATAGAAACAAAAGCAAAGAAAACAAAACAAACTTGGGTAATCTTTTGTGGGCATAGCCCATTTCTGAAAGTTGGGAATCTGGGTACATGCAAGGGAGAGGATCACAACACCCACATTTAGTTGAGCCTGTTGAGGAAATTGAGAGATTGATCCACAACCCAATCCACAATCAAGCCCGAAATCCGATCCAACACATGGATAACCAAGGTGAGCTGACCAAACAGATGAAGGAATACTTCATTCCTTCCAATTACAAACCTTCTACATATATTCATCTGCCTGAAGTCCCCGCAGCCCAGTATGAGATTAAATCCAGCACCATCCAAATGCTCCCATCATTCCATGGACTCACCAATGAAGATCCATATAAGCATTTGGATGAATTCCTCGAGATATGCTCCACAGTGAAAATTCAAAACTTCACTGATGATGCTCTAAAGTTGACTCTCTTTCCTTTCTCATTAAAGGACAAAGCTAAATATTGGTTAGGGACCATATAAGAAGACCCATTTGGTCATGGGAAGAAATGTAAAAAGAATTTTTGAAAAAAATCTATCCTATAGGTCGAACCAATACCATGAGGAGAGCCATCACGAGTTTTACTCAAGCCCCCGGGGAATTGATCCATGAGTCTTGGGAGAGATTGAAAGAATTGCTGAGAAAATGCCCCAATCATGGAATATCTAAATGGCAAATTGTGCAAACTTTCTATGAGGGACTAACTGAACCTTATAGGAAAATGGTAGATGTCTCTTGTGGGGGTGCATTCATGAGCAAAAGTGAGGAGGAAGCCTATGATCTCTTTGAAATGATACTTGAAAATTCAATCAATCATGCTTCTCTATCTTCATATGAAAGGTCAACATGGCCATCTAGACAATTAGGGATTTATGAGGTGAAAGATAGAGGGGAGCTTGAACCTAGGCTAGATGTGAATGCCATAGCCTAGAAACTGGAGAAAGCGTGTTGACCCAACAATTGGACCAACTCATTAAGTTGAATAAGCATGCTTCCACTACCCAGCCATCTTTCAATCCTCGTCAAGGGCAAGTTCAATCTTTACAAGAAGCATGTGTGCTATGTGAAAGCCCAGACCACCATGTAACTGACTGCCCCACAGCAGCCCAATTACCCCCCTCATTCAGGAACATGTCCATGCAGCCTAAGGATCCTCTAGGTCTATTAATGACCCCTTCTCTAATACATATAATCCATACTGGAGAAATCATCCAAATTTCTCTTGGAAAATCTCACAGGCCCAAAACTACCAACCCAAACCTCAAGCCCAATTTCAAAATCAGACTTTTCCGAAGAATCAACTATCACAACCATTGGTAAATCAGTCTCAGCCCACTTACAGCTAACTGCCTTATGGCCAACCCTCATTTGGTCAATCCACATATGGGCAACCATCATACCCACCCTTAGTTTACCAACCTCCTAGCTTACTCCAGACAGTGACCTAGAATGATGACAAAATCAATCAGTTGACGCAACTCATTCTGGCCCAAAATCAACAGATTCAAGCCCAAAATCAATCTTTCCAAGCCCAAATGGTTGAGATGAAGACCCAAATTTGCCAGGTGCTGGAGACCAACATAGGAGAGAACCGGGTCAACTTCCTAGTCAACCTGTGCCCAATCCAAGAAATTATCCTCCAGGTTTTCAACAACAACCCCTTCTGCCTGTTCCTCAAGGTCAACTTCAACAAGTTCCAAATCCAAATCCACCAAAGGGCCCACAGTTTGAAAATGCTAAGGCAATCTCAGCCTTAAGAAGTGGAAAGATTCTTGAAGATCCTCATAGGGCCCATCAGCCCAACCAAACCTCATCGAGTCAGGCCCACGACATCGTAGATGCCACTGAAAATGAGCCCCCGCCTAAGGCCACTCCTACAATGGACTGTGAGGAAGTCAAGAGAGATAAAGGGAAGTAAAAAATAGATGACTCACCTGAGACTTATAGGCCCAAGATCCCTTTTCCCACTGCTTTGGATGCTGGAAATGAAAGAAAAAAATAACAAATCCAAGCCCAAAATGAAGAATTGATAAAGTTGTTCAAGCAAGTCCACATTAACATCTCTCTTCTAGATGCAATCCAACATGTGCCTGCATATGCCAAATTTCTCAAGGATATGTACACTCAAAAGAGAGAATCAAGGACAAATCCCAAAATGATTCTATTGTCAGAAGATGTAAGTGTTGTCCTACTAAACTAACTCCCTCAGAAGATGAAGGATCCTGGCGCCCCATTCATATCTTGTGTCATTGGAGGTGTCACCTTTAAAAAAACCCTATTGGATTTAGGGGCTAGCGTGAATCTTCTGCCAACATCAGTGTATCAAAAGTTTGGGATGGAAAAACTTAAATCAACCCCAGTGATTCTCCAATTGGCTGATTGATCTGTTAGAACACCTAGGCGGTTGGTAGAAGATGTCATTGTCAAGATAGACACTGCTACTTTCCTGTCAAATTTTTAATCCTTGACATGGATTCTATCTCAGACTTGGCCCAAAGCCCAATAATATTGGGTCGACCCTTCCTGGCCACTACCAATGCCAACATCAATTGCAAATCTGGACTTATGGATATCTCTTTTGGAGATCAAAAGATAACACTCAACGTCTTCAAAACTTCTAAACATATGAGGGAGGAGGAAGATTGTTACACCATTGATGTGATGGATGAAATGGTAGAGACCAACCCTCCCCTGACCCAACCTGAAAACTTTGACAAGGCTGAAGACATTGAGCCCATTTTAGAGGTCCATACACTTAAACCCACACTTTGGCCCACTAAGTTTGAACATTTGCCCAAATTGAAACATGAACCTTTACTTCCTTCCATTCAAGCCCCACCACATCTGGACCTAAAGCCCTTATCGGATTCTCTGAAATATGTGTTTTAAGGGCTTGAGAAGACTCTGCCTGTCATTATAGCCTCTGATCTGACATCTACTTAGGAGGACCAGCTGATTGATGTCCTCAAAAGCCATAAGGAAGTCATAGGTTGGTCAGTGGCTGATCTTAATCAAACATGTCCATCTGTGTGCATGCATCACATTTATTTGGAGGACAATGCTAAGCCAACTAGGGAGATGCAAAGAAGATTGAACCCTCACATGAAATAAGTGGTTAAGAAAAAGGTGGTTAAGTGGCTTGATGCGGGTATCATATATCCAATTTCTGATAGTCAATGGGTAAGTCCAACCCAAATAGTCCCTAAGAAATCCGGGCTTACTGTGGTGAGCAATGACCAAGGGGAAATGGTATCCACTAGACTATCCACTGGGTGGAGGGTATGCATAGACTACATAAAATTGAATGCTGCCACTAAGAAATATCACTTTCCTCTACCCTTCATTGACCAAATCTTGGAGAAATTAGCTGGCCAAAGATATTTTTACTTTTTGGATAGTTATTCAGGATACAACCAAATGGCCATCTACCCAGGGGATCAAGAAAAGACCACATTCACATGTACCTATGGGACATTTGCATTTAGGAGAATGCCCTTTGAGTTGTATAATGCCCCAGCCACGTTTCATAGATGCATGATGGCCATTTTCTCTGATATGGTGGGAGAATTCTTTGAAATTTTTATCGATGACTTCTCAGTTTTTGGAGACTCTTTTGAAACATGCTTGGATAATTTGACAAGGATTCTTGAGAGATGCATAGAGAAGATGTTGAATCTAAGCTGAGAAAAGAGTCACTTTATGGTAAAAGAAGGAATTGTGCTAGGGCATATTGTCTATGAAAGGGGAATTAAGGTTGATAAGGCTAAAGTCAAGTTGATTTCTAACCTACCTCCCCCAACCTCTATCAAGCAAATCAGATCCTTCTTAGGCTATGTTAGATTTTACCGTCGACTCATCAAGGATTTTTCTAAAATTTCCCGTCCTTTGTGCAATCTTCTGGCCAAGGATATTCCATTCAACTTCGATGAGTCATGTCTTCAGGCATGTGATTTCTTAAGAGGTGTTGTGACCCAACCCCCAATCATCCAACCCCCAGATTGGTCCTTACCATTTGAGATAATGTGTGATGCTTCTGACGAGTGAACAAAAGCCCGGTTGTGGTCGATTATGCTAGTCGAACTTTGACTAAGGCCCAAAAGTATTACACTACAATTGAGAAGGAATTGTTGACAGTCGCATTTGCCCTTGAAAATTTTAGATCATACCTATTAGGGTCCAAGGTCATAATCTACTCTGATCATTCAGCCTTGAGATACCTACTATCTAAGAAAGAAGCCAAGCCCCATTTGATTAGACGGATCTTACTCTTGCAAGAATTTGACATTGAAATTCGAGATAAAAAATGGTCTGAAAATATTGCGATAGATCATCTATCCAGGATTATTATGAAAGAGAATGAGCCCATTAAAGACCATTTTCTTGATGAACAGCTCTTGTCCATTGCCCAAATCAAACCTCCCTAGTATGATGATATTGTCAATTATCTGGTAGTTGGATTAACCCTTGAAGGTTGGTCTAAGCATGAGAAGGATAGATTTTTTGCCCAGATAAGACATTACATTTGGGAGGACCCATAATTGTTCTGTATGTGTGCTGATAATGTCATTAGGAGATGTGTCCCTAAAAATGAGTATCAAAGCATTCTTACATTTTGCCACACTCTTGTTTGTGGGGGACATTTTTCTGGTAAGAAAACCACTGCAAAGGTCCTCCAAAGTGGTTTTTATTGGCCCACTCTCTTTAGAGATGCCTATACCTTTAGTCAATCTTGCCCAAAGTGCCAAATCATGGGGAATATCTCACGAAGAGACATGATTCCCTTAAACCCCATCCTTGTGGTAAAATTTTTTGATGTATGGGAGTTGATTTCATGGGACCCTTTCCACCATCTTATGGGCATGAATACATTCTGGTGGCTGTTGATTATGTTTCAAAATGGATTGAAGCAGTAGCAACTAGGACCAATGACCACAAAGTGGTCATGAAATTTGTGCATAAGAACATCTTCTCTAGGTTTGGATTCCCTAGGGCCATAATCAGTAATGGGGGTAGTCACTTCACCAATTACCAATTCAAAAACTTGCTGAAAAAATATGGGATTACTCATAAAGTGGCCACACCATATCACCCTCAAACTAGTGGACAAGTGGAAGTCTCCAATAGAGAAATCAAGAATATTTTGCAAAAGACTGTGAGGACTGATAGGAGAGATTGGTCAGAAAAATTGGATGATGCTCTATGGGCCTATAGAACAGCCTACAAAACCCCCATCGGAAAGTCACCTTTTAGGTTGATCTATGGAAAGGCCTGCCACCTCCCCATTAAATTGGAACACAAAGCATATTGGGTCGTGAAGCAATTCAACTTGGATTTGGCCCAAACAGGAGCAAATAGATCCCTACAGTTGAGTGAGCTAGATGAGCTACGTAGAGAATCATATGAGAACTCCAAGATCTACAAGGCCAAAATGAAACTTTTCCATGATAAACATATATCTGGGAAAGCATTTGAGCCTAACCAAAAGGTCTAGTTGTTCAACTCCAAGTTGAAACTATTCCCTGGGAAACTCAGATCTAGATGGGATGGGCCATATATTGTGGTTAGTGCATTTCCACATGGTGTTGTTGAAATTCTTGATCCCAAAAGTTGAAATACTTTTAAAGTAAATGGACAACGGCTGAAACCATACATGGAAGGCATTTCAGAAGAACGAATCATTGATAACATGGGATTAAAAGATTCACAGTGAGCTTTGATGTGTCCGACTGAAGACACAAAACTTAGCGCTTGTTGGGAGGCAACCCAATATTCTTTTTCCTTCAAAACAAAACTTGTTGCATCATTGATTTTCCTCTTTTATTTTTAGGAGTCTGGAGCAACATTTCTCGGTGAAGGGACCGCCTTTCTCAGGTTGTATCTCTCCTCCCTAACACTTTTCATGGCTATATTTTATGCATCTTGTTTATGTCATTGAGGAAAATGTCACTCAAGTTGGGGGAGAGGATAGCTTTATCTTTATCTTGTTCAAATTGCCCAGAATTTTGAAAAAGATAGCTTTATCTTGATCTTGCTCAAATTGCCCAAAATTTTGAAAATAAAATCTGAAAATTTTCAAAATCATTCTTCATGTCTAACACTCCTAACAAATGCTTCATGCTCATATTTCATGATGAGAAATTTTAAGACTTAGAGTTTCTACTTGTGATAGCAATAAGATAAAGGGGTAAATTAGTCGGTTATGTTTTTAACATCTTCCTCATAATACACCTGAAATTTAATTGAACTTACACACATTTGCACATGAATGAGATTGGTGGGTATCAAACAAATATATGATGGGAATTGTGCTTAACACTGATTGATATTCTGCTTATTCATTGAAGAATAATCGTAAGGAAAAAGTTACCTACCTGTAAATAAAAAAGAAAAAAGAAGAAGAAGAAGAAGAAAAATTCAGAGAAAACACCCTGATCTTAGTAACTGGGCCTGCTTCTCTTAAGGCAAGAGTTGAGGTTCGCGTCAAACAGTGAAGGGTTGTGTGCTGAAAAAAAAATCAGGTAGAGTGAAACTACCTGTAATTCGAGAACCTGATTTGAAATGTGTGTAGAAATGAAAATCATCCTTAAGTGATGGGCAGAAATCTCATGCATCCATGTGATTGACATTAACTAGTCAAGTTAAATCACATTTACACAAAGGGATATAAAATTTTGAGTGTAACCTGAGGAAGTGTCTAACCGCATGGACTGGTGAACTTTGTCCTTGACACTTATTGTTTGAATTTGTAATACTCTATAGTCGAAATCATGTTGTCCATATTCTCGCTGTAAAATATGATCTTTGAACTTATGCCAGTCATGTCTCCATAATTGTTCGCATTACTAAGAGAGTAGCAATGTTCAAGTTGGGGGGTGTGATCAATGTGCATTTTCATACGTTAATTTATGTCACACATGTCATTTTCTGAGGATAAATGGGTTTAATTATGCATGTTAACCTCAGATTTTATGTAAAAATAATCAAACTTTGGATCATGAGACAAAAAGTGATACTTAGAATGTAAAATTGACATTGCATGTCTATCGATTTGATATTATAAAATTGTGTGTGTAGATCAACATGCTCGATGCATTGATTGGGCCATAAGAAGAAGCCAATATATTGGTGATGGGCAAAATGGACTCGTGCATACACAAAGCACCACAGTACAAGACTGGCTAGGTGGCCGGCGGGATCCCACGCTCGCAACGAAGGATGGGGCGAAGTCCATGGCAAGGCTAGCGGTGTAAAGATCGTAGAAGGATCACTCACATGGTTGCAAAGCAAGGCCCATGCATCGTTCGTGGCAAGGATCAAGAGTGGCTGCTAGCAGAGCAAGCAAGGATCGCGACAGATTGGGCATTGGCAAAGCAAGTTGGGCGTGGCGAATGGCAGGCTCATTCACGGAATGTGGGAGGCTGCTGCGTGTGTTCGTGGCAAGCGACCTCCGCGGAGGTTGCAAGGCCAGCTTAGCGAGCAGAGAAGTGATCAAAACGGAACCGTGGATCGTGGAGGTTGGCTCGCTAGCATAGTTACCCAAGGCGGAGCTGGCAGGATTGATTGGCTGGGTTCATGCAAGATCTAGGCGGAGATGCAACCCGAAGAATGGGGCGCCCCATGCAGCAACTGTTCACGCAGCCCATGGCAAGTGTAGAAACGACATCGCGATGCTAGGTGGGGCTCATGCATGGTTCGTGGCTGGGCCCGTGCGAGTGCTGTGAGTAGGCCGCAAGGGTCCTAGGACGCCCATAAAAGTGTTGTGCGAAGGCCGCATGGGGGAGAACTTCTTCCCTCCTTCTCCATTATGCCATAGCTGCGACTACTCCCCCCCTCCTTCCACTTCTCCTTCCTCCCGGACTGCTGCCCCGCTTCTTCTTCCTTATTTCTTTAACCCAACAAAAAATGATCCCTTGTTTTCCCTTTGACCCTCCTCGTTCTTATCCTCCCACCGCAGACAACCAGCTAAGCCCCCCACTTCCTCCTCACCTCTCCCTCTCTTTCTCCCTTCCTCCTCACCAGCAACCACCGCTGCCTCCTTCACCTTGTCCCTCCCCACACACCACTTTACTCCTCCTCACCACCATCCCTGCTACTACAACAACTCTCCCCTTCTCTTCTATCTTCTTCTCCTTCCCCCTTCCTCTTCTTTCTTACTTCTTCGCGCTCGCCACCTCTGCGTTCGCCATCTCCACGTTCACTGCGGTTTCTCCCTGTTTTCTTGCACCCGAGATCTCTCTCTCTTTCTATCCGTTTCTCACCCCCATTCCACACTTATTCTCTATTTTATTTTATTGTTTTCTTGTGTTGTATTTCTTTTATTTTAACCCCCATCACCATCTCTCTTCTAGTCCCTTTATTTCTCTATTTTTCTCTCTCTATGGTCCCCCTTTGTGGCGGCATTTGCCTCCTATCCGGATAGTGTCCCATGACTCAAGGGCAGAGACAGCGGTGTCCTCTCAATCCTCTTCGTAACGGCTACTCCCTTCTCCTTTAGTTCTTCACTTTTAGTTTTATTTAGATTTTAACTTGAAGGGTTGTAATATTTCGCACTTTGATGTTGTAATATTTTGTTCAAGCAATAAAATACTTGTGTTTCTTTCTCTCTCTAGTTTTTTATTTTTTTTCTTCTATATCGCTATTTCCTCTTCCTTTCTATCTCTCTATTTCTATCTCCTCTAACCCTCCACATGTCGTAGTTAGATTCATTTTATGCATGCTTAAATTCCAAAGTAAAAAAAGCGCTCATCAACAATTTTAGTTTTTAAAAGAAAGTTAATATTTTTAATTTAGAAATCTCATCTTCCCTGTGGATTCGACTCGGTCTTGCCGCAATACTATGTTCCTTTCATTTTATTGCGAGTCCGGTTTTAGATTGATCGATGTGAGTGTAAACGACGCATTTGTGTGCGGTCAAAGCCCAGGGAGCCACAAGCGTCACTGACAGCCCTCAGCACCATTGCCTCTCCCTATCGAGAGCCCGAGTGGCCTACACCCCTTCCTTCATTTCTCTTTACACAACAACATTATTAGTAAACTTCACTTGTTGCTCACAGTGTCCAAGCCGATGGGAAGGCAACCCATCTTGCAGCCCCCTTGCTACTAACGCGGCCGTGCCATGGATTGATGACCCGCCGAGCCTTTGCCCTAGTAGCCACATCCTATGTTCCAAGAAATGCTATGGCATTCGCATGCCAGGCAAAGTCATTTAGTGCCTAATCCCCCTGGACAAAGCCTTAAATGCCTAGAGATATTCTCAAGCAATGTTTTGGCACTCGAATGTCAGGGAAAGCCATTCATCACCTAATGCCCCTGGATGAAGCCTTTAGCATCCAAGGATGTTCTCGACCAATGCTATAGCACTCAGATGGCATGCAAAGCCATCCAAAGCCGATACCCTTGGACAAAGCCTTTGGAATCCAAGGATGTTCTTGAGCAATGCTACAACACTCGGATGCCAAGCAAACCCATCCAGTGCCTAATGCCCCTGGACAAAGCCTTCAGCATCCAGGGATGTCCACGAGCAATGCTACGGTGCTCGAATGCCAGGCAAAGTGATCTAGGGCCTTATGCCCTAAGACAAAGCCTTCGACGTCAAAGGATGTTCTCGAGCAATGTTATGGCCCTCGGAGGCTAGCTGCTAGTGTTAGGTGCCCAGCAAGCCAATTACTATTTAGTGATGGGACTTATCAAATGTGATCTTTATTGGTATTATGACATTTAATTCATTATGTTCATTATTATTACCTAGTTTGGTTTGTACATGATGAAGTCTGCAAACTTGTGTAGATGAGAATCAGATCATAATGAGATTGTGATTGTAAGACTGATCCTCCATAAACACAAGTTCAGAATGTTCCCGATCATAGGACACTTGAGAGGGACATCAAGTGGGCTGGATAGACTGGTGCATGATATACCTATTCATAAGATGGAGGTGGTTGATCTCACGATCGCTTATATAGAGACACTAAGGCAGGGTTTCATGCAAATGCTCATTAGAGAATGAGTTCATTGAACTGATCTGCCATCGAGTATTCTGAGTGGTAACAGATACCTAATTATCAGTTAGGATTCTCTTAGTCACAGTGGTGCGATTGATCTGAGACACCAAGGATGTCTTGCATGAGGATCTCTATGTTTTGACGTCGGGGTTATAAGTATGTACTCCTCAGACCTAGTATAGTCTGATAATCGGGTACATGACAAATCGTGCGAAGGTAATTGAGTGGTCAACATGGAATCATTCACTCTTAGTAACTTGAGAGAGAATGTCGCACAGAGTCATACTTGGGAAAAATCACTGGCCAGGGTTACTCGGTTTAGCATAAAAGAGTTTCTGACGAAATCCGAATTAGAGTAAGACTCTGATCCAACTACGCAATGGGTTTGACAATATACCATGCCCGCTTGCGGAGTCTGGGATATTACGTGAATGAAGGATTATAAGCGCATGGTAACTGTGGGCTTGCAAGTTCTAATGGATTATGAATCCCCTATATCGTCTAGGAGTCATGGCAGGTTGCTTGGTGTGATCCATGATCGATGGAACAAAGTGAATTAATTATGTGGATAATTAATTACCTAAGTTGGAAGGTGTTCCGAGGTTAGTCGGTTCACAGTTAGCTCGATATTGGGCCTACAGGGTCACATTAGAGTGGTGGACTAGACGATAGTGGAAAAAATATGAGATATTTATTCGACCTTATTCCGAGTACGAGACTCTGAATCCTTACACTGATCCGCGATCGGATCATCCTACTAGTCCAAATAAGATTTGAGATATTGGGCTAAGCCCACTAGGAACGGATGGTCCAATCCCAATGTGAATAGAGCCCAATTGCTAGATCTAGTGTGAACAGGACCCAAGGGCAGTTCAGTCCTAGTCAGGGTAGAACTTGTTGCCCAGATATGACTATTATCCAGAGGGGGGTGAATGGATTATTAAAAAATAATCGTAGTAAGATGAGCTAAGAATTCAAGCAGATATGATAAAACAACACTAATACATATTGTTCCAAGAAAACTTGAGTGTTGCAGAAGTAAAGTGCGAAGAGATGAAAGTGCAACAGCAAACACACAAAAGACACAGTAATTCCAGTACCTAGCAATCACTAGGCTTTCCACTAACTCCCTCAACAGGGAATAGTACAAGACCTATTTTTGATCAAGTGTTCAGCTCACTACGGGCACCCTTACACAAGAGCCCCAGCTAACTTGCATGCATGCCAAAGCTAGCTGTTTCTGCTGGTGTTCAGCCACACCCCGGGCACTCGCTCACTGGAGCCCCAGCTACTTTCACGGCATAGTCAAACCCAATATTTCAAGTCTCCTGTAAGCACTCTTGCCCGCAAGCAGGAATTTCTCCCCTCAAGGAGAAGTGAACCATTGTTAAGTGGGTTTACACAGATATAGCCTCTTAATAGGCAGAGTTGTGTAGAGTTGTGTACAATGAGTGCAAGACTATTCAAGATACAAAGAAATAGAATGATGATGTAGCTATCTTGAACAGAAAGAACAAAAGCCTTTCACGAAAGTTAGAATGGCGTGGAATGCTTTCGAAGATGTAGCAGAGTGAACGCTTGAGACTTTCTCTTCTTGAGAAAATTTGTTGAGGAAGTTGGCTTTGGAAACTTTCAACACTTTTGCAATAAATGCTCTGAGTTGGAAGAAAGGATCTCACTGAAATGCTCTCTTCGTGATATGCTCTATTCTTATCTGTCTCTTCCTTCATGGTTCAGGCTACATATATATAGTTCTTTACATGTCCTAGTTCGTTAGATACAAGCCATTGATTGTTTAGATATAACCAAGTATTCGTTAGACACAAAATAAAGAACGTTAGACTAAACATGTATAGGCCTTTGTCTTTCTTTCTATAGCATCGTATCTGGTTGTCATAGATAAATCTGCTCCAGCCATTTTCTTCTGTGTTTCTTCTTTGAAACATAATCTAGTAGCAGTGTCTTCTATAGAGTGTCTTTTCCTTTCTCAACCTATCATGTAGAAGGGAAATGTCATTAAGAATAAGTAGTCACATATATAATAGAATACATTCCCCTGTTTATCATAAGTTGGCACATGTCAGTGTTCCTGTCATTTTATCCCGTTCTTTCTTGAAACAAGCCGAAAAAGGACTGTCCTACCAAGGTTGTCAGTCAAATATATCTTTAGAGATTTCGTGGAAACATGCCTTTTGTATGGACATCGTTTAATACTTATTTAACTGCAATAAATGTATTTTGAATTTAGAGTATCTCTCACAAATGGACTTATTTAGTTTAAGGGGACAGACATAATTATTTTATTGACTAAGTACTTTCTTATTTGATAGCAACTATTTATAGAATAATACATGAAATTCAAGTAGTAAGATAGCTGATAACTAGTACGCCTATGAAAAATTATATTGCCTAAGTTGATTTTCAGGATAGCCGATATCATGGGAAATTATTAAAATGGATAAATGAATATACCGTGCAGCTATGTTCATTTAGATAGGTGAAGCCTTGAGCATTAAAACGACTTGTCTTTATAGGATAGGCGAAGTTCATTCCATAAGATAGGCGATGATAGGCGATGTGAGTAGTTTAATATCATTTAAGTTAGCAACGCCTATGAAGTTTGTCTTAAGTGGATAGGCTAACTTATTTTATTAAGATATGCGATAAGATATAGCGACTATGTGTGTGACTAAGTTTGATAGTCGACTAAGTGGTTCGAGCACCTATGTGAAGATAGACGGAGTCTTGTGCACCTATATGCCTTTGTTTGAGATAGGCGAAGTAAAAAGACTAAGATAGGCGAAGTGTTTTAGTCGCCTAAGAGAATAAGATAGTCGATGGGCTTTCACCTACGTCAACAAGATAGACGAGGAGATAGTCCATATAACGTATATGCTAAGTCTAAGAGAAAGATAGTCAGTTCAATGGGATAGGTGATCTTGCACATAAGTAAACAATGCCTAAGTGAAGAAGGCACCTATATGATCAAGATAGGCGAAGTTTGTTGACCCAATCACCTAAGTTAAGAAGATAGGCGAAGTGTTCATGATAGGCGAAGTGTTTCAACGCCTAAGTTAGTTTAAGTTCACCTAAGTGTGCACCTATATTGATTCCAGTGCCTAAGTTATTTAAGTTCGCCTAAGTGTGCACCTATGTTGATTCCAGCACCTATGTGAATTGTGCGCCTATTTGAGTTAGATAGGCGATAGGGGAAAATCGCCTATGTTCTACTTAGCCGATTTTTCAGGCTTTTCTTCTTATTATTATTTCAGTTGCTTATCCCTTTTTGTTTTAATGGTTTTGTTATCACCAAAATTGCTGAAATTAATTTACAAGAGTTAACAGAACTCAGGGTTATGGCAACACTATAAATAGAGAGGCAGGGCCAACACTTGGCTAAGCATCAAGCTTAGGCTAGCCGCCCTCTCTCCACCATTCACCCTCTCTCTCTCCTACCCCCAGGTGAAAGGGGCACCCCCTTCTATCTTTCTCTCTCTTCCTCCATGACATGAAAGGAGCCGCGCACGTGGAGTCTGAGGTGGGAGGCATCTTCTCTGACTGCTCCTGTGGATACCACTAGAGGTCATACACTTGTGTGACTACGATCCATGAGTCATTTAAAAATAAAGAAAATTCAAAGGCTGCTTCTAAGAAGAAAGTCTCTGATGGAGGCAGTAAACAGGAAGAGAGAAAAAGAATGTATACAACCTTTATGCGTAGCTCTGAGTTAGCTAGCACTTCAGCTTCTCCTTCATGTCTGCCTGCGAATCAGATAGAAAAATAAAAGAAAAGAAAATAGAATAAAAATTTGTATGCTAAAATTTCTTAGGCCAAACTGTCTCATGTTAAAAGAAAGAATGTGAAATGTTTCTACTGTGGTAAATCTGGCCATGAGATGGATGTTTGCTTTGTCATGAGAGAGGATGAACTGAAATCAGATAGAATTCATGCTAGGAATTCTAAATCGAAGAAACCTTCTCATGATCAAAATAAGAGAATTCAATGCTTTTACTGTCATAGAATTGGCCACTTTATGCATGATTGTAGATTAAAGAAGCAAGATGATTTGAATGCTAAAGAGCTTCATGATAGGAATCATGCATATCTGAAAAAGAAACTTCATTGCTTTCATTGTAACAAATTGGGCCATATTACTGCAAATTGTTGGCATGCTAAGGGAAGAACAATTAACTCCAAAACTGCTATAATCCCTGTAAAAAGACATACATTCTATAAGAATCTTGACAGAATGAATCCTTCATGTTTTGAATGTGGAAAACATGGCCACACAGTCAAGGACTGTTGGCATGTTCAGAAGAATCATATTAACCCCCATGCTGTCAAATTCCATGCAAAACAATTTGTGAAATTTTCTTGTCTTAATTGTGGAAAACCTGGCCACAAAGCCTCTGAGTGCTGGGTGGCAGAGTTCAGAAAAAAAAATGCCCATGCACACAACAGAAATTTTGACGTTCATGCACATGAATTCAATACTTACAATAAGGTGCATAAAAGGAACTTAAATTCTGTTAGTTATCATGGTAAGTCTGGTCAATTTGGCTATTCCTTGTCCAGCTATAAGTTGATGGGCTATGATGATAATTCTGTTAAGAGACCAGTCAGAACACCTGTTAGGGCTCATACAGGACCCAAGGCAGCTTGGGTTCCTGCAAGATCATATTGATTGATATGTTGCAGGTGTGCCTTGGTGAGAGAAATAAAAGGGGTAATTTAGCCAAGGCACTCAAAAAGGAAGCCCCAGGATTCTACATCTCAGGTTAGTTCTGAACTTGTTTTTAAATTTCATCATCTGAAAAATGTTGATTTGTCTGTTTGATATCTGAAATTGTTGAACTGTTCGTTTGATGTCTGATATTCTCTTCATGTCTAGCTGATCAGTCTGCATTCCAGACTCAGCTACTGAGTTTTACCTTGCATATATCTGATGCTCTTGCTATATGTTGAACTGAATTTGAATGCTTCTTTAGTGTATACAGTTGATGCACTATATAGACTTTATGTCAATGCATTGCATGCTTGTTGTTAGATGCATAAACTTAAATTGATTGCATAATTGCCTCATGTTTCATTATTGCATAGTCTGCATGTAGAACAGCCTAGTGCATAGCATAATCTTTGCATCATGATGTCAGGGGGAGCTGAGAGTTTTTCTGTTCAATTCATTGAATCCTTGCTGCTTCTCACTGTCCCCATCTAGTTCTTTCATATTCTTTGACATCAGTTGCTCATTGAACCATATTGCCAATTGCTATCTTTTCCCCATCATTTTCACTGAACAACAGCTTTGCATCTGGTTTAGTACATTGAATTGTGATTATTGTAATTGTTCACTTATAAGAATCACTCTTACAAATTGAAAGGAACTAAAGGTTTAACCTTTATAAATTGGAGAGTTAAGTGTCTGCACTTCAGAATTTGAGATAAAAGAAAACTTTTATAGCTCTTAATCTTTGTCTCATGGCTAAAATAGAAAAAGGTTTTGTAATGCCTAAATGTGTTGAACTGGATATGTCTAGAACAGGCTAATAAGAGTGTGTACTGATTTTTTAAACAATCACTCTAAAAGAATTAAGGGTAGCTGTAAATAAGATCATTAATGTTAAGAACTAAACACAGTGACAGAGCAATGGCTGATTGCACTGAGAAACTGTGAACTCCTCCAAAGAAGTAGGAGAATTCACATGTCATGAGGTGCTTCAGAATATCTCTGTTCATAGGGTCAAATCTATAGGGGGAGTCCTCACCAAGTAACTGAGGGTACTGGCCTCTAATCAAGGTGTACCCTTAATGTCAAAAGTGAAGACTATCCTTTGTGGGTTCTGATCTGAAATAGGTCTAGTAGTTTATGCCTACTAACTGGGGGTACCTGCCTCTGATCAAGGTGTACACCTAATGTCAACAGCATAAATGCCACTGATCTATTTACTTAGTTCAGGTTCTGAAAAATTCAAAAGTGAAAATCAAACTGCTGTAACCCTTCGAAAAATCAAAAGTCAATGAGTGAAAATTATTTTCAATACATATTCAAACTGCCATTCTTGATCTTCCATGTTTAATCACAAAAGGGTATTATTTCTGACTTATCTATTAATACCATATGCCCTAGATTCATTGCTATAAATGGAATCTATAAACTCTTGTTCAGAGGTCAAATGTTTTACTCTAGATTTATCACTGTTAAACCTGAATTTTTGTCAAAATTGTATGTTGCTGATTCTTATACTTTAACAGTTGTTTATAATCATGCTTCCTTTCTGAACCTATGATTCAGCTGTTGTCAAGTGACCCTCCTACCTTCTCTACCTTGTTTATCTGTTCATATTCCTTCTCAAAGGGGGAGCATTTATTTAGGGGGAGAAATAATTCAGGAGGAGTCATACCATCAGGGGGAGTTTATTGCTCTAGATGTCATTTGCATGCATACTGCCATGTTGCACACAAGTTTCTATTGCTCTTCCCTTTTCGATTATGTCAAAGGGGGAGAAAATTTTGTGTGTGACTCACTGTCACTGTTTATTGTCATCATCAAAAAGGGGGAGAATGTTGTGCCCCTTAGGCACAAGCATGTGCTATGTTGCTTTGATTTGATGATAGCAATGCTATTTGGTTTTGATGATAGCAAGACAGTGAGTGTATTTGAGTGCATTTGATATTGTGTTTTGATGATAGCAATATGAATGCATATGACTGTGACTGATATATTATCTGGAGAATGCATGTGTATGACTGATATATTGTTTGTGCTTGACTTCTGTTCTGTGCATTGCATTGCATCATTTGCATTCAAGCCTTGAAGTCTGTACATCATGTTCATTCAAGATTCATTCTTTGGAAGTCTATACATTGCTGGAGCATCAAGTCTGTACAGCCACTGGTCTAGAATCTGAGTCTGTACATCGTCCTGTTCCTTCAGCTTTCAACGACAAGTCTGTACAGCGTGAACAGTGCGTCTTCTCCTTCAAGTATATACTTTGGTCGCTTTGAATCTGGATGATCAAGTATGTACATTGGGGGCCTTTCCTACTTTTGGCCAAGTCTATACACTCAAATCTTTCCCTTCGATTTCTGGCCAAGTCTATTCATCACTAAGTCTGTACATCGCTTCAAGCGATTCAAGTCTATACAGCCTGCCTTCACGTTCAGAGTCTATACATCGTTCCTCAAAGGCTAAGTGTGTACATCCTTCCAAGCTTCAAGTCTACACATTGGGTTGTCAGGCTTCAACCCTATACATTCAATTGTTCTCCAAGTCTATACAATGAAGTCTGAACATTGCATTTGCATTCACAATGTCTTCACACCTGAAGTCTACACATTGTGTCGTTCACATCTGCAAGTCTAGACATTGGAAAGTCTATACAGACTTCAGCGTCTCATTTAGCGTCTAAGGTAAAGTCTATACACTGGGGTCCTTCCCTACGTTTCTTAGGCGAAGTCTGTACATTCGGTTCTGAAGCCTGAAGTCTATACACTCCAGCCTATTCCTACGTTCAAGGCTTCAGCTACACATTAAGTCTGTACATTGGCTTCTCTCCATCAAGTCTATACATTGGCCGCTATTCTCCAAAGTCTGCACAATGGTCTTCACACCTGAAGTCTGTACATCCACAGTTAAACCTGAAGTCTATACACTGGACTTCACTTTACCAAGTCTATACACTGGAGTTCACTTTACCAAGTCTATACACTGGACCTTGTTTTACCAAGTCTGTACACTCGCTGCACTGTTCAAGTCCATACACTGGCAGCTCTGCTTAAGTATATACATTCGTTTGAACTAAGTTCATTTTCCTCTGTCTGTCTGCAGATGATTCAGGTCATCAAGACTTGGCACGTGATCCAAGAGGCTGAAATGCTGACACGTGGACACAGCAGTTCAAACAATCAAGAAAGAAGCTCCTGGATTATTCTTGTGCGTCAATGCATTGATCAAGTAGCGTGGACGCAACAGTTCAAGTATCCCATATTGCAGCCTCTGGATTACATTGGCAGCATCGACGCTGCAACTCCATGCGTCAACGCAGCATGCTGAGAGCGTCAATGCAGCACATCTATCTGCTGAAGACCTTATCACTGGATCACCTACGCGTCAACACAGCAGTGGAGAAGCGTCGACGTAGCAGTTAAAAAGGCTAGGCTGTTTGTTCACTGGAACATATCAATGCGTCAACGCAGAAAACTGATGGAGTCAATGCAACAGACTTGAGTTTCATAGGTTGAAGATCTCTGAAGGCTGCGTCAACTCCTTGGAGCAAGTGGGTTGACGCCATCTAACTCCAGTTGCTGAGCGTACTGATGAATGGGCACGTGACCTGAAGCTGGCACCTGACACGTGATCCGAGGTGGGTGCTGAGCACGTGATCCGAGGAGGAATCTTCTGGATGGAAGGGGTGGGAAGCACACGCCCTATCTCCCTAGCTGCTACTGCTGCTGGTATATATACGAGTCTTCATCCTCTGTAGAAGACCGATCGTGATCGAAGGCTGGGAGCAGAAGAAGAGAAGAAAAAGCAGAGAGCAGAAGCTGAGAGAAGAAAAAGAGAAAAAGAAGAGAGAGCTTCCACGATTCAGCAGAAGAAAAGAAACAGAGAAAGAGAGAAAAGGAGAACAGAGATCGAGAGAAGAAGAGAAGTGCAGTAGAAAAGAAAGAGAAAGAGAGAGAGTGAAGAAAGAGAGTGAGATCGAGGGAGATCTGTTCTTGATGGACCGTGGATCAAATCCAGGCCATCCAGCTCTTTAAGAGCCACATTGTGCTTCATTGCTTACAGCTTTCCGATTGCTATCTTGTTCTATTTTCTGTTTTCTATTTTACATCTTTGTTCAAGCTGTTAGTCAGCGGATTGCAGAGGTGCTGCCTCTGGACGGCTAAGCTGTATTGCCCAGCGGTTTACAGTGGAGGATTCCACTGGACAGCAAGCTGTGTTGCCCAGCGGTTGTATGGCAAGTTGTGATGCCCAGCTGTTCAAGCTGTGAGTCAGCGGAATCCAAACTCGGTTTGAGTGTGGGGTGGATGTAGGTCTGCAGGACCGAACCACCTAAAAACCCCTCTTGCATTGTGGTTTGATTGCTTATGGTTTGCTTCCGCTAGATGTTTGCATAGGGGCGCTCCAAGTGTTTGATCACAGGTTCATTAGATGATTTGATCAGATTTTGTTCTAAGTGTTTAATCTGTTGAGTGAGCGAAATTCTAATTGAGCGAAATTTTATATTGGGTGAAAGTTTTTATAGGCTATATTCATTCACCCCCCCTCTGAATACTTGCACCGAACCCAACATTTCACTTATACATGAAATTTGTGAAATACTTGAAATGCTTGAAATACTTGACTTGTACTTGCTTGCTTTATATGGCCAATTCTAATGATAGTGTTTGTTACATGATCATTCCATACTTAAAATCTTATTATTATCTTGACTCGATATCTCATTTACTTGCAATTCCTTATTCATTTCATGTTCATATTCCATGATTACACTCGTTTCTCGATCTTAGTGCAATTACATGACCAATGTATTAATCACTTAAAGATATCTGATATAGAGATATAAATCCTACTGGACTTTCGCTCACCCTGCGTTATTGTTGATTGTTTTCAGGTGGTTTCGATGAGGAACCTCACTTTGATGGGGCAGAGCGAGAGTAATGGAGTGACGTTCTAGTTCCCTTTAGATGGTTTCTTCATCTTGTATTCCTTTTGGCTTGAGTTGTGAGTTGGTGTAAGATTATTTGAGACTCGGTGTTGTTGTAAACTCTGTGATATTTATGTCAGTTGTTTCCTTTTCCCATTAGTTTTCCCCATGCGGTTGGTTATCCCTTTAGTGCTTGCTCTAATTGGTGTGATCGTTACAAACCGTCGTGTCCTGATATTCCGCATCGGGGCGTGACAGTTTTTTTGTGGTATCAGAGCCTAGGCTTCTTGAACCCCTAGGTTTTTCCTTGAGATAGGTTCTAGTGTTAACCTATAACCCTAGATTGTGTCTTGAACCTTACCGGTGAGATTGGGTAGAGCCATGAGCTAAGTTTTAAAATGTGATTAATCTAAGAGATAAATAAATTACTTAACTTTTGTAGCGGTATTGCATGCTTAGTTCTCACTAATGGCTATCGAGAGAGCACAGTGGCGCGAGATGCAATGGACCATGCAAGATCTAACCCAAGCATTGCAACAGGTGGCTCAAGGAGGAGCTAACCAAGGAGTGAGAGATCTACATAGGAATTTTAAGAGTATGAACCCTCCTAAGTTTGCGAGATCTATAGACCCAGATGAGGCAGAACACTGGGTGAAAGAAATTGAGAGAATCTTTCGAGTTATGCAGTATGCTGACGAGGAGACAGTCCTACTGGTTACCTTTCAGCTGGAAAAGGATGCCCGAGCGTGGTGGGAATCGGTTGAAGCGACTCTACCACAAGATCAGGTGTCGTAGGAACAGTTTTTAGTACATTTTAACAGCATATATTTTTTTGACAGGGTGCAAGAGAGGAAAGCTATTGAATTTGCTTCGTTGAAGCAAATGAGTTTGACCGTGGCTGAATATGAAGCTTAATTTTCAAGGGTATCCCGGTATGCACAACACCTTGTGGGTACCGAGAAGATGAAAGTGAGGAGATTCTTGAATGGCTTGAAGCCCCAATACATCACTCAATTATCCCCGATGGATATCTAAGTGTATACTGAAATGGTTAGAACAGCTCAGCTTTTAGAAGATGCCACTCACTTGTCTGATCGCATTCGAGGAAGAGATGCAAAGAGGGAGCAAGTTACTAGTTCTGGCAACTTTAGACCTACTTTCGGGAAGATGAGGCCCAATTTTTGACGTAATTTTCACAAGGACAAGAAGCCAAAAGAAAATGATAGGCATATTGTCCCTGTTGCTACTCCATCAAAGGAAGTTTGCAAGCACTTTGATAGAGCTGGACATAAAGCCAAATTGTTGGAGAAGACTTGGTGCATGTCTTCGTTGCGGGAGTCGGGACCATAGGATCCCGAATTGTCCACTTCTCAATGAGCAGCCCCCGCCGGGAAAGCATCCAGTTGTTGTTAAGAAGCAAGGTAGACTTCAAGCTCTCGTGGAACCCGAACCTACTGAAGAAGGCGGCGTGGTGGAAGGTACTCTTTCTATTTGTTCAAAGCCAGCCTGTAAGGACCTAAGATCTAGACACTGAGTCAAACCTGATACCATTCGAATCCTACGTTGCCACCCACGAGTAGGAAAGCTCGGAAGGGTTAATTGGGGTGTTGTGGTTATGCATTGAAATTCAAACTATTTGTAGGAAATTAATTCACAAAATTAATCAACTAATCGGTAAAAATAAAATTTACATTATATAACAATTAATACAACTATAGATACCAGTCCACAAGTACAATCAACTAGAAAGAAAATGTACTCTGCTACGGGGCACACCCCGGCACTGGCAAGCTGACTACGTACTACTGGTCCTCCGACCAAAAAGTTCCACCTCTAGGAGAAGCACTACACCTGAAAAAGTAGGGAGTGAGACTCATCTCATTGGCTCAGTAGGGGTCCCGCAGATCCCCACCACAATGAAAGCGGTAAGCAATAACACAGTAGCCACAACAATAACAGCAATAATGACAATAATAAAATAACTACATCGGTCGGAACAACAAGAACAGTAAATGGGGGAACCACAGAGTCTCTATGATACCCTACTCACGCGGTCGTAAGAACTCGTCTACGCTGACAGAACTACTAACAATGCCACGCCGCTATTGGCACCTAAAACAAATAAATAATAATAATAATAATAATATAAAAAAACAAAATTATAAATATAAAAAATAAATAAAATAATAAAAAGGAAAAGAAAAGAACAAAATCATAAACAAAAAATATATACAACAAAAAAAATGAACGAACGAAGTGAAGAAGGCCAAGGCCTTCCTCACGCCAAACCAATGGGAGGAGGGGACGTCCCCGGTCACTCTCTCTCCTCACATGCAGTGGCAACCCCGGCGCAAGGGGGGAGTTTGCCCCTCAACCTGGAAAGCACGTTCCGGAGCGAGAAGCCCGCGAGCGACGCACTCGATAGCTCCACCTGCAAGGGAGTCCCCTGCGCACTGGACCGGCAGGAGGTGGCGCGAGTTCGTCCAACGGCCTTCTCCTTCGATGGGTTCAAGAGCCTCAAACAAGCCCTACGCCTGAAGAATGATCAAGCTTCGGGGCTCGTCTGGAAGCATGTGTGAAGCCGTGCAAGGACACGTGGACATGGATCCTCCAAGCATTAGAGATCCCTTATCCGCGCTGCCCTCACATTGTTGCTATAAGAACAATCCAAGCTCCGAAGAAGAAAAAGGCTGGCGCATTTCTGGAGACTCGGCCTGCGACCTTGGCCTCCTGGCGATCAAGGAATTCCCAGAAGCTCCACATCCACCTCCGAGGGAAGAAAGGAGAGAAGAGAGAGGGAGAGAAGGTGTGTTGTTTGGGGAGGGAGGGGAGTCAATGCTCCACCCTCCCCCACCTTTCATTTCTTTTTCTTACTGTATATTCGTTTCTTCCTTTGCTTCCTAAATGTGATATTCCTGGGGTGATGTATCTCTCTGTTTACATGAATGAATGAAATGTCTCTAGCCCGATTTTGGGTGCAAATGCTCTCTTCTCTCTGAGTTTCACCTTGATGCCAGCCTCCTAATTATTATCTTGATCCCACGGTTTTTTTTTATCAATTGAAGGAAGCATGCCGGATTATGAGTGAGTGTAAATTCAGTTCATCCAATCGCAATGGATGAATGCTGGGTTCTGTCTCCTCTAATCTGCCAAGATGGAGATTAATTTTTCAAACCATGTCCCGCTATTAATCTGTCGATCATGTTTGGGGGTCCTGCCCCTCGCTATCTCAGTGTGCTAACACCCTCATGGGCTACATTAAATGTATGAATCCCTTCCCCAATGCGCCAGATAGGTCCCGGTCATTGCCCTTGATCTGGGCAGGTTCTGCGTGTTCGGTGCGCATGATTCTCATTTTCTTTAATATGTTTGTTGCTCGGTGCATCTGATTTCCGTGGAAATGGCCATGGGCCTCTTCACCCCCATCCATGGGTTGTTAGGGCTCTGGCTCAATCTAAAAAAAAAAACACTGGAACCCATGTTTTCCCCACTGCATTATTCCATTACTATGTAAGGATAATAGTAAATTCCCTCTGCACTGTTTTCTATTACTCATATACTCTGCATCTGTCACAGTAATACATCATGCAGGCTGTAGTGTATCAACACTACTGGTTTCATCGAAGGATTTTTGTACTTAGAGACCTGTCATGGGCGAGGGATATATACTACGGTTCGCACCGATCTTAATTCCATTTGACCACCCTTAAAGTCTCCAGGGATTTGCTGCCTCATAGCATGATCTCTGGATGACTTCTCATTTAAGGGTTGGATATTCATGGCCCTAGAGTCGACAGCCGCCGACTGCACACTATGGAATTGAAGGACAATCCCTGGGTCTGTAAAGCTCCCCTTGTAGACTAGTCCTCGGGGTTCTTCCCTACCCAATTCGGGATCCTAGAGTAGCCGCTCATGGCTTGCTCTCAATTGTAGAGGCCATCTCGGGATATCCGTGGATGCACTTCAATTTTTCACCCTCAAGTGCTTGGGTCCGGGGGAGGTGTTGCCAAAATTTCACCAGAATCTGGGACTTAAAAAAATGAGTTAACAGTGACAACATAAAATAATAAAATAATAATAATAATGCTACAATGAATAAATGTTAGGTGCAAGGTGGGATCTAGAGGGGGGGTGAATAGATCCCTCTACAAAAATTAGACTCAATTAAAATCTACGCCAATTAACACTAACACCCAAACTATAAGCTCAGATTAGATCTGAGGAACACTAGCAGAACATGTAAACGGGAACTATCCTCTGAAAAGACTAATGACAAATAGAAGAAATTACTAAATGGCAAATGCTATGTCCTCGAGGCCAAATGACAAAGAGTGCAAAAACCAACGAAGAGACTACTTCACAGAACCATTCAGCTCTAACGGAACTCAGTTCAAACACATGCTGATCAATGTATTCTGCAATATATTAGACTCATACAGCAATATGTGAAGGAGGTAGGAGAAAGAGATCAATCACACAATCACAAACCACTGGACGATGGATTTTTTAGGTGGTTCGGTCTGCTACCCACAGACTTACGTCCACCCCTCACTCAAACCGAGTGAGGCTTCCCTTGCAAAAGCAAGACCGTGGACTCAGTCTGCAATAAATGCTGCCTAACAGCTTGAACCAAGGGAAACAAATCCCTTCTCCCTGATCTCACACTCTACAGGACCAGACTCACTATCACAGGTAGTGAACGGAGGAGACAATCCTCCCTTCCTCTGATACCACAAAGGGAACCGTGAACAACTCCCAGTTGCTTACAACCCAGAGGAATCAATCCTCTCTTCCTCTAAAGCATAGAGGGAACATGGTGGAACAACCTCCACATTCTGATTTTCCAGAACAACCCACACACAGTTGTGAACTGTGTGCAACCACCTTGTGTGCACCAAGCACAACAAGGCAAAGACGAAAGCTAGAATGAAAAACAAAATGACAAAAGGAAATCAAATGCTGAACAGAACAGCACAATGAACAATTCAAAACACACGAAGATGTTGTATCTTCCACTGGAAGCACTTTGAATGTGGTTTCCGGAATTGCACTTCGCTTGACAGCAGATCACTCTTATCTTTGGCTCTCTCCTTGAACTAGACAACTCTCTCGAGCTCTTCTTCTTCTTCTCACTCTCTTCTCTCTTATTCTCTCTCTATTTCTTCTTGTTTTCTTATTGGAAAGAGCTCACAGATAACTCTCTCTCTTTTTCTCTTCTAACTTCGCAACTCTCTCTCTTGGCTTCTATTTTTGCACCAGCTCTGCTCTCTTCTTCGAAGACCAGAGGCTTCATTATATAGAGCAATCAAATTTTTGAAAAGCTCTAAAAACTGAATCCCGCCATTTTCATTTGTCCTAGCAGATCCTTCATCCTTTAGGTGCCATGTTAGATAATTGGATCACGTGCCCAGTGTCCTAGGATAATGCGCCAGATGTTTGCTGATCGAGAGCACCTGAGTTCCTTAAGTTTTCCACGTGTCCAGCCATTTTTCAGCCTTGGCGACCTATTATTCACCTATAACGGCCATTTGCCAGCCGTATCACTTATTTGTCACCCTTATCACTGAGAGTCGTCGACTTAGGTGCTGTTGTGTTAGCTTTGAGCCATAGTGTTAAGCTATTTGTCACCACTGATACTTGTTTGTCTCTCGTGTCAAGCTATTTGTCACCTCTATCAATCTATCTGTCACCCTTGTTCTTCATTTGTCATCGTTAATGCTTTGGTCAGGCTAACGTGAACAATTAATTAGAAAGGATTTTCTAGTTGAATTATTAGAGTATGAGACTATTTGATCACACGTGGGAGTTCAACAGCATGACTATACTTGAAGTGTGATCAACGGCATCATATAAATGAGGAATTATAGTTCCATGGTAACTATTGACTGAAAGGTTCTAATAGATTACGAATCCCCTATATCATCTGACGGTCATGGCAAATTACTTCATGTGATCAATGATTTGTAAGGAAAACTAAATTAATTATGAGATAATTAATTTACATGAACTAAGAGTTAATTCATGTTAGAAGGAGTTTTAATATTAATGAAGTCATTGCTAGCTCAATATCTGGCCTAGAGGGCCACACATATAAGGGCAAGTTGAAAAAGACAAGGTTGTGGAAATAAATATGAGATATTGATGGCCTTTGCATGAGTTCTATTGATAATAGGACTTAAAAGAAGTCTAATTGTGAATTGGGCTTTGGGAGATATCTGATTACTGAGAGGATTAAGGGAGAAATTCATTAGAAAATTACATTAAGTAGAAATCCCACTTAGAGTCAGATTTATGCAGATTTTTGTCTCATACACAGAAACCAAATGGGTTTTGATTTCTAACGGAATACAGACTTAGGACAACCACTATAAATAGAGGAGGAGGAGGGGGGAACCCTGGCCAAGCTCTTGGCTTCCCCCTTAGATCTCTCCTCTCTCCTCTCTACCCTAAGGTGGCCCTTTTCTCCCCTCTCTTAGGCGCCCTTCTCTCTCCCTAGCATGGAGTCTGTGAAGGCTGTGGAGGAGTGTTCTTTCTCATACGTGTGGATACTATTGGAGGCTGGGTACATGCACAACTAAGGAGGATCCATGGAATACTTCATTCAAGGTATGGATTAGATCCATGCCCATGTTCTTATTTTTCTCACATTTCATCAAATACCAATGATCACGATAAGGAAATATATTTTGAAAATTTTAATTTCCACTATATTTTACAAAACTCATATTTCCTTACACAAGACAATTCTATTGTGTGGCAAGTGCAAGACATCGGCACAAGACACTATGCCATTGCAAGCTACTTCGAGCCGAGTTTTGACGCCGTCGATGACCTTAATGTCATGGGCAAAGTTAGCATTGGGCATAGTAGTCTTGTTGCCTGTGAATGGTGGCCTCCCATCTAGAAGGATGGAGGCGTCGTAGCCTTATCAAGTATTAATTCCAAGCAAAACATGTCAACAGCTACATGTGTGTGTGCGCACGCACATGTGTGTGTGTGTGTGTGAAAGAGAGAGAGAGAGAGAGAGCAACATGAGACCCATGAATATCAGTGAGGAGTTAGATTAAAATAGGGGAACAAGAGCATAAGTAAATGGAAGAAGAAAGAAGGAAAAGGTCATGATTTCTACATTTACGTTAATGAAGCAGTCATGGAAGAAGAGCTTGAAGGATGGAGGCACCCATGCTGGCCTCCTAGTTGACGGCTTGTGTCATGGTGGTGCAAATGACTCTCTATAGGTTGGGGTAGCTTGTGGAAGGCACCTTCCCACATCGGCACCCCCGCCCTATAGGTAGGGTTCAAAGAGAGAGAGACAGAGACAGAGAGGATTGAACACATCCACATCTTATATATGTAGAGAGAGAGAGAGACAAAGGATGTTAGAACAAAAGGGGGTTCCATTGTCCAGCAAAGTCGATCTCATAGAGAGAGAGAAGACCCCCCCCTACACACAGGGGATGTTTTAAGGAGAATATCCTCTTTTATCATCCCCCTCTCACTTTCTCTATGTCATTTTACAAATATTTTAAATGTGTTTTAACTTTGATAATACACTAATTAAAGTTTATTAATAATGGGTGATTCAAGGGGGTGATGGCAGGAGTGTGTTTGATATTAAATGAATCCTAGCATGTGAAAATAGCATGATTCACCACACTTAACTTTGACATTAATAATTATAGGAAAATTTATTGAAAAGGGAGAAAAACCTTTCTAAATATCCAATGAGGACACTCTTAAGCATAAAATATCTATTAAAGACACTTGTACTTTCTCTTATCCGAGTTTTCTAGAGGACTTCGCATGATAGAAGTAGTATCCTGATCAAAAGAGTTTGGGCTTCTTTAGCAATTTTGAAAGCTTTGGGGTCAATGTTGCATCTCCGTCACCAACTTGTTGGCATTTGTACAGTCATCACAAGGTTGTGGATCCTGTGGTTGATGGCATGACTTTGACACCGTCAGGAATTCAGTTTGCAAACGATGGGTATGACCATGACTGCTTGCTCGAGAGAATATTGACCCTCAAGGTCTCTAGCTAGTATAGAAAATGGTATATCATTCCTTCTCATAGCTATCATCGAAGGGTGACAGAATGGTTAGTCGGTATCCTCTATGTCTACAAGGCAGTATTAGATACCACATAGTGACAACTGCCTTATATTCTTATCCCTATCATATAGGTCTTCTACAAGGCTTGGCAGAAACATTCAACTATCGTTGGAATACATTTGTCATTGCAGAGGGTGAGACATTTTTAGACCTTTGGGCCTTCTATAGGATTTTCGGCCTTCCTGTCTGTGGTCGTGCTTACGATGAAGTGTCTCTTGATGATCTGCATCGTAGTCATTCCAATGGTGTAGGGAGATATCGCATGCCATACTGCTATAGGTACCTAATGAAGACATTGAGGGATTTGGCTCAAGTAGGCAAAGACAAAGCTCCTCGTACAACCAGAGTGACTCTAAATGCCTATATCATACATTTTTTTAATGGGCCTTACTACTTTTACGAAGAATTTGCTCAGCTCGGAGTGTCTTGAGATCAATACAAGGAAGTGAAGCTAAATTTTTGCTCGCATTTGCACCATCTACTTGCTCCCGAACAATGATGGAACTCACGAGGGATATTGCCTCTTATATACTTGGTAGCATATTTGGCTTGTTGATTGGCTACTTCCGTGATTCCCCATGATGAGGAAGGAATTCTCAGAGCTGAAGTCATTTACTTGGCATGTCTAATGGCATATGGCCATAGGGTTGCCATTGCTCCCGCAACCCTCGCCAACGTATACCACTCATTTGGGGCTTTGACTACTCATTCCTCATCCCACGATAAGAGTATCTTGATGCCCACTCATTATTTGAGTGCACGGGTCAGGCTGCTATTTTCATAATTTCTCTAAAAGTCGATGGTTGACAATCCTATGGCGTCTCTCATTTTTGCTTTTTGTGGTCACCCGAACCAAGGCATGTTTACACGGCTGATTGGTGTTCTTCGGACTTTGTCCTTCCTTCTGACCAGTAAAAATGAAGGCTTTGACCTCGACTACTGCTCCTATCTTTATCGTCCTTATCTGGAGTAAGAAAGAGACAAGAACATCTACAAAATGTCTTCTCATGTCGAGCCTTCATCATATGCTCTTGCTAAATGGTGCTTTGCACACACCCTTGTGAACCTGTTTATCATCGATCCGGTACGGCAGTTCTCAAACTTTACAATGTATATTGGTTCGCTCGGAACTTCAGATACGTCCAAGCCATCTCACCTAGTTCCAAGTTTCCATTGGCCCTTAGGCAATATAACATAGGGATGTGCATTTAGTTTCAGTAGTGTGGTGGGACTTCTTTTGTCTGGATGTGAAGGATGAATACCCTATCCCATCATAGATGCATAAAGGCCACTTTGATATATATTATGCTCAGTGGTAGTTTAAAAATAGCAACGCCTTTAGGTAACATGCTGAGGTTGTGAGGTCAGCTGAAGAGAAGTGCCTAAGAAAAGATGACATGCCACCTTTATTTCTCGAGCTAGACTTTATCAAGTCACATTTTTCTCGGGCTGCCAAGGCCATGAGGGAAATTGGAAAGGCTTGGAGGAAAGGGGGACAAAGAATTCCTCCCCACTAAAATCCATACACTGGTGCTTTTAAAACCTTAAAGGGTGTAGTGGTTACAGCTTTAGCTGCCTCTTCTTCTCGCTGAGACACTACTTCAAGTTCTCCAAAGGTGTATTCCTCGTGGGAGCACTTCCAGGCCTCCTGTGGTTTTAAGAAGAAACCTCAATTGTCATAGTTGATGCCCAAATGGACCTTTAATGATAGTACAATTGCAGATTGGAGGGTTCATATTATAAATGCAATTGGTTCGGTCGTCCCGGTAGAGTACATTTCCCATGTGGAGGTGGCCATGATGCCAAATGATATTTTGGAGGTTGTAAAGAAGGTTGCTCGTGCCCTCAAGCTGAAACATAAGCAGATTATTCTGAGGCCACTAAGACATATAGGATCCGCAAGTGAAAACCTTTGCTTCATTATCCACCTCTTTGTTGTACGCCCCCTTTTTTTATATTATCTCTTATTCAAGAGCCACCGTATCTCCCTCTTTTTTTCTTTTTTTTGCCGCAGATATTCCCCCCGGCCAAGATGATGGAGTCTCCCCCTTAGAGGATTCCCCAACTCTGACACCTGAGGAGCCTGCGACTTCTTCCAGAAGATAGTAGGTCGAAGAAAATAGGGAGGATGCCCGACCAACCTCACGTCCTCAAACTAGGGAGACGTCCCTGCTGATTTGTTTTGCTTCCTTCTCTTGTTTGTGATTTGTGGTGATAAAGATGATAAGCAAAAATCAATGATCTCAATCAATCCAAGGACATGTGAACCATGAACCTAGGCAATCAGAACAAGCTCTAGCATGGGCAATGTTATCTCAATCGAACTATACTAAAGAAGGCCAAGAAAAACACACGCCGGAGCGTGGAGCAAGGAGTGAATAGAAACACACCACGTGGGTGGAACAAGCAAAAGAAATAAGAGATATGAGAGAGAAATCAATGCCCAATACTAAGGAAAGAACGTGATCGCCACCAAGGTAATAAAACAAGTCAAAGACCTGGTCAATACCTTAGAAATAGGAGTGTTGCATCCCCTAGTTGGTGTTTGGTTTCAATGATATCAAAATGATTGTGTTTGTGTGTGTATGTGGTTCATTGAGCAACATGTGTTACATCTTGAGTTGATGAGTTGATGGAGTTAATGTTCACTCTTGACAGTCATGTGAACACTTGGTTATATTTATGTTGGTTTGTAGGAATACAACTTCATGGCTCATACTTGGAATCTTAAGGACTTAATCAATGAAGCTCTTCTTCTTAAAGGGAGTTAACTCTGTTCATGTTTGAAAGTTATATGAATGATTTGTATTTAAGGATCTCATGCCTTGAATATTTTGATTTGCAGGATCACAATCCATGCTTCATGTTTGGAACTCAAAGGAGTGCGTCAATGAAGATCTTATTGAAAAAAAGGGGTTGCCTCTCTCATTGCATTGCAATGATTCTTCTACATTTCATTCATTTCATCTAATAGCTTTCAACGTCTTGGTTGGATATTTTCATGCATTTTCTTCATAATATTTTTGGGCTTGAAATATTCATACAAAACTTCATGAAAGTTGGTTCCATATTGCTCATGCATTGGATGAATGATTGGTCATGTGTACTTTGCTCTAAAAGCTTGAGTTAATGACTTATGTATGAAAGAATGGCATGAAGATGGTTTTTCTGGAGATGACTTCTTTTGGGTCTTAATCTATGAGATTGTGTTCACTGAACACACATTTCTAATTGACTGATAGTGACATATCATTCATAGAGTTATTGTGATTTCAATGTGTGCATGAATTTGTGAAACATACTTGGAAGAATGCACATGCCCTGTACTCAAGAGAATTCATGAGAAAACATGTTTGCATGATTGGTATATACTGATGTGTGAGATGCATGTGAAGACAATGTTCCTCGTGAAAACAAGGCTTCATGAATATTAGTTTTTGTCAACAAGAATGTCATCTGAATGAATGTGGTTCCATGATAATTATGCATGCTTTGTATTTGGCATACTTGTTAACACTTGTGTGATGAAGCATTTTATTGTTGAAGATTTGGTCGCCTTGTGTTTGAATGTTGAGCTCCCTTGTAGAGATTGTTAATGCTTGATTCATGAGTTTGATTCTCAACTAACCTCTTGGTTTATCATGTTTTTCAGGATGCAAAATTATTGTTGATCTTCATGGGATTATGGTAACATTTAATCAATTGTTTCCCTTTGGTTTGATGGAGGTTTTAGTTATTTTTCAAACTCAGACTATCTTACAGTCTTCACCATTTTCAATTTGACCATTGGATCTCCTCTCTAAAAAATTTATGTTGTAGCTCTGGGAGTCCTCTTTTCAACGCTTCCAGTCTCGCTTCGATCGGAGTTCGGAGCTAGGAGAATTAATTCCTGCCGCCAAAGCGCCCAGAGCTGTTTTTGTGTACCCTGCCTGAAAGGGTCGACCCCCACTGCAAGGGTCGACCCATGGGGTCGACCCCTGTAATCTTGGCTCATTTTTTGGCCCCGGTAGCAACCTAGTTGCCGAGGGTCGACCCCAGGGGTCGACCCCCACTACAAGGGTCGACCCCTGTAACAGAAGATGATGTTTTGTGTTTTCCAGCAACCTGTTGCCCGAGGGTCGACCCCAAGGGTCGACCCCTTCCGGACGGGACTTACGAAAGTGTTTTAAACTTATTGAAAACCCTATTAAACCATTCTAAAATATACTCTAATGGTTCCTAATCATGTTAGGGTGTTTTAAACTCATTTTAGAAGGGGTATATGGGTCATTTGGTCTGTCTCCTATATATATCAATGTGTTGCTCCGAATTTCAGTAGTGCTTAACCCTAATGCTCATTTGTTCATTCGTATAGGTGAAGAAAAGGGGAGAACGTGGTGGAGCTCTTTCAAGGAGGAGATCATCTACTTCCGTGAAGATCTGGAGATCGTGGAAGAAGAAGAAAAGGTGCGGATCAAAGAGAGGATCAAGAGGACGTAAGAATCATCTTCATCCGGCTTCCCTCCAACTCATGGTTCAAGGAACATCATCAACCGACCTTGAAACACAAAGGGGGACTACTACTATGTCTTCTATCAGTTCTTTGTGATGTGTTCTATAATCTATATTTTGGGTTTGAGCATGCTTGAATATTTGTATTTATTTTCTGAACACTATAGATATTTGTGTGTGTGACCGTTTGTGTATACGGTCGTGTTTGATCGCCTTCATGCGATCGTGTTTGTGTCGTTGTGCTGCGGTTGTTGCAGCGTGTGTGTGTGTTGTGATCCGGTCATCGGATCGTGTGTGTGTTCGTGATCCGGTCGTTGGATCGTGTGGGAGACTTCGTCTCCGTCTGTGTGTGTGTTGGGGCATGTCCCCATGTGTGTGCGGGCGTCGTCCCGTGTGTGTTTGGAGCGTCGTCTCCGTTTGGGGATTTATCCCCCAAGTGAAGCCTCACCGGGTTTGGTGAGGGGTGGAGGTAGGGAGCCCGTCGTGGTCCCGAACCACCTTAAAAATCTCCGTGTCTTGTGGTTTGATCTTTGTGTTTGTGTGCTTCGCTATCTTATCTGTTTATGCAATCGTGTGAGCTCGGTGAGATTGAGTGAATTAAGTTTAAATCTATTTAGATTAAATTCCTCAATCTTATCAATCTTGTTAATTCCGCTATACGCTAGTTTATGTTTTTAATCGGACATAGTTTATAGTAGTAGGATCTATTCACCCCCCCCCCTCTAGATCCGTGTTCTTGCACTACGGGACCCAACAATTGGTATCAGAGCGAGGCTCTGCAGTCCCTAGATCTCACGATCTACAGAGTGATCCTAGTGCATTCTATAATCATGAACTTTTCTGTTGAGCACATGTCAATGAATTGCCTTCCTATTCTTAATGGTTCTGATGTTACTTCATGGATAGGTAAAATGTGTGGACTGATCAATTCAATTAATCCTAATCTTTGGAAGTTGATTTATGATGGTCCTCACATATTGCCTCTAGATGAGACCAAGTGGTCTAGTCAAGATAAATTGAAGAACCATGAAAATGTCATTGTCTTAAGTTTATTGAAAAGTGCCATTGATACTCATATGTTTCCATTTGTTTCTTCTTGTAGAACGGCAAAGGAGCTTATGGATCAGTTGATCAAAGCTCAAGAGATGGAAGGACAAAATTGTCTCATGGTCGACAATGATGATCAACTCAATGAAGAAAATTATGATGAGGTACATTCTGAATCCGAAGAACTCTCTATTGAGGAATGGCAAATGGCATATGCTACGCTGTATGATAAATGCAAGAAACTCAAATCTGAAAATAAAACCTTCAAAAGGAAGATTAATGAGAATGGGCATGCTAATTCCTCCTGTGAGAACTGTAAAATCTTGGAGTCAAAAACTGAACATCTGCAAGAACTAAATGAATCTCTTGAATCAAAAGTTGAATTATTTTCAGAAGAGATTTCCTGTTTGAATGAAGATATTGAAATGGCTACAAAACTTAACACATCTTTTCAAATTGAAAATGAGAGTGATGAACTGTGTGAGCAAAATACATTCCTCATGTCTAAAATCTCCATGCTTAAGAAAAATGAAGAATATCTTAAGAACAAGCTAACTTCTTTGTCTGATGATGATAAAATGTTTGAAAAGCTGCTTGATTCTGAAATTGATAGCAAAAGTATCATGAATGAAAATGAAGATCTTAAAAAGAAAAATGGTGCCATGTTAATTCAGAATTTCTTACTTGAGGGAAGATTGAAATACTTTGATAAGCTTGAACAAGAAAATCCCTTGTTGAAATCTAAGAATGAACAATTTCTTGTTAAGATTTCAAAGTTTGTTGAAACTGAGAAAGTTCTTGAAAACTTAACTGAAAAATTCTATGCCATGAACGATGAAAATAAGGAAATCTTGAAAGAGAATGAAAACTTGGAATCTGTGAATTGCCTGCTTAATGAGAAAATCCTTGCATGTGAAAAAGAGATCAACAATTTGAAGCTTGATTTGTCTAGATTTGTCAAAGAGAATGAGAACTTAGACACATTGCTAGGTGTTAAAGTGAACTTTCAAAAAGAGGGTCTTGGTTACATCCCGGTCAACAAAAAATCTTTTGAATCAAAAATGAAAACCTCTTTTGTTCATGTCTCCGACATTCCTAGCACCTCCAAAACACCTCCTCCCGTTGCTCAAGTGAAAATCTCTGGAAATGGTTTTGATAAAAAGAAAAATCTCAACAAAAAGCCTTCCATGTCAAATAAATCTCAAAAATCAAAGTTGAATGTTGAATGCTTCTATTGTGGCATGTTTGGTCATGTGATGGATGATTGTGTTGTCATGAAAGAGGATGATAAACTTGCATGCAAAAAAAAAAAATGTCTCATGCTTTTATTGTCACAAACTTGGCCATGTCATGAATGATTGCTTTGTCAAACAAAATGATGATTATCGTGTCATGAATGCTAAGTCGAACTTTCAAAGAAAATTCAGAACTGAATATGCTTCCAATGCTCAAGGGTCTTCATCCTATAAGATAAACTTGTTCATAAACACTCATGCAAACAATGGAAAGTCATTCCGTAGACCCACATCTCCTTATTGCTTTCATTGTGGGAAGTACGGGCATGTTATGAAAGAGTGTTGGTTTTTGAAAACAGAAAATTTCCATGCTTCTAGAATGCATGCTAGGTCTAATTTTGTTAAATCTAGACCTTTTGAAAAATAGAAGATGGAATGGATTTGAAACTTTCTTTACTCCAAAAAGAAAGTCTTTTGGTAAAACTGCTTCTCCTCAATGCCTTTATTGTGAAAACCGTGGACATGTTATTGAGAATTGCAGTATCATGAAGAATGATGATGTTGTAGCAATGAAAAGGAAGAAAACATTTGGTGGCAATGCTACCAACCTCCAGGGACCCAAAAAGGCTTGGGTGCCCAAATCTGTTGAATGAATTATTTTGGATGCAAGTGTGCCTTGAGGTAAATAAAGAATGAAAGGGGTTCCAGTAAAATGGAACAAGACACACTCATATGGTAAAACCCCAACTTTGTTCCTTCATTGTCAAACTTGGTGGCCTTGATGTTTTGGAATGAGATTTTGGTATGTTCTCTTGTTATGCTCTAAACTCTTCACAAGCCACATATGTCTTCAATGGATGAATATTTGGTATATCAAATAGTGGTTAGAGAAGGTTGGACTACGTTTAACTGGATACTTCCACTAATCGTGATGGTGGTCTTCGGACCTGTGTTCTCCGTCTAGTACCAAAATTCAGAAATTGAATTATTTGACTTATAAGGAACCATGTGTTTTGAATGAAATCAATTTGCCTTTGATTTGCATGTGCCTTCAAATTGAATTTGAAAAACCTTCTTGTTTCAAAAGGGTAAAATTTTTGAACTGTGAAATTGCTTGATCATATGCAACAATTGGTATTGAAATGTGGAAACATGTCTTTTGAAGGAAATCAATTTTCCTTAAAATTCTGAAATACCATGTGCGTTCAAATTGATTCTGAAATTCATTCTTACTTCTAGAAGGCAAAATTTCTGATATGCAGAATTGTTCCTTTGACAGATATTATTTCTGAACTTGATCTGTTGTTCTTGTATTCTGTTATGATGAACATGTCTCATTGGTTGAATGAATCTGAAAATTTTGAGGAATAAGCATGATGTCTTTGCCTACTGAATACTTTTCATTATGAAATGCATGAGCATCTGAGTGAAATTGAGTATCTGGTATATCAAATGGTGTGTAGTGGAAAGGTGGATTATGTCCACCTAGAAGCTCTCATTATGTGTGAGTTGGGTTTTAAAACCTTTACCTCCACCTCGTACCAGAACCTATAAAATCTATTTGGTCTGTGGATGACACTCTAAGCTCTTGAAATGTTATTGAAAATCTGTTTTTGAATATTTCTGAAAATAATTTGGGTTCACTACTTGATTTTGATCATTTGTGTACCCTTGTTCAAAAAGGGCAAGTCTTGGAAAATGGTTGCTGCTCATCAGTTGAATATGTATGTCTCCTTGTGCATTCTGTCATGATGTTCTAAAATAAAAATAAAATAAAAAATTTGCATCCTGCATTGCATTCTCATGCTTTTATAAGTTACATGCATTAGAAACTTGATAAGGTGCATTTAGATTATTTATATGAAAAGCTAAAAACTTGCATCTTGCACCCATATTGAATTTTGAAATGCATTTAGAACTTTTAAACAAAAATCTGACATTCTGCATTGCATTGGCATCTTTGCATATCATTCATATACTATGCATATAAAATGACAAAAAGATGCATATTGCATATTCATGCATATAGAGCATATGCATATATTTCATGATAATCGTATATCTTGACTCGTGAATGCTTGTATGTATGCTTCATGAATCCTTGCATGCTTGTAAGTATTTACCCTATGAAACTATTTCTTGATCTTTCTAAGACCTCACCTCCTTGATAAATAACAATGCAGTGATTTTATTCATATGTGATACATGTCATATATTAAGGGGGAGGATTTGATTCCGACCGTGCATACATTTAGGGGGAGTCATAGCCATGTCTTATCAAATTTATTTTATACATGCAAAACAAATATTTACCCTCACACTCTTGCACATAATGAATTTAATGAATTTCATTGATAAGAATTTAAGAAATTCCTTCCAACACTTTAAAGGGAACTTGAATCTCTACATCGACATTAAAGAGTAATCGTGAGGAAAAAGCTACCTACCCCACAAAAATTTAATAAGTGGAATGTGGATCCTAGTAATCGGGAATCCCCCCTGAAACAAAGGAGGAAACTCGTGTCAAAAGGAGAAACAAAAATCCATATGTGTGACGAATCCAAGTAGCCGGGAATCCCCATTGAGACATATGAGGAAACTCGCGCCGAAAAGTGACGTCCATTAAAAGAATCAAAATAGGGGTTGTGCGAAGCTACCGATAGTCAAGAATCTAAAGTGAAAGTGTAGAGAGGAGATTACCTTCTAGTGTTCTTTAGAAAATCTGAAAATCCATATGCTTTGAAGCTCATTAGTCATTGCCTCACATTTCACATGGGCATTTTTGTGATATATGTAATTTATGAATTTACTTATATTCATGGTTTATGTAGTACTCCTAGTTGTGTATGCATAAAACCTCTTAGTTATGTTTTATGTCTTATACTCTTGAATTTGAATCACATGCTCTTTTCTTAACCCGTGCCTCATTAAGGGGGAGTTACTATATATACTATATGTGTACATGACGATTGTGCTTGTGTGCTTGCATGTTCATGCATTCCCTTTGAGTCTAATTCTGAGCATAAACCTTACATTTGAAGGATAGAAGTTATCATGTGCATAGCTTCATATCTTGCATGATTAGCATTCACAAAGTGCATATTCAGTGCTAATTTCTATATTTGCATATTTAACATTTTTAGCATGCATATAGGTCAATCATGATATCATCTTGATCAAATCCATACTTTTCAACAATTGGCACCGTTCATTCTGAAATGCATATTCTGAACACTTCATGTTGCATAAATGCCAAAATAAGTTCAACCAACAAATGGTATCATGATCAACAAATGCTCTCTTTGAGGCTCTCTCTCTTCGAGAATTGACATTGCCTATGTTTGTGCCTATACCTTGATCAACACTTGGTTTCATATGGTTGAGCCCCTACTTAACATCAATTGGCATTTAAATTGGAAACTTATCCTTCGGCCTCACATGTTCATTTTATGTCACATACCCTCTATCTTTTTGTAGATGACAAAAAGGGGGAGAATGTTTAATGTGTGTGCTCAATGCTCAATGCCTTATATTTGTTGTTGTCTTGGGGAGCATGGAAGAATTGGTGTATGCTCAATGTTTGCCCATGTTTACAAACTATGTATTATCACACACATCGTTTTGTCATCATCAAAAGGGGGGATATTGTTGCATCCCCTAGTTGGTGTTTGGTTTCAATGATATCAAAACGATTGTGTTTGTGTGTGTATGTGGTTCATTGAGCAACATGTGTTATATCTTGAGTTGATGAGTTGATGGAGTTAATGTTCACTCTTGACAGTCATGTGAACACTTGGTTATATTTATGTTGGTTTGTAGGAATACAACTTCATGGCTCATACTTGGAATCTTAAGGAGTCCATCAATGAAGCTCTTCTTCTTAAAGGGAGTTAACTTTGTTCATGTTTGAAAGTTATATGAATGATTTATATTTAAGGATCTCATGCCTTGAATATTTTGATTTGTATGATCAAAATCCATGCTTCATGTTTGGAACTCAAAGGAGTGCGTCAATGAAGATCTTATTGAAAAAAGGGGGTTGCCTCTCTCATTGCATTGCAATGATTCTTCTACATTTCATTCATTTCATCTAATAGCTTTCAACGTCTTGGTTGGATATTTTCATGCATTTTCTTCATAATATTTTTGGGCTTGAAATATTCATACAAGACTTCATGAAAGTTGGTTCCATATTGCTCATGCATTGGATGAATGATTGGTCATGTGTACTTTGCTCTAAAAGCTTGAGTTAATGACTTCTGTATGAAAGAATTGCATGAAGATGGCTTTTCTGGAGATGACTTCTTTTGGGTCTTAATCTATGAGATTGTGTTCACTGAACACACATTTCTAATTGACTGATAGTGACATATCATTCATAGAGTTATTGTGATTTCAATGTGTGCATGAATTTGTGAAACATGCTTGGAAGAATGCACATGCCCTGTACTCAAGAGAATTCATGAGAAAACATGTTTGCATGATTGGTATATACTGATGTGTGAGATGCATGTAAAGACAATGTTCCTCGTGAAAATAAGGCTTCATGAATATTAGTTTTTGTCAACAAGAATGTCATTTGAATGAATGTGATTCCATGATAATTATGCATGCTTTGCATTTGGCATACTTGTTAACACTTGTGTGATGAAGCATTTTATTGTTGAAGATTTGGTCGCCTTGTGTTTGAATGTTGAGCTCCCTTGTAGAGATTGTTAATGCTTGATTCATGAGTTTGATTCTCAACTAACCTCTTGGTTTATCATGTTTTTCAGGATGCAAATTTATTGTTGATCTTCATGGGATTATGGTAACATTTAATCAATTGTTTCCCTTTGGTTTGATGGAGGTTTTAGTTATTTTTTAAACTCAAATTATCTTACAGTCTTCATCATTTTCAATCCGACCATTGGATCTCCCCTCTAAAAATTTTATGTTGTAGCTCTGGGAGTCCTCTTTCCAACGCTTCCAGTCTCGTTTCGATCGGAGTTCGGATCTAAGAGAATTAATTCCTGCCGTCGAAGCGCGCAGAGCTATTTTTGTGTACCCTGCCTGAAAGGGTCGACCCCAGGGGTCAACCCCCACTGCAAGGGTCGACCCATGGGGTCATGGGTCGACCCCTGTAATCTTGGCTCATTTTTTGGCCCCGGTAGCAACCTGGTTGCCAAGGGTCGACCCCAGGGGTCGACCCCCACTGCAAGGGTCGACCCCTGTAACAGAAGATGATGTTTTGTGTTTTCCAGCAACCTGTTGCCCGAGGGTCGACCCCAAGGGTCGACCCCTTCCGGACGGGACTTACAAAAGTGTTTTAAACTTATTGAAAACCCTATTAACCCATTCTAAAATATACCATAATGGTTCCTAATCATGTTAGGGTGTTTTAAACTCATTTTAGAAGGGGTATATGGGTCATTTGGTCTGTCTCCTATATATATATCAATGTGTTGCTCCGAATTTCAGTAGTGCTTAACCCTAATGCTCATTTGTTCATTCGTATAGGTGAAGAAAAGGGGAGAACGTGGTGGAGCTCTTACAAGGAGGAGATCATCTACTTCCGTGAAGATCTGGAGATCGTGGAAGAAGAAGAAAAGGTGCGGATCAAAGAGAGGATCAAGAGGATGTAAGAATCGTCTTCATCCGGCTTCCCTCCAACTCGTGGTTCAAGGAACATCATCAACCGGCCTTGAAATACAAAGGGGGACTACTTCTATGTCTTCTATCAATTCTTTGTGATGTGTTCTATGATCTATATTTTGGGTTTGAGCATGCTTGAATATTTGTGTTTATTTTCTGAACACTAGAGATATTTGTGTGTGTGACTGTTTGTGTATACGGTCGTGTTTGATCGCCTTCGTGCGATCGTGTTTGTGTCGTTGTGCTGCAGTTGTTGCAGCGTGTGTGTGTGTGTTGTGATCCGGTCGTCGGATCGTGTGTGTGTTTGTGATCCGGTCGTCGGATCGTGTGGGAGACTTCGTCTCTGTCTGTGTGTGTGTTGGGGCGTGTCCCCGTGTGTGTGCGGGCGTCGTCTCGTGTGTGTTTGGAGCGTCGTCTCCGTTTGGAGATTTATCCCCGAGTGAAGCCTTTGGTGAGGGGTGGACGTAGGGAGCCCGTCGTGGTCCCGAACCACCTTAAAAATCCCCGTGTCTTGTGGTTTGATCTTTGTGTTTGTGTGCTTCGCTATCTTATCTGTTTATGCAATCATGTGAGCTCGGTGAGATTGAGTGAATTAAGTTTAAATCTGTTTAGATTAAATTCCTCAATCTTATCAATCTTGTTAATTCCGCTGTGCGCTAGTTTATGTTTTTAATCGGACATAGTTTATAGTAGTAGGATCTATTCACCCCCCCCCCTCTAGATCCGTGTTCTTGCACTACGGGACCCAACAATTGGTATCAGCACCCGCCCACGGGAGAGAAAAACCAGTAAAATCTGTAGATCTACTGAATGTAACGGTCCAGACCCTGCGCGTTACAGAAGTGTGACGGTCTCCCGATGAACCGTTAGAGAAGCCTGACGCGCCTGCACAAGACCGTCAGAGAACCTGCAGCAACAACCTGTGAATACTTTGAACTCCAAACCTTCCAGCCGGCCAGAAAGCTTGGGCCTCGTCTAATGAACTCTGTGAACCTGCCAAAGAACGTGAAACACAAGAAAACAATCCCAAATTAGCCCTTTAAACAAGCATAGTATCAATTCTTAAAGAACTTAAGATCATGCAAAAGGAAAGGGGAATACCGGGGAAGTTTTGGTTTTTTAACCCCTCTGGACGTTTTAAAACGTGGGAAGGATGTTTAGATGATGAAAACAATGGAGAACGTGAGAGAAAGGAGTGGGACAATGCTGTTATGAGAAAATAAGGGAGGAACACAAGTATGCAAATTATGAACTTTGAAACCCCAAAATCGGAGTACTCCCTGGACTGTGATGCAGATGGACGTGGAAGAAGACTCCTCTTGGATGAAGATGGCTCCAGAAAGCGGCAGCACTTCGACGCAGACTCCATATTTCTCCCCTTTCAGGCCATGAAGTTAAGGATACTATTTATAGACCCTCAAAATCTCTGGACGAGCAAAGGATAATCCAACAAGAAAAGAGGATAACTCTTCGCAAACTCTTGAAGATAATACTCCCAAGAGTCCATAGAAACAAATAGAAGGTTCTGAGGATCAGATTTGAAAGAGAAATCACAAGATCAAACTCTTATCTCGACCACGGAGTAGCAGAGAAAAGGCCTGACCAGTCAGGACTCTCTGTTGGATGTAACGGCTGCTCGACAGACCGTCACATGAATGTAACGCCCCATGGAGAGACCATCACATTCAACCTTATCTTAAAAGAGATAAGATCAACGGAGGAAAGCTCAAACAATAGGACTCTTGAATAAATGTAACGGTCATGGGTTGACGCGTTAGAGGGACGTAACGGCTACACGACAGACCGTTAGAATCAATGGATATGCCAAAGATAAGGATTGAAACAAAGGCCTTAAGTCTCAGGACTCTTCAAGATGTAACGGCCCAGGGCTGATGCGTCAGAAGGATGTAACGCCCCTGGTATGGACCGTTAGAAACAATAAGGATCAAAAAGAAATAAGAGTTTGCTAAGATTCATCCATCGAAAACGCCACCAGGAACCAAACTCAACCAAGAGGAGAAGACCCATGAAAATAGACCTCTAACTGATCAAGAAAGCTCAATGAAGAGTGAACAACTCGGAGCATCATATAGAATGAACAAGGAGATGACCCGACTTATCGGTCATAAAACAGGTGTCAACAGATGCCCCTCCTTAATGTCCTCTTTGCAGGGGAGCGAGCGGAGGTGAAGCGAAAGCGAAATGGGACATGGTGATGAAGCGGAAATGAAGCGGAGTGGACTGAAAAGCGGGCGTTAAGGCAAACAACACCCGTTCTACCAACAAGCGATAGGAATTTTCTGGAAAACTTTGAACCAATCACAAGGAAATAGCCAAACAAAGGACGCATGTCTGGAGGAATTAACTAAGGAAAGGAAAATACGGCTAGCCGCCGAAGGCAACGGAAAGGAAAGAGATAACTGACTAAACTCCAGACATGAATCTTCAGCTAACCAAATCAAGCGAACAGAGCGAAGGAAACTTTCTTATTCAGAGTGGAATGATTCTCCTTATTCAAGATCAAGAACACAGCTATTCACCAACATTGAGACACCTTGAACAGATGGGACCCATGAATGCTCAAAGAATGCGTATGATGCATGCTGGGCCAAAACAAAAAGAAATCATTAAAATGAATGCAAAGAAAGATTAAAATAACAAAATACCCGAGAATAATATTGCTAGACTAGAGAAATCAAGGTCAGGACACTATCTGCAACCACGGCGTGCAAGACAGAACCATCGTCCCCAAACTTTTCCAACCTAACGGCCTATCCAACGATTAAACACGTGTACTTAGATCATCATCATTTTTGTTTAAGGGGAACATCAGATCCCAGAACACATGAATGACTAGCCGGTTCTCGAGGTAATATATTGTAGATAACATATAATAATGCATTAGAGGGACAAGAGATCGGGATACAATACCTGACTTACCTGCCTGACGAACGGCATGATGTTTTTCAGAACTTCATCCATGAAAAAAGAGGTTAGCCAATGATAATAAATATGGGCATGAAACAAGGCATAACCACTCATACGCATGAGAAGCATCAATAATGTGCACCATGGAAGAAAATGAAATCATTCAAACATCAAATAGACCATTTTATTCATCAAGAAACTTGCAAGCTGTAACGGCCTACTGAGGGAGCGTCACACCAAGTAACGGTCTAGGCGAGGATCGTTATAGAATGGCGGTTCACATTCTTCAATAAAAATTCAAAAATGACCTGACGGTCTAGATACTACGCGTCAGAGGATGTAACTGTCTGGTGATAGACCGTCACATTTCCTGAGCGTTCAAAAAAAAATAAAACCAAATGGTCTCAAACCTCATTCAACACTCATTCAACCAAACGCCCTCAAAAAACCCCAACCGAGAGCCACCGGCGACCACCCACGAAATGGCCGGCGACGAGCCTCCACCGCCGCTGAAGAAGAGGGAGAGAGGGAAGAAGAAGGCCATCCGACGTTTCCACCGCCGATTAGAACGAGAGGAGGTGCCAAGGCCCGTGGAAGAAGAAACTAGGGCGAGGGGGCCAACAACGGAGGAAGGAGAGGTTCCCATGGCCGAGGAGGACCAAGGGGAAATCCCCATGGATGAGGGAAAGCCCAAGGAACAAGAGAAGAAGAGGAAGAGGGGCCAAGACCGAGAGGTAGGCCGCCCACCCTAATCTTTCAATTTTTAATTTTTATGGTTTTTTATGTGGATGCATGCGTGGATGGGGGGTAGAAGATGGGTCTACGAACCCATTAGGATTGATTGTAGGCCTTTTGGCCAAGGTGAGAAGCCAACGGAATGCATAGGGGAAATGCCCTCTAGCAGAGAATGTGACGGTCCTTCTAGAGACCGTCACAAGCCTAACGCATCACCCGTGGTGCGTTAGAGCCATGTAACGCCCCACCCCAGGGCCGTCACAGTCACCAGTGACCCAGAACTATTTTTAGGTTTTCAATTATTTAATTTTTATTTTGTTTTCATTTTATGAATGCTATGCAATGATTTTATGATGCAATTGACTAACTTATGCTCTAAAATGAATGCAGGGAAAGAGACGGACGAGGATCTCATGGCTCCAGATCCGGGCGGTGTACCAAGCACTGCCTGATTATCAGAGAGAGAGATTGGCATCGATGGGGTTCGCCGAGGTGCTCAGTATTGAGGTGACCAGGATGGACACACCGCTGCTGTACGCATTGCACGAGAGATGGGATCCGATCAGCAGGGTGTTCATCTTCCCGTGGGGTCACATGATCCCCACGCTGGAAGACATGGCGAGGATTGCCGGGCTGAGAGTCCATGGAGCCGCAATGACGGGCTGGACATACAGAGATTACCGAGAGATCGCCCAGAAGCTGCTGGGGCTAGATCTGATCAGACCGGGCCAGACATCATCCCAGCTCTCGAGATCAGGACTACAGGAGAGCCTAGGGCTGAGAGGAGCAGCCATAGCCGTGGGCGAGCTACCGGAGGAGCACATTGACCGGGTGATAGAGCAGGTGCGCCCACATGTGGCGGCAGAGGCGGGACCGGAAGGAGATCGCGTCCTAAGACGATTCCTGATGCTTTTGTTCGGGAAGCTCCTGTTCGCGACTCGAGAGGACGTCATCAGTTCCAGGCTGCTGCCAATGATCAGAGATTTAGGCAGAGTCAGGAAATACGCATAGGGAGCGGCAGTGCTAGCCTTCCTGTTTGAGTCCCTCAGCACGACAGACCGACAGACGATGCTGGGCGGCTTCTCGCCTTTTCTACAGGTAAACTTAAATGCTTTTCTATTATGCTTATGCAAATGATTATGCAACCGACTGATATTAGACTTCTAAATGCAGATCTGGAGCTACATGTACCTCCCGGGCATCGGGAGAGGCACACTACTCCACCCCGAGCGGATCCCGATCGCCAGACGATGGGTGGTTGCGAGGGACCCGGGGTCCAATATTAAATTGATCCGGGCGATCCAGGACGACTTGGATTCCTTCCCGCACACGGCGGTGAGCCCGAACTCAAAAATGCTTCCTAAATGCTTTAAATGCTTCTATGAATGTTTCGAATATTTCTATATGCTGATAAATATACTGACATGGACTATATGCTTTCTAGGTGAGATGGACCCCATACCGAGGCGAGAGCTACGAGGGACAGCCATGGGTGGAGGCAGCCCTCTCGTACCGGGGACGAGACATATGGTTGCACTGCATCCATGTCATCGAGCCACTCCACTACCGGCTGATCCTGCGGACTCGGGGACTACACCAGCCTGAGGTGACCTTTCCACACCGAGGTGACGAACGCCCGGGCATGTCAGCAAAGGGTATTAGCGGCGACGTGGATTGGTGCGCCCGAAAGGTGAAGTATGTCCACGATTGGAACCGTCGGGGCAGAGCGGTGAAGGAGCGGGATGAGAGCGACGAGGCGTACTTGAAAGCCTTTGCTCGTGTAACGACCCGAGAATCCGATTACCGGGAAGGCCCGATAACCCGAGACTCGCACCGCCACCCACGAGCCCGAAGACTCGGAAGGGTTAAAAGGATGGTGTGGAAACTACACAAGTATCACAAGTAATTACAGAAATTAAACAGTTATAATATTAAGCAGGAAATAAATTAACTTTTTACATGGTCCACAGTAAAATAACAACAACAGTAACAGTAGTCCACGACTAGTACAGTGACAAGAAGGAAACGTACAGCTACACGGGGCACACCCCGGCTCTGACCTCTGGCACTACCTCTGGGCACCCGCACCACGCTGCGCTCCTGATGCGCTCCCCGAAGGTGGCGCCTCACCTGAAACACGGTGAAAACATGCAGGGAATGAGTCTCGGAACAAGACTCAGTAGGGATCACTCGAACCCTACCTCGTAAAATGAGAAACCACTACTCTAGTGGTAGGAAAGTACCTCGGAAAGGAAAGCCCTGTACTCTACAGAACTAGACCCTACGGCACGCAAACCGACACACGTGTCACGGTACGAGAAGACCGAAACTCAACGGTCGAACCGCCAAAACCCGAAGGTTGGAAACACACGACTGACAGTCTGTCACTCCGTACTCGACAGGAGTACCACCCACTAGAAGCACAGCCGGTAGCGTCCCCTGACGTCTTACACCGCACCGTAGGTGAACCGCCTGACGTGGTAGGTCCTACCCGAGGTGCAGACACCGTACAAGTAAACACAAACAAGTGACTAGCTGGGGTCACGCCCGTCGACGTGGGTCCAACCGCCCCCAACCACGTGTGCACACACAGACCGCGCGTCCCTGGTCTGGCCCTCTGACCTATTTTCCCCTCAGCCGGACTCTGGCTGCAAGACGTGGGGCCCAACGGCAATCGGTCCACAAACCGTCTCTAAAGGTCGGCTCGTACACCACCCCCTGGTGCGACTAGCACACGCGTACTAGTAGGCTACGACTAGTGGAGGGTCACTGAAGGAGTAGACTCTCAAACCAACGGAAAATGACGTCCGAACCTGACAAAGTACGGGGGCCATCCCACGTACCATCACCATCGCACGGTGACGACGGTCGGAAGAAAAACGGACGCACCGCCTGTAGCCAAACGCATGACCGAGGCAAACGGAACTTCCGGACACCAAAGACACGGTCACGGAACTCCACGGGATGTCCAGGGCACACACACGGCCCAAGAGGAACACCCAACAATAGGCCATATCGCGCTAGGGACACCTAGCGTGACAGGGAAGAACACGCTAGGGCCCCCTAGCGCGACAGGGGATATCGCGCAAGGGCCACCTAGCGCGACAAGACAGGTCGCGCTAGGGCCTCCTAGCGCGACACGACAGATCGCGCTAGGGACCCCTAGTGCGACAAGGCAGATCGCGCTAGGACCCCATAGCGCGACGGGAACCGCCCTACTGTTCATCTTCTCCGATGAACGCGCCCTATCGGGGCAGCGCAACCATCAAGAACGCGTTACTGGAGTATAGCGCGTTCTCAGTCCGCGGCCGAAAACGGTAGAAACTCCCAAAAATTTCAACCACGCCCCCATGCCTCCATAGGAGAGGGGGAAATCAAAGGGGAAGACCCCTGGGGACCCCTAGCATGATTCTAGGCCATCAAAACACGAAATCATGCATCAAATCCATAGATCGGGCGAGCTCTCCCCAAATCATGGAAAAACCCCAAAATGCTCAAACAAGCCCCTCTCGGCCTCCCAGCGGCCTACAAATCACGGGAATGAAGGGCAAGAGGCTAAGGAACGTCACCCTACCTCAATGGAGTAAATGCTCCGCCGAATCACCCACGAATCACGAAGAACGCTTTTAGAAACCTCGCCTCCCCACGCTTCCCACGCTCGCCGCACGCCTACGAGATCGCCTCGCCGTCACCCACGCGTCCGCGCCGTCGCCCTGCCGCCGTCAACAGCCGGGGAGGGTCTCACCGCGTCCGAATGGGAGAGAGAGGGGGAGGAGGGCGTCACGGTGGGAAGAAACGGAGGAAGAAGAAGAAGAAGAAAGAGAAAGGAGAAAAGAAAAAGAAAAAGAATTGGGGCTATATAGAAAATCCAATTTTTCGGAAAAATACCAAAAAATAGAAAAATACATTTCCGGAATCCTCGGATCGCACCGATCGCAACGGTACCACTCGTGCCCGGGTGAACCGCCCGGTTCGCCCGCAGCGAGCTTCCGAAGAAAAAGCCGAAACACACACCGGAAATCGGAAAACACACGCGGAAAAGCCGCGGAACGCCTCCGGGCCTCCGAAACGACTCCGGATCGTGTCGATCTCAACACGAAAGATGTCCGAAACGAAATTTCGGGCACAACAGAGCCGGACGCTCCGAAAACCAGATCCAGGACCCATGAAAAAGGATCCGAAAGGTCCGGGATATTACAGCCCTCCCCCCTTAAGGAATTTCGTCCTCGAAATTGAGAACAACCAAAGGGGAAAGAAGAGGAAGACTCACTCAAACAGATACGGGAACTGCTGATGCATCTCGTCCTCACGTTCCCACGAAGTCTCACCACCAGAGTGTCGTTGCCACACGACCTTCACCAAGGGAATGACCTTGTTCCGCAGGCGCTGCTCTCGCCTATCCTCCACGCGGATCGGAAACTCTGGGAGAGAAAGATATGGAGTCACCTCATGCCAAACAGAAAACTCGAGTACATGAGAGTCATCGGGCATATACTTCCGCAACATCGAGACGTGAAACACGTCATGCACCGACGCCAACTCAGGAGGTAACTGCAACCGGTAAGCAACATCACCGATGCGCTCCATAATCGCGAAAGGACCAATATAGCGGGGACTCAGCTTCCCACGCCGTCCAAAACGCATCACCCCCTTCATCGGAGAAACTCTCAAGAACACATGATCGCCCACGGCGAACTCGAGAGGCTGCCGCCTACGGTCAGCATAGCTCTTCTGCCGACTCTGGGCCGCCAACATGTTCTGACGAAACAGGTGCACAACATCCATACATTGCTGCACCAATTCCAGTCCCGTTAAAACGCGCTCACCCATCTCAAACCAATCAAGTGAAGTCCGATAAGGACGCCCATACAATGCCTCATAAGGAGCCATGCCGATGCTCGAATGATAGCTGTTGTTATAGGCAAACTCCACCAACGGTAGGTGATGAATCCAACTCCCCTGCCACTCCAGGCAGCAGGATCTCAACATGTCCTCTAAAGTCTGAATGGTCCTCTCAGACTGACCATCTGACTGAGGATGATACGCCGAGCTAAATGCCAACTCCGTGCCAAGAGCTCGCTGGAAACTCCTCCAGAATCCAGAAGTGAAGCGCGGATCCCGATCTGACACGATCGAAATGGGAACCCCATGCAACGGCACGATCCGCTCCACATAAAGACGATCCAACTTAGACACGCTCCAACTGACCTTGACCGGCAACAGTCACGTCACCTTCGTCAGCCGATCCACCAGTAGCCAGATACTGTCCTGCCCAGTCGGGGTCCTCGGTAACCCCACCACAAAATCCGTGGTCACATGGTCCCACTTCCAAGCAGTAACATCCAAGGGCTGGAGAGTACCGCCTAGTCGCTGATGCTCCGCCTTCACCTGCTGACAGATCAGGCACCTGGCCACAAATTCGGTAACATCTCTCTTCATGCCAGGCCATCAGAACTGCCTCCGCAAGTTCCGATACATCTTCGTCGCACCCGGGTGTACGGTGTACCTGCTCCCATGAGCCTCGTGCAGCACCGCACGACGAATCTGCTCCTCGGCTGGGACGTACAACCTACCACGAAACCTCGCAGCACCGTCCTCGCCGAGCTCCACATCAGCCATCGCCAAGATCCGAGACAACTCAGGGTCCGCATGCTGAGCCTCTGTCACCTGACGATGGATAGCAGGAGTGACAGTCAGACTCGCAAGCACTGCCAACCCTGGCTCCTGAGGAATCTTGAGCCTAAAAGATACCTCGGGCACTTGTTCCCAAAGCCTCCACTTCCTCAATATCAAGGCACTGACCGCAACCTTCCGACTCAAGGCATCGGCGACGACATTCATCCTGCCCGGCTGATAAGACAGGGTGAAGTCATAGTCCTTCATGAACTCCACCCAACGCCTTTGTCTGAGGTTCAGATCTCTCTGCGAGAACACATACCTCAAACTCTGATGGTCAGTGAATACCTCGAACTTCTCGCCGTACAGATAATGCCTCCAGATCTTCAGCGCGAAGATCACCGCCGCCAACTCAAGATCATGGGTAGGGTAGTTCTCCTCGTGGGGCTTTAGCTGCTGAGATGCATAAGCCACCACTCTACCATGCTGCATTAAAACAGCACCCAACCCAACCCCGGAAGCATCTGTACACACCACGAAACCTCTCGATCCAGAAGGCAAGACCAACACCGGAGCCGAGGTGAGCAATCTCTTCAGTTCCCTGAAGCTCTGCTCACACTCCTCGGACCAGACGAAAGGCACATTCTTCCGCGTGAGCCTAGTCATCGGGGTCGCAATGCGAGAAAAATCCTGGATAAACCGGCGATAATAACCCGCAAGCCCCAAGAAACTCCGGATCTCCGTCATCGACCTCGGCCTCGGCCACTACATCACTGCCTCGACCTTGGCGGGGTCCATGGAAATGCCATCACCAGAAATCACGTGCCCCAGAAAGTGCACCTCGCTGAGCCAAAACTCGCACTTGCTGAGCTTCGCATACAACTGGTGATCTCGCAGCGTCTGCAGCACCACACCCAAATGGTACGCGTGCTCCTCGGCAGACCGCGAATAAACAAGGATGTCATCCACGAAAATGACCACGAACTGGTCCAAATATGGATGAAACACCCTCTGCATCAAGTCCATGAAGGCTGCAGGGGCATTGGTGAGCCCGAACAACATCACCAAAAACTCATAATGCCCGTACCTCGTACTGAATGCAGTCTTCTCCACATCGGACTCGCGAATTCTCAGCTGATAGTAACCGGACCGCAAATCAATCCGCGAGAACACTCACGCAGACTGCAGCTGGTCGAACAAATCATCAATCCGTGGTAACGGATACTTGTTCTTAATGGTCACTTCATTCAGCTGCCGATAGTCAATACACAACCGCAGACTACCGTCCTTCTTCTTCACAAACAACACGGGCGCACCCCAAGGGGAAAAGCTCGGACGAACATATCCCTTGGCCAATAGTTCCTGCAACTGCGCCCTCAACTCCCTCAACTCAGCGGGGGCCATACGGTAGGGAGCCTTCGCCAAAGGTCCCGTATCAGGCACAACCTCGATCACAAAATCGATCTCCCGCTGGGGAGGTAATCTAGGCAACTCCTCGGGAAAAACGTCGGGAAACTCGCCCACCACCGGAATGTCCTCGACATCCGGCTCCATCCGATCAGACACAACCACGGACGTGAGAAAGTCCTGACAATCGGAATCAAGCAACCGACTGGCTCGAATAGCAGAGATAAGGAATCGAGAAGAGGTGAAACGGATACCTTGGAAATAGAAGGTCCGCTTGTTCGGATGCTGGAAGTAGACCATCTTCATCCCACAATCCACCACCGCTCCATGAGTCTGAAGCCAATCCATGCCTAGAATCACATCGTAATCCCAAAGCTGCAACGCATACAACCTGCCTGGCATACTCCGCCCATCGATTCAAACCAGAACCTGATCGAAGCAATACGGAGTGATCATAAAGTCACCCGAAGGTAACTCCACTGCCAAATCACAGGACAACTGGGTCACCGGCTCCTCGACGCTCGACGCGAAATCCTTCGAAATAAACGAATAAGATGCGACAGAATCGAACAAAACCTGAGTCGCACAACCCAAAATCTGAACGGTACCTTCCACGAGCTGCGACGCCACTGCCTCTGCCCTGGTCAAGTGCGTGATCTGGCCCCGAGCCTTCTGCCTGCCTCCCACACTAGCTGACCTGGGTAGCGGCGGATACTGTCCCTGCTGCTGCTGCTGCCTCTGCTGCTGGGGAACCTACTGCTGCTGCGGCGGCCTCTGAGGACAGTCACGCGCCATATGCCCTGGCTGGTCACACCGAAAACAGATAATCGGCGCCGTGCACTGCCTGTCTGGGTGGGTACCACCACACCGTGGACAAGGTCCTCGCCATCCACCCACTGATCCCTGACGCTGCAAAGGAATCGGTTGCTGTACACTGCCCGATGAAGCCTGCCCCTGATCCCTGGACTTCTTCTTGCCGAACCCCTTCTTGAAGAACTTCTTGACCTTCGAGCCGAAGGACGTAGATCCTGTCACCGAAGCTGCCGATGTCGGTACTCCTGAACCACCCGACGCATGCTGGAAGAAACCCTGCTGCTGGGTAGCTGACTGCTGGCTGCAACCTGACACGGACTGCCCCTGGCTGATCGGTCCTCGAGTCCTCTGCATATCCATCTCCAAGGAAACGGCAACATGAGACGCTGTCTCTAGATCAGTGGCCCCGTTCGCAATCAAATGGTGCCTCAGCTCCAGCCTCAAGCCCTGCACAAACTGCGTGGTCCTCACCCTCTCATGCTCCATGATATGAGGTGCGTACCGACCCAGCTCGACAAAACGGGCCCTGTACTGCAACACGGACATGTCGCCCTGCACCAGCTCCAGAAACTCTCGCATCCGCTGTGTAGCAACAACGTCTGGACAGTACGTACACTCGAAAGCACTAACAAAGTCATCCCACTCGATCTGCTCAAGTGGACGAAGCTGAAAGGACATCTTCCACTCGGAAGACCACCACCTCCGAGCCGTACCCTGCAACTGGTTGTAGGCCAACCCAACTCTGTCCTCGGCAGTACTCCTCGCTGAGCTGAACACCCGCTCCATCTCATCAAGCCAATCACGAGCCGCATCAGGGTCTGCCTGGCCGCTGAAATAAGGTGGATAAAACTGCATGAAGTCCCTCACTGCTCGGCCTGGCCCACCCCTGACAAACGAGCCCTCACCAGCCTCTCCGCCGAACTGCTGAGACATAAGCTGGTACATGCCTCGGAAGAAATCCTCGGCCCCCGGAACTCTCGCAGGATCCGCAGCCTCGGTAGCTCCCGGCGGCGCTCTGCTAAGCTCCTCCTGGTCCCTCTGGACCCCCTGCTGGATCTCCTGACCTCCAGCCGACTGCCCCTGCTGAGAGCGAGAGCTCCTTCTCGGCGCCATACTCGCTCCTGAAGCAAAAGACAGAAAACACGAAAACGGCAAGGTTAAAATAAACACGCGGTGCCCAATGCCAGCGTCACCTGTACATCATCGATGTGGACTAGTGGACCACTATAATTACCTATGATTCTCATGTAATTCCACAACCGCGCTCTGATACTAGCTGTAACGACCCGAGAATCCGATTACCGGGAAGGCCCGATAACCCGAGACTCGCACCGCCACCCACGAGCCCTAAGACTCGGAAGGGTTAAAAGGATGGTGTGGAAACTACACAAGTATCACAAGTAATTGCAGAAATTAAACAGTTATAATATTAAGCAGGAAATAAATTAACTTTTTACATGGTCTACAGTAAAATAACAACAACAGCAACAGTAGTCCACGACTAGTACAGTGACAAGAAGGAAAAGTACAGCTACACGGGGCACACCCCGGCTCTGACCTCTGGCACTACCTCTGGGCACCCGCACCACGCTGCGCTCCTGACGCGCTCCCCGAAGGTGGCGCCTCACCTGAAACACGGTGAAAACACGCAGGGAATGAGTCTCGGAACAAGACTCAGTAGGGATCACTCGAACCCTACCTCGTAAAATGAGAAACCACTACTCTAGCGGTAGGAAAGTACCTCGGAAAGGAAAGCCCTGTACTCTACAGAACTAGATCCTACGGCATGCAAATCGACACACGTGCCACGGTACAAGAAGACCGAAACTCAACGGTCGAACCGCCAAAACCCAAAGGTTGGAAACACACGACTGACAGTCTGTCACTCCGTACTCGACAGGAGTACCACCCACTAGAAGCACAGCCGGTAGCGTCCCCTGACGTCTTACATCGCACCGCAGGTGAACCGCCTGACGTGGTAGGTCCTACCCGAGGTGCAGACACCGTACAAGTAAACACAAACAAGTGACTAGCTGGGGTCACGCCCGTCGACGTGGGTCCAACCGCCCCCAACCACGTGTGCACACACAGACCGCGCGTCCCTGGTCTGGCCCTCTGACCGGTTTTCCCCTCAGCCGGACTCTGGCTGCAAGACGTGGGCCCCAACGATAACCGGTCCACAAACCGTCTCTAAAGGTCGGCCCGTACACCACCCCGTGGTGCGACTAGCACACGCGTACTAGTAGGCTACGACTAGTGGAGGGTCACTGAAGGAGTAGACTCTCAAACCAACGGAAAACGACGTCCGAACCTGACAAAGTACGGGGGCCGTCCCACGTACCATCACCATCGCACGGTGACGACGGTCGGAAGAAAAACGGACGCACCGCCTGCAGCCAAATGCATGACCGAGGCAAACGGAACTTCCGGACACCAAAGACACGGTCACGGAACTCCACGGGATGTCCAGGGCACACACACGGCCCAAGAGGAACACCCAACAACAGGCCATATCGCGCTAGGGACACCTAGCGCGACAGGGAAGAACACGCTAGGGCCCCCTAGCGCGACAGGGGATATCGCGCTAGGGCCACCTAGCGCGACAAGACAGGTCGCGCTAGGGCCTCCTAGCGCGACACGACAGATCGCGCTAGGGACCCCTAGCGCGACAAGGCAGATCGCGCTAGGACCCCATAGCGCGACGGGAACCGCCCTACTGTTCATCTTCTCCGATGAACGCGCCCTATCGGGGCAGCGCAACCATCAAGAACGCGCTACTGGAGTATAGCGCGTTCTCAGTCCGCGGCCGAAAACGGTAGAAACTCCCAAAAATTCCAACCACGCCCCCATGCCTCCACAGGAGAGGGGGGAATCAAAGGGGAAGACCCCTGGGGACCCCTAGCATGATTCTAGGCCATCAAAACACGAAATCATGCATCAAATCCATAGATCGGGCGAGCTCTCCCCAAATCATAGAAAAACCCCAAAATGCTCAAACAAGCCCCTCTCGGCCTCCCCGCGGCCTACAAATCACGGGAATGAACGGCAAGAGGCTAAGGAACGTCACCCTACCTCAATGGAGCAAATGCTCCGCCGAATCACCCACGAATCACGAAGAACGCTTTTAGAAACCTCGCCTCCCCACGCTTCCCACGCTCGCCGCACGCCCACGAGATCGCCTCGCCGTCACCCACGCGTCCGCGCCGTCGCCCTGCCGCCGTCAACAGCCGGGGAGGGTCTCACCGCGTCCGAATGGAACGAGAGGGGGAGGAGGGCGTCACGGTGGGAAGAAACGGAGGAAGAAGAAGAAGAAGAAAGAGAAAGGAGAAAAGAAAAAGAAAAAGAATTAGGGCTATATAGAAAATCTAATTTTTCAGAAAAATACCAAAAAATAGAAAAATACATTTCCGGAATCCTCGGATCGCATCGATCGCAACGGTACCACTCGTGCCCGGGTGAACCGCCCGGTTCACCTGCAGCGAGCTTCCGAAGAAAAAGCCGAAACACACATCGGAAATCAGAAAACACACGCGGAAAAGCCGCGGAACGCCTCCGGACCTCCGAAACGACTCCGGATCGCGCCGATCCGAACACGAAAGATGTCCGAAACGAAATTTTGGGCACAACAGAGCCGGAAGCTCTGAAAACCAGATCCAGGACCCATGAAAAAGGATCTGAAAGGTCCGGGATATTACAGCTCGACTGTACGGGGACTGGGTGTACCGAGGTACCCGACAACCGGTATGCAACTTCTAAACCCTTAAATCTAAATGCTTTTATATGGAAATTTTATTCTATACGCACTGACTCATATGCTTTCTAAATGTAGCTAGACCCCGAGGGAAGGATAGCCGAGCTCGAGGGGCTACTCCACGCCACCGTCTAGCAGCGGGACGAGTACCGGACCGCCTTGGAGCTTCTGGTAAAATTCCCAGACTTAAAATGATTATGTTTATGATTATGCAAACGATGCCAATGTGATTGACTAACCATGATTTCTAAATGCAGTGGGCTGAGGGAGCCCAAAGAGCGGGACCGGATGCCCCATCGTCGTCATCACAGCCGGCGGGAGGCAGGGCCGAGCGTGACGCCGAGTTTGCCCGAGCGGTTGCCCGGGCCGAGGAGGCGGAGGCCACCCTCGTGGAGTGGGTAGGATGCTAAATGCTTTGACTTAAATGCTTTTTAAATGCTTATGTGACTAACCATATGAAATGCAAACTACAGGCGAGAGAGCTAGCCATAGCAGCGGCCGAGGCGAAACTGGCTCGGACTGAGGCGGAGAGGAACCGGGATGAGGCAGAGGTCTTACGAACAGAGGTGGCCCGATTGAGAGGAGAGCTTGAGCGGACGGCCACACAGACGGCAGACTTCGAGAGATACTGATCTGAGGCACGGGCTGCGCGACTCGAGGCCCACGACATGAAGGTCAAGGTCCGGACCTTGGAGAGGACCATACGGATGATGGGCCGAGGACCGGAGCGGAGCGTCTCTAAGAGTGGAGCGCCGAGGAGTGCTGCTCGTGCTGGATCAGTGGCAGACTACCTCGTCAGTTCCTCTGGCCAACGGAGGAATGAGAGGGCGGAGAGGGGTCAGCAGGAGGAGAGTGCCTCCATAGCGCCACCGGCGAGGAAGCCGGAGGGTGGAGATGACGACGGCCCGACAGAAAAACCGGCCGAATGAGCTTTGTTTTTTTTTTTGATTTTCTGTTTATTACTTGTACATGACTTTATATGAAAAATGTAATGAAAATTTCTTTTTGGTCTTTTGTTTGTTCTTCTTTTTATGTGAGTGAATGGATGTGTGTATGCAGAAATGAATGTGTGAATGGAAAATGCAAGAAATGCATGTGAGAATGTGTGATTGGAAATGTGGGAGATGCATGTGGTCATGTGAAAGAATGGACGAATTTGTGTAGATGAAATGGGCATGGATGGGATGTAATGTGTGGATGAACGACTGGATATGATGAACGGAAGGAAAAGTGTATAAGACCGCCAGGTCTAATTATAGGCAGAAAGGAATAGCTCAATCTCAGTAGTAGACAAAGTGACGGTCTAGGTCCAGACCGTCAGGATCATGTAACGCCTCAGATGGAGGCCGCCAGAGAGGACAGAGGCCAATTTTGCAGAACTAAGCAGCAGGAAGTGTGACGGTCTATAGCCGGTGCGTCAGAGATAAGTAACGGCCAAATGCCAGACCGTTAAAGATGGCAGAGCAGTGGGATATCAGGGCAACTAGCAGAAAATGTGACGGTTCAGGAGCGGGGCATCAGAGATAGGTAACGGTCATAAGCAAGACCATTAGGAATGATTGAACAAGAAGAAGCCAAAACTGGACGGCAGAGAATGTAACGGCTTAGACGCAATGCGTCACAACAAGTAACGGTCTGATGTTAGACCGTCAGGCTTGACAGAACAAGATTGGGCTAAATTAAATCCACAGGAAATGTGACGGCCCAGGGCTGGCGCGTCAGAGGCAAATGACGGCCCTACGATAGACCGTTATAGAACGAAGCGTACTCCGAGACGGATTGTGCCGTGAGAGGCCAAATCCGAGATAAGAACCCTTCAATCTGCTCTAGACTCCTCCCAGACTTAGGATAAAGCCTTCTAATCCAAATCTTATCACTTTAAAGCCAAAAGCAAGTCTTTAAAACTTGGAAACTTAGCCAAAAATCGTAACTTGCTGAATTCTATGCTACAAGGGCTAAAAAACTTCTCCTAAGGGCAGGAAACATGATGAAGAGAAGCTTCGAGGTGATGACCATGGAGGAGAAGGTCTATACCGGACCTAAGGCTGCGAGAAAAGAACGCGGAGAACTACAAAGGCTAACCTCGATTCCCAAACATCTGAGCTCCAATGCTCAAAGAGTGGTAAGCTCTCTATGACTTAACCAAGTTCAGCAATTTCTTGCACTTCATCTTCTTCTCATGATTTTCTTCTTTCTTCAAGTCTCTTCCCAGTCCAAGATGCTATTCCAATTTGAAGTGGGTGGCTCCCATGGTAAAGGCACTCCCTTTAGAGGTTACATCAATTCTTAAAGCGTGGCATCTTCAACCTCTTTTAGTTTTAGGCAAGAATTTCCAGAAAGTATCATTAGATTGGCCTAGCCTTTCAGCCCTCATAGAGTTGTGGCATCCACAAACACATACCTTCATCTTCCTTTCTTTCGAAGCAACCGTCCTATTAGAGGAGGTAGAAACCTACCTAGCCCTTCCTAAGACTAAGGTGGGGGATGGAGATCTAGTTTGCTACACGGTGAAGCCTATCGACCCATCCTTGATCTTGAGTGATTTCATCCACAATCCAAAGGACGTGAGGACCATGATCAGCCCACACCACATACACTTGATACCCTTGGCACAGTGGATAGTGTCTCATTGCAAAAACAAGTGGGAGAGACACGAAGCAATAGCCAAAGCGGCGGCGGTTTGCTTATGCGGAGTCTTCCTTTTCACCACTACCGACAACCTCTTAGATACCCAAAATCTCAGCATAATCAGTGGGTTGTGGCGGGGAATGTCCATCTCTCAAGCGATCCTCTCATATCTCTATGAAGGACTAAGCTCTGCTTGCTTAGGAGGACCTCTATTTGGTTCCATGATACTCCTTGAGTGTTGGATAGGAGTGAGAATCAAATTCCAACCCAAGGAGGATGCAACTTCTGCCAGCCGGATCTTCGGGAGCCACCCTTTGTTCTTTATTGGAGGCACTTCTGGATTTTCTTCACAGGTTGAATGCAAGACGGCGGACAAGAAAACACGGGATGAATGGCGCCTCTTCTTCAACACCTTGCCAACGGAGAAATTCATCATGCGACCAAGGATCCTTCGGAGCACTCTTCTTAGAATACAGCGGCGTCAAGGCCTGGACCTCCAGCTAGTGGGAAATACTACCATGGCGATCTACAACCCGCACCGGTGCCATCTTCAGATCGGACTACCACGGATTGAAGCTCCTGCACTATCACACTACCCTCCCCTTCTACCTAGGAAGATGGGGACTGAGGAAGATGAGAGAGCAGTTCGAAACACGCTGACCATGTGGGAGATCAGCAAGGTGCATCCGTGGCAAGCAGAAGTGGAAGAGAACGACGAGGCACGCCGTGGCTACGTGAAGGACTTGAGGAAGATCCGCCCTCTTGCGGATAAGAAATTGAATGTAGCTTGATTTTGTTCATGATGGAAGATGTTGGTGTAATTGACAATCAGAATTGAAACCTTATTAATCTTATGTTGCATTAAGTTTATTTGAATGAGATGGGAATGCCTTAGTTGTTATGCGCACGAGTTGTGGTTGACTGGTTAAAGTGATCTAGAAAACACAGCATCTGGAGAGTGTAACGGTCCTGCGAAGGGCCGCTAGAAGGATGTAACGGTATGGAGATAGGCCGTCAGGGTGACAGACCTGAGAATTAAGTTCTCTGGGGGATGTAATGGTCCAACAATAGACCGTTAGGAGGATGTAACGGTCGTGGCCCAGACCGTTAGGAAGAGAGCTGCTGAGAGAATCAAAGCGAAAGCCTGAAGGAATGTAACGGTCTAGAACAGACCGTTAGATGAGTGTGACGGTCTGAACCTAGCGCGTCACAGTCCTGAACCTGCATAGTTGTGAGACTTCAGCCCTGAACTTGAACCTACGCTCCGCACACACTTAAACATGGAACAAGTTAGATCTGTTCTTAGACTCAACCCCTTGCCTTGAAGCAAGTTAGATAATGACCGTTTCTTGATATTTGGTCAAGGGGTAGAGCCTTATTAAATAGGCCGAAAACATAATAGAAATAATGCGATGGATGCAATGCATATGATGGTGTTTTTTTTTTGGAGTTTTTGGAAAATATCTGAATTTTTTGTGATATTTGAAAATATTTGATGTTTTTGAGTTTTGAAGTATGTGATTTTTTTTTTGGTTTTTGAAATATATGATGTTTTTGGATTTTGAAAATATATGATATTTTTGGATTTTGGAAATATGTGATATTTTTGGATTTTGAAAATATATGTTGTTTTTAGATTTTGAAATATATGATGTTTTTGGATTTTGGAAACCAGTGCCTTCTCCTGACAGCGTGGGTCCTTCTTATTGTAACGAGAGTTCCTGAGGTTGGCATGCAGCAAAGTGACAATCCCTGACCGAGGCCCAACTCGCATGACAGTGCTTCTACCAGGGCCATACCCAGGGTACTAGTCTTGATCCTAAAAAAGAAAATGGAACAGGGGGTAAGCTTAGGCCAGATCTAGAAGCTTTTAGGACTTGGGTTCCTCTCCAGACAACCCATCAGAGATTTGGTCTGTTGTGCTGGGGCTTTGTGTCCGTCATCGAACCTTAGTCCATTCTAGACATACGTACGACCGGGCTCATTCGTCCCGCGGGGAACTGTACTGCCACTCTTGCCATGCCTAGTTTTCCTTTCTTGCCTTTCTGGAGCTTTGGAATCATAATTAATAGATTTTTGAGATAATGCTTTCGATTTTGTCATGGAGATTACTCCTTTGCTTTCTTTCCTTTCCTTTTCTTTTTTTTTTTTCATGGCGTCAGGTCATAACGGACTGCCCCTATTTGAGACCTCCTCTTGTTAGGGTGCCTGGATCGGTCATCGCCTCCTTACTCACCTCTTGCCCCTGGATTCAGCCGAAGGAAGAAACGGACAGGGACTTCGACCTTCCCCCAAAGCATGGCCAAGGAGAAACGGTGTCTTTAAAGCAGGAAACCTGACCAGGGATGTCGTGTAGTGTGTGATTACCTTACTTGGGACCCCTTTTTAGTGAAAGGAAGGAACCTCTTGCTGCCAGGGTAGCATGTGTTTAGACTCTAAGGAAAGAAACGCTTAAGATACAACCCATTCCAAGCGTGAGAGAGCTCCTGACCTTCTGCGTTCACCAAGCGATAAGCATTTCCTGGATAAGCCTCTTTTACAATAAACGGCCCTTCCCAGTTAGGTTGTAATTTAGACCTAGGACCTTCAGACCGAATGAATTTGCGTTTCAAGACCATATCACCTTTTAAAAATTTACGTTCAATTACATTCTTTTGAAAATAACGTGAAACTCTCTTTTAATAAACGGATACGTGATCGGCCGCATTCATCCTCTTCTCATCTAAGAGTTCCAGCTGAACAAGCAATGTCTCCCGACGTTCATCGAGATTAAGTTCCTTATTGAGCTGCACTCTAAGGGAAGGGATCAAGATCTCATATGGGAGCACCGCCTCCATCCTATAGGTAAGAGCATAGGGAGTTTGTCTCGTGGGAGTACGGACGGAGGTGCGGTAAGCCCACAGAGCTTCCACTAATCTTTTTGGCCAATCGGAAAACTTATGAGATTCGCATGTTTTCTTTATAATTTTAAGAAGGGTTTTATTAGTGGCCTCGGCTTGACCATTGTCTTGAGGATAATATGGAGATGAATGATGCAATGTAATATTGAATTTCTTACAGAGGTCCTTAAGCTCTTGAGAGACGAACTGAGGTCCGTTGTCGGTGATGATGCTGCTTGGCACTCCGAATCGCGAGATGATATTCTTCATGATGAAGCGGCACACCGTTGAAGCTTTGATCTCTGTGTACGCCTCAGCTTCGGCCCATTTGGTGAAGTACTCAGTGGCGGTAAGGATGAAGGATTTCTGCTTGATCTGAGAATTGGGATCACCGAGGGGGCCAACAACATCGAAAGCCCACATAGAGAATGGCCAAGGAGCGGAAAGAGGATGGAGAGATGAGGCTGCAGCATGGATTTTATCAGCATGGAGGTGGCACTTAAGACACCTCCGGACGTAGAGGGAGCAATCTTCCTCTAGAGTGGGCCAATAGTAGCCCTGCCTAAGGATCTTCTTTGCTAAAGCCTGGCCATTGACATGACCTCCACACTCACTAGAATGGGCTGCTTCAGCCACCTTCCAAGCTTCATCATCATCTAAGCATCTCATGAGCATTCCATTGGTAGCGCGCCTGTATAATTCTCCTGCAATAATGGTATACCTTGAGGCGGCTCTTCTTATTGACTTACGCTGCTCGACGTTTGCCCCTTCTGGGAACGATCCTTCTTTACAAAACAACTCAATCTCGTGATACCAAGGCAATTCTTCTTCCTCCAGGATCTCTTCTAGCTCCATCAGAGATACTTCCTTGAGATCTTCCTTCTCAGCCCTCGCCTCTACAGCTTTCCTAAGGTTGATGAACCAAGGATCCTGAAGAGAGGGTGCGTCCAATCTCTGAACGATGATAGTCTCAGTGCTCCGACTGAGAGGGAAAGATAGAGAGGAAGCAAGAGATGCTAGAGCATCAGCTAGAATGTTCTAAGACCTAGGAGTCTGGATATAGATCAGCTTACGAAATTGCCTAGCCAGGAGCGTGACCAATCTTGATAAGGCTTGAGCTTGGGGTCATGAGTGCAGTAAGTAGACAGGACTTGCCGCATGACGAGCTGAGAGTCTCCTATGATATTCAAGTAGCGCGCACCCAAGAGATAGGCATGCTTCAGTCTAGCTAGGAGAGCCTCGTACTCAGTGATATTGTTGGTAGCAGGAAATCGAAGTTGATAAGCAAAAGGAATCGTCACTCCCTCTGGAGTGAGCAGAATAGCGCCGATCCCTCGGCCTTGAGAATTGAGTGCACCATCAAAGTGCATGGACCAAAAGGGATGATGAGAGATAGCAGAGAGATGCTCATCAGGGAAATCGTCCTGAATAGAATCAGTGTGAGGGATGGGAAGATGGGCAAGATGCTCAGCGATGGCGTACCCTTTGACCGCCTTCTGAATGACAAAAGTAATATCGAATTGGGAGAGGAAGCTCTGCCAGCGAGCTAACCTACTAGAAAGAACATGCTTTTCTAAGAGATAGCGGATCGGGTCCATTCTAGAGATCAACCTAACTGGGTGGGCAAGGAAGTAATGTTTAAGCTTCTGAGCTACCCACACTAAGGCGGCACAAGTTTTCTCCATAGCGGTGTATCTGGACTCAGCTGGGTTAAACAACCGAGAGAGGTAATAAGCATCCCGCTCTTTCCCTTCATCGTCTACTTGTGCTAAGACCGCCCCTAGGGAGTCCTCAATGACCGAGATGTATAGGATTAGGGGTTTCCCAGGGACAGGAGGTTGCAAAACCTGGGGATTGGATAGATATTCTTTTAGGTCCTCATAGGCCTTCTGACAGTCTTGATTCCATTCAAACTTAACCCCCGCCTTAAGCAATTCATAAAACAGACGGCACCTTTGAGAATGTTGGGATATGAATCTTCTGATGAATTACAATCGACCAATCAATCCTCGAAGTTCCGTGATGTTCTTCGGCGGAGGCATGTCCATGACGGCCTGTGCTTTGTTAGGATCAATCTGGATCCCCCGTTTGCTCACTATGAAACCTAACAGCTTCCCTGAAGAGACTCCAAATACACACTTCTTCGGATTCATTTTCAGCTTGTACTCCCTGGCTCTTTGCAGCACCATAGCCAGAATAGAGGGGTGTTCTTCTTTGGTCCTTGACTTCACCAAAATGTCATCCACATAGGCTTCAATATGGATATACATCATGTCGTGGAAGATGGCCATCATCGCCCTTTGATAGGTGGCACCCGCGTTCTTCAGACCGAACGGCATAACCACATAACAATACGTACCCCAGGGCGTAGTGAAGGAGGTTTTATCTTGATCTTCCGGAGCGGATTTGATTATAGCCTGAGTAACCATCCATGAACGATAAAGCTTCGTACCCGGCGGTGCTATCGACCAAGACGTCTATATGAGGCAGCGGGAAATCATCTTTGGGACATGCTTTATTGAGATCCCTGAAATCGATGCAGATACGCACCTTTCCATCCTTCTTGATAACATGGACTATGTTTGCCACCCACTGAGGATATAGAACAACTCTAATGAATCTGGCCTTGTATAACTTGTCGACTTCTTCCTTAATCCTTAAGGCCATGTGGGGGTGAAATCTTCTTGACCGTTGTTTCACAGGTGTTGCTCCTGGTTTAAGCACAAGTCAATGTTCCACTAAAGATGGGTCAAGACCTGGCATGTCCTCATAAGACCAGGCGAAAGAATCGCTATACTCCCTTAGAACCTTAATCAAATCTTCTTCCACTTGCGAAGGGAGATTAGCGGCAATAATGATGGGCCTTGGGTCTTCTTCAGTTCCCGAATTTATTTCCTTTGTAGGTTCATCCACTGCTGAGGACGGCTCGTCGAATCTCTTTAGTCCTTGCGCGTACTGATCGGCAGTGTCATCTACGTTGCTGTCCTCATCGATTGGATCTTTCTCATCCAGGATTTCATAGACACCTAATCCGGCATCGCTCCACACCCCTTCTATTTCCTCTTCATCCTCAATCATAATTATCGTAGCAACAAATTCTGGACACTTCAAAAGAGCATGACAACGCTGAGCTAGATCTCGCAGGAACCTATCAGGAACGGATTTGGGAGGACGCACAAGCAGGCGCTGCTCAGAGGAGGAAGGTTTGGACGACCTAGAACAAGACCCTACTTCTCTAGACCTAACTGATTCTACTTCCCTAGACTCGATGGACCCTAATCCTAACCTAGGAGAAAGAAAACCTAGTGGAAGGGGAGGAGCATGGGACTCGTGCCCCTGGGAGGAGGATGGAGACAAGGTAGCATAATCTTCCACTGAAATCTCCGTTTCAAATTTGACGTTTTTTTTTGGAGATCAGTAGAGACTACACAACAGGATGGAGGAGGCGGAAGTTGCATGGGGAATAGCTCTGGGAAGATGCAATCAAAGAATGGATCGGAGGAAGAAAACCACATCTCGTGGAGTTGGGCGTTGGGGGGAGGAGGAGTGAATAGAGTGGATAGATCAATGGACGGGCAATGCCCGCAAGCACAAGGAACGAATAGAATTTCACGTGGATCAATGAAGGATGGATTTACCATGATAGGAGGAAGACGGGGTAAGAATCCCCCTTGCTAGAGGAGAGATTGAAAGCGAGAGGGAGACCAAGAAAAGACAATCGGCGAGCTCCCCTTCTCCCGCGGATCATCAACTAGCTGCTTCTTTGGCCTCCATTGGACGAGCCAACCCTCTTGACGCTTCTGGCAGTCTTCTTCATGGAATAGCCCTTGAAGGGCTTGACCATAGTCAATCACATCATCAACTGGCCCTCTTAGCACTGGGGGCGGACTGGCAATCAGACAGATTGTATCCTTCCTTGGTGGAGTTGGCTGCGAAGCTAATGTACCGGGATGGAGAGGCCCTCTAACAAAATGTTGACGGTAGTCCCAGGTGAGTGGCCCAGAATCACCCATCATAGACAATGCGGTCTCTCTGTAGCCGAGACTTCTCCTGCCCATTTTTCTTCCCTTGGGTATGGGCTTTGTTCTTCCTTGCAATTGAGCACCGAGGCCTTTCCCCGGTTGATAACCCAATTTTAATATAATGTTCCAGCCCTTGGAGTCTCGGATCTGGGGCTTCACCTTGATATTAACCGCTGCAGTGACGGGTTTGCGGGGTGCATAAGCCCAGGGAAAGTCTAGATCCAGCACTGAGATAACAGGCCGGCTGCTTGGCCATAGTGTGGGAAGAATTTTGTCTGAAATAGCCTTCACTGATTGGACCGTGGATAAACTTTTAACTTTGACGACCCTCCCTTGAAAAGGAAATTTGATGCATTGATGCGCAGTGGAGGGTACAGCACTGAGTGTGTCAATCCATGGACGACCCAAGATAGCCTTGAACATAGGGTCAATGTCCAGCACATAAAATTCCACGGGCATAGTAAGAGGCCCAAGCTCTGCTTGAATAGTGACTACCCCGTGACATGCTCTTCTTGAATTATCATATGATGCTATGGTGGTGGGGGTAGGTCGCAGTGATTCTTCAGATATGTTGCAAGCTCGAAGGGTACTGAGTGGGCACACGTTAATTGATGCCCCTGTGTCAACCAGTGCTGCTTTAATACTAACTTTATTCAGAATGATCGTAATGCAGAGCGGCATTTGCCGAGCTTCTGGAGGTGCTAGCTCGGTTTCTGAGAATGTGATTGCTGGCCCTTTGGAAATTGTTGCCAGTGCCGTAGGTAAGCCGTCAACTGCCATGTCTTCACTAACCATCACCTTCTGTAAGAAATTTCTGAGAACGTCTTGGTGAAGGGTGGACCTTTTGATAAGCTCTAGGACCGATATCTTGGCGGGCACCCTGTCCAGATGATGTAGTAGGTCGTATTGAGTACCTGGCAGAGGTTCGGCCTCTTCTTGCTCGACAGTCGGTTGGGAAGGCTGGGGATTGGAAGTGGAAGGATGGTTTCGATGGAACAACCGCCAGCTCTGTAGGGCGAGGTTTTGTGCCGTCATGGCATCAGGGGACGATGTAATTTGCCCGGTGGGGGGGATGAGCGGAATAGGTGGTGTAGGAGGAAGGATTTGGTGGGATGTGATGTCGGTGGAGGTTATAAGTGGTGAACGGATGATGGATGAGGGATTGGTGGAAGACGGAGAGGTGACGATGGATGTTGGTACGGGCGGAGGAAAGGCTAGCGGAGGTGTAGTGACGGGTGGATGGCTGGGTGACAGAGTAATGAGGGTGGTGGGGGTAACCAGTTGTGAGGGTGATGGAATTACGGGTGGCGGTGGGTACACTGGAGCGGATGTGAATGGGAGAACAAGCAGGGAAGGTATTGGGTGTGTAGGTAAGACGATGGAGGAAGTGATGGGGTTGCGGTGATTATGGTGGAGGGCCATTATCTGCGACGTAGTGCCGTCGTCATCAAGACCACCCGACATTAGGAGCCAGGGGTTGGACTATGTTCACCTGGGCTGGTGCCGGTGGCTGAAGCTGTGGAGCGGGAGGATGGTTCGGCATCGGGTCCTGGTGGATTCCCAGATCCTGAACCGGCTGCTGTAGCTGTTGCTGTGGCGGCTGCTGCTATGGCTGTGGTGCTTGTTGTTGCTGCACCTGCTGCCTCGGCGGCTGCCTTCTCTTCTCTTTGATTTCAACAATGGCCCTGTGCATCTCAGCCCAATCAATTCCATGTCCTTCATGAAGGTCATATACCAGATCCCTGAACTGAAAGCATCCTTCGATTGTGTGGCCCGGCTGCCTGTGGAACATGCAATACTTCGTTTGATCAATGGCCGGGTTCCAGTTGGGCCGTTCCGGAGGAAGTTGTATATCATTAACTGACATGAGAGCCGAGAAGATATCTGTGAGGGTTTCTGGCAAGGGTGGATATTGTGCCCTCTTGGGAGCTGGGCGCTTGTTATTGTTGTTGTTGTAGCCGTTGGGTGGAGGGACATTGTGGTATTGTGGAGGTGGTAGTGGTTGTTGTGGTGCGGCGAAGGTATTTTGTGGAGTGGTGAAGGCGGGCGGAGGGTTTTGTGGAGTGACTTGGAAGTTTTGGGGAGCGGGATTCTGTGGAGTGAGGGGATTTTGAGGGAAGCGGAAGGGTGCGGCTTGAAAAGGGAAAGCAACGGCTTGAACTTGCTCGTTCGTTTGGATCCCCTCGGTGATAGGCCCTTGAGGTTTCTTTTGATACTTGGGCTTTTGGTTTTCAAATAATGAGTGTATGGGGGAATCCTTGAACTGCGTCTGAATAAAGCGCGCTCAGCTGTAAAGTTGATGCATGTTGGCTATGTCTTTCATGGCTAGAATATTGCGGAAGGTCGGAGTAGCATTTGAAATTAACAATTTGACCTTTTCTTCCTCCGGAATGTGGCTGGGCACTCTAGCGGCCATCTGCCTCCATCGGTCGGCATAGGTAGCGAACTCCTCATCCGGTTTCATCTTTTCGGCCACCAGATCTGTGAACGAATATTCCGGGCCAACTCTGTCTTGGAACCTCTGAATAAACTTATCCTTCACTGTCTTGAAGCTCTCGGCGTCCTCCAACGGCAAAGAATAAAACCATTCCAGTGCAACACCATCTAATGATCGGTGAAACAGATACGCCATGAGGCGATCATCGTACTGAAATTGAGCCGACTCGTATAAGAAGTCCCTCACATGAATGAAGGGATTACTGTTCCCATCATATTTCCTGTAATTTGGGAGCTCTGATTGTGGAGGGAACCGAATGTTCTGAAAGCTAGGAACTGGAACATCTGCCAAGGATTGTGGGCCAACCCGCTTCTGGAGGAAATCGAGTTGCTGTTGCATGGTGGCCCATTTATCAAGTAATTCCTGCTCTCTAGCAGGAGCAGGGGTAGTGAGAGATGATGGTTGAAATTGAGGAGCGGAAGGGTGGACTGTAGCAGGAGGTGGGAACCCACAAGAAGGAGCAGAAGGATAAACAGCCAAGGCAGGGGGCCCATAAGAAGGATATTGGGCCGGAGATTGACCCAGAGTAGAGTGAGCTTGGAGAACCCCTGGCTGAGGGTGCAAGAAATCGGAGGGGCCCATGAGGACTTGTGGAACCGTCGGGCTAGACATATGATGATCCAACTGAATGAAAGAAGGGACAACAGACTTCCCCTTGTCAAAAGATTGCTGGGCCAAAGTAGAAGATTGGCCCGTCTCCATGCCAGCAAAGGTGATGGTCCGGGGTTGGACCGGAGTAAGATCAATCGGAGCGGGCTGGATGGAAGGCCCACCAACTCTAGGTTGGTCGATGGAGGGATTGGATTGACCCTGCATAATCGCGGGAGGGGAGATATTGGATCCTTGCATGACCTGATAGACAGCTTGGAGTTAGGCCGGATCCAATTGGGCCATCATTTGGAGAATGGAGCCCGCAGAAGGAGAAGAGAAAGAAGAGGTGGCTTGACCGCCTTCCATGGGGGTAGGGGACGGAAGAGGGGTTGTCCCCTCTCCAGAAGGGAATGAGGTAACCCTAGCAGGGTTTTCAAGAAGTCCTTGAGGAAGGGAATCCTCTTGGGAACGGGGAGGATTGAAAGAAGCCATGGCGGATTCGAAAAGCGGGTTTGAGTAGAACTTGGAGAAGGAATTGACCCTAGGAGGTGCTTCCAACAGACAAAAATAACTCCACATGCAACGGACAACCTTGACAAGATGCAAACAACACAAACAATCACACAATGAGCAACCAAACTTAGATGATTTCTAACAAAGATGTAAGTGACAAGAGATGAAGACACTCAAAATCAACCAAGTTGTTTAAGATGATGTGACAAGATTTTTATGATTTCTCCTTTGGAACTTTAGTAGATTGATTAGGATGTGCTCTCAACAATAAGTTCCTGATAGGAGAGGGTGTAAGGCTTGGTTTGACTCTAAATGTGATCACTCCTTCACTTATGCGATCCTAGACACGGGGTGGGAAAGGTACAACCGGCTCGGCGTCCGTGTGGGAATCCACGGCTCGCGGGGACTTATGGAGGTCCCTGGTGTGATTTTCTAGTCGGCCCCAAGGAATATGGAGACGAAAGGTCCGCACACCAAGGTAGGAAAGTGCAATCTAATGTATGAAAGTATGAATGAACCTATGTGCACCGGAGTGCATGCAAATTCTAACCTAGAATCTAGCAAACAAGCATGCAAACAATGGTATAAATAAATGAACTAACCTAGAATGTACCTGTCTGGAGTATATAACGGTCTAGGAGACCCGCGTCAGAAGTATGTAACGGTCAAAGACCAGACCGTCATAAGCAATGTAACGCAGAGACTATAGACCGTCAGAGGAGCCAGGGAACCAAAAACAGTAGGGAAATAGAAGGGAAATCCGGGGAAAACCACACAAGGAAATGATGGCAGGTATAAAATAGAGTTCAAAACACGATTGGCACAAGTAGGCTCCCACCGTGATCGCCAAAAAATTATTTGTTGATTTGTTTTGCTTCCTTCTCTTGTTTGTGATTTGTGGTGATAAAGATGATAAGCAAAAATCAATGATCTCAATCAACCCAAGGACATGTGAACCATGAACCTAGGCAATCAGAACAAGCTCTAGCATGGGCAATGCTATCTCAATCGAACTATACTAAAGAAGGCAAAGAAAAACACACGCCGGAGCGTGGAGCAAGGAGTGAATAGAAACACACCACGTGGGTAGAACAAGCAAAGGAAATAAGAGATATGAGAGAGAAATCAATGCCCAATACTAAGGAAAGAATGTGATCGCCACCAAGGTAATAAAACAAGCCAAAGACCTAGTCAATACCTTAGAAATAGGAGGATGATGCACCCGCCCACGGGAGAGAAAAACCAGTAAAATCTGCAGATCTGCTGAATGTAACGGTCCAGACCCTATGCGTTACAGAAGTGTGACGGTCTCCCGATGAACCGTTAGAGAAGCCTGACGCGCCTGCACAAGACCGTCAGAGAACCTGCAGCAACAACCTGTGAATTCTTTGAACTCCAAACCTTCCAGCCGGCCAGAAAGCTTGGGCCTCGTCTAATGAACTCTGTGAACCTGCCAAAGAACGTGAAACACAAGAAAACAATCCCAAATTAGCCCTTTAAACAAGCATAGTATCAATTCTTAAAGAACTTATGATCATGCAAAAGGAAAGGGGAATACCGGCGAAGTTTTGGTTTTTTAACCCCTCTGGGCGTTTTAAAACTTGGGAAGGATGTTTAGATGATGAAAACAATGGAGAACGTGAGAGAAAGGAGTGGGATAATGCTGTTATGAGAAAACAAGGGAGGAACACAAGTATGCAAATTATGAACTTTGAAACCCCAAAACCGGAGTACTCCCTGGACTGTGATGCAGATGGACGTGGAAGAAGACTCCTCTTGGATGAAGATGGCTCCAGAAAGCGGTAGCACTTCGACGCAAACTCCAGATTTCTCCCCTTTCAGGCCATGAAGTTAAGGATGCTATTTATAGACCCTCAAAATCTCTGGGCGAGCAAAGGATAATCCAGCAAGAAAAGAGGATAACTCGTAGCAAACTCTTGAAGATAATACTCCCAAGAGTCCATAGAAACAAACAGAAGGTTCTGAGGATCAGATTTGAAAGAGAAATCACAAGATCAAACTCTTATCTCGACCACGGAGTAGCAGAGAAAAGGCCTGACCAGTCAGGACTCTCTGTTGGATGTAACGACTGCTCGATAGACCGTCACATGAATGTAACGCCCCATGGAGAGACCGTCACATTCAACCTTATCTTAAAAGAGATAAGATCAATGGAGGAAAGCTCAAACAATAGGACTCTTGAATAAATGTAACGGCCATGGGTTGACGCGTTAGAGAGACGTAACGGCTGCACGACAGACCATTAGAATCAATGGATAGGCCAAAGATAAGGATTGAAACAAAGGCCTTAAGTCTCAGGACTCTTCAAGATGTAACGGCCCAGGGCTGATGCGTCAGAAGGATGTAACGCCCCTGGTATGGACCGTTAGAAACAATAAGGATCAAAAAGAAATAAGAGTTTGGTAAGCTTCATCCATCGAAAACGCCACCAGGAACCAAACTCAACCAAGAGGAGAAGACCCATGAAAATAGACCTCTAACTGATCAAGAAAGCTCAATGAAGAGTGAACAACTCGGAGCATCATATAGAATGAACAAGAAGATGACCCGACTTATCGGTCATAAAACAGGTGTCAACAGTCCCCTGCCAGGATTAACACTTCCAGTGAGTGAGCAACCCCTTCTTGCTTTAGAGCTCATCCTTAGCCTCTATAGAATGTCATGACTTCTGCTTGGTTTGACACATGTTTCCCAGAGATTAGGGTAGAGATGAGTTTCTCTCCTCCTCATGGCAATATTTTTACCCAGGCGGGATTGGCTTTTGACGAAACCCTCCCTGAAGTTGATATTGATATCAAAGATTTGAGTCTTCCAAATGATGACTACATGCCAATTACTACTGCCTCCCCTTTGCCTAGAATGAAGGGGGCTTTGACCAATCAGCCATCGTGTAATTTTGCATGTGCTCACCTCCCTTTGAGTATATATAAGACTTTAACTACTTCTTTATTGGTAAATATATTTTTTCATTTTATAGGGGTGCGAGAAGTCATTCCTAGCCCTTCTCCCATCAGAGAGGGTTCCAATTCTTCTTCCGATGGAGAATGCTCCAACTCTCCTTCTAATGAGGAGAATTTTGATTCTTCTAGTGAGGGGAACTCTGGTTCTTCTTCAAGTGCAGAGGACTCATGTTCTTTCTCTGATGAGGGCCATAGTTCGACTTCTGTGAGCTCTCTTGAAAGTGGGGAAGTGAGAGCTATTCCAGGTGAACTAGGAGCTAGGCTCTCCCCTTTATTCTCTTGTTTCATTCTCTCATCATTCTTTTCATATTTAAGTTGCTATAAATTGTGCAGTTGTTCATTTGCCAGCCCCCGCAAACATGTTTTCAGAGCTTATTAAGTCTGGCCCGGGAACCAACCTCCCATGTTATCATGAGAATCCTAGGGTTGGAGTTACGATGTCTGGCACCACTAACATGCTGGAGAAAAACCTCCAAGAGTTGGGAGCTTCAAGTGACACTATACCATTTTTTGGCCCAGGGTTATTGGTATGTACCCCTAGCTTGGTAGAAATTGGAGCTGGTGATTCTCTCGGTAAGCAACTTATCTTGTTTGCATCTTCCTCTTTTTTTGTTCTAATCCCCTTTTCCTTTGAAGTTATTGGTGCTCATTGTGTTATTCTACCTTATCACAGCCAGTGGACAGACGGAGACAGGGTCCGATTCGACAATCGAAGAGACCCTTGACAACAATAGAGCCCCAAAGGTCTCTCCAGAATAGCAAGACCAAAACGATGTCCTTGGTGCTCTCACAACTACTAAGGGCTTATCTTCAGGAGCATTCCCTATTGTGACCCCTACTGTTGAGAGTAACCCCCTATGTAGATTGCTTATGCCCTTTCTTAGTGTTTTGTACACTGGAAGGTTGGCTGGCTCTGATCTCACGCCTATTTTGCTTTCCTCCTCCATTTATTTAGGTATAAGAGGGTTTGAGGTGGGGACAAAGACTATGGTAGCCATGTCACAATCCCAAGAGCCTGCCATGTCAACTTTAGAGGAGGGAGTGGCTCCTTCAGAGACACTTACTCTTACCGAGTCGGCCCCTGCTGTTCTTTTTTAGAGAACCGGTGCTATGGAATTAGGTAAACATCATCTCCTTTTAGATTTGAGAAGTGTGTCTTCATGCACTGTATCTAACACCCATTTTTTTTGCACAAGGAGTGTTGCCATAAATGCACAACTGGTTGAAACTTCCCCCCATCCCTTGTTTGAGTCGGCTATTATTTTTACCTCATCTTATGGGATGGAGGAGAGGACTTCTTTAGGGGCAGAGCCTATTCCAGGTCCCATCGATAAGCATCCATTCTTACATGATTATTTATGCCACACACACAATTTCAGTGTATTTAGTTATGTAATTATGCAATTTTTATAAGCTAACCGCAACCTCACACATAAATTGGGCTTGCATGAAAATTTAGATTAATTCGGTATTGTCAAGCAATAGAAATGATTTGAGGGGCATTTGCATAAATTGGTCATAGCATAACTATAATAATTCTTAGTTTATATGCATAATTTAATAATTTTTATGGACTAAATTATAATGTGTATGTGCAGGACACCCAAAATAATTGCAGGATAAGTCGGGGCAAAACGGTCAACAAGCCCAACAAGAGGATGCCCTAGGGCGCCCCCTCTCCTCAAGACTTGGTCAACCTTCTCCTCCATGTAGGCACCTTCTTCAAATCAAGGAGAATTGGAAGGATAGAAAGAATTTACTAGAATTAAGCAAGAGGAGGAGAGAGCCCTACAAATAAGGAAGGGAAGTCTTCTAACCCTAGCCACCCTCTCTCATGGTTGCGCCCCCTCTTGGTTGTGCCCTCATCCCATCTCTCATCCTCTCTTCTCCAAATCTAATTCTAGCCCTCCATGCAATCAAACCCTAGAGAAAACCCTAGAGAACCTCCTTCATGCCCTATATAAGATCTCAAGGAAGAAGAGGGTGCCCATTTCTTCATATTTTTTCTTCCTCCTAGGAGTAGGACTGTAACGACCCAAGATCCGGATACCGGGAAAAGCTCGATACCATTCGAATCTTGGCCTGCTGCCCACGAGTCAGAGGGCTCGGAAGGGCTAAAAGGAGTGTGGAGGTACAAAGAAATAGGAAATAAAGTAGGACAATTCAATAATTAATAGAAATAAATAAATAACTACAACAGAGTCCAGTCCAACAAAAGTACAGTCTAAGGCAGAAGAACGTACCCAACGCCAAGTGAACACTCGGCCCGCCGAGCTGGCAACTAAGAACCTCTGCACAGCACCCTCGAACCTCGAGGAAGAACCGCCACACCTGAAAAGCAGGGGTGAGCCTCCTATCACTGGCTCAGTAGGGGTCCCACGGAACCCCAACTGTAAACAACGGCGGTAACGGAAAGCAACAACGACAGCAGGAATAGCAAACCGGTGGCCGGTAGAAACTCAGCACTATAGCTACTCCTACTACACCGGAAAACACACCTCGATCTCACCGTCGGGGGACCACTAGACTACAAACCACCCTGGTCACGCTGCCAGGGGAAACATCACGACAACCCTGTCGTGGACCGAACATTGTCTAGGGAAAAACCCTCGGTGACGCTCACCGGAACCGTAGACCTCAACCTTGGGAACACACCTGGAGACTGCACGTAAAACCACGTCTCATAAACGAGAAACGGAATCTCGAGTCATGAGAAACTCACGTCACGTGACAGGAGCACTGTCCACCAGAAGTAAGGGCGGATGCGTCCACTAACGACTTAGTCCACAGCCTCAGGTGTCTCCCTGCGACGCCCTAGGCGGAGACTGAGACACCTTATAGTAACCAGGAACTCAAAAGAAGGACTAGTTGGGGTCGCGCTCGTTAGCACGTGTCCAACTGCCCCTAATTACGTGTACACACACAGACCATCTACTCTAGGTCAGGTCCTCTAGCTGGTTTTCCCCCCAGTCGGACTCAGGCTGCAAAGGCAAGGGGCCCTACGGTAACCAGCCTAAAAACCATCTCTCTCGGGTGTAGCTCTCCACCTACTCCCAGGTGGGTCAGCACACGCGTGTCCAGACAAGCTACGACTAGTGGGAGGTCACTAAAATGTGAACACGGAAAGTCACGCATGCACCCATCGCGAGTAACACGGAGTAACAGGTGGCTCAGAGCCACCAGACTCTGAACAGTCCACTAGACCTGACAAACCCAACAGTCCTTGAGTCACATGACTCGGGTCAAGACCGTTGTACCAAGATGGCTCCATGTCGTCAATCTGGCCTATCCCTAGGTCAGAAACCGCGGTACGATAATTCACGAGGCGATTCACAGTCGCCGAGACCATTCCCTCATAAAGGGAACTTAAGAGTCTCCAGCCCCAGGCCGGGTGACTGGACTCACAGTCCAAGCCTAACACACGGCCCACACGGAAATCACTTTTCGGAGAAACACGCGAAGTGCGGGAGTAGCCCTCCGCACTCTTACCGATATACAGCGACTCCATCTAGCGAAAGCACAGAAGCCCAAGAACACATAGGGTCGCCCGAACCCTTAAAACTCACGGGGACACTAATCGAGGTAACACGATACCTCCCGGATCATGAAGAATCATGCGGACACCCTTTCCACGCATCCGTATCGCATACACCCACAGTAGTGGCCGCCCAGGGCACCCCAAAGCCTAGGCGGCCACACCTTGCGCCGCCCAGAGGGCTGGGAGGCCATCGGCTTGGCCGCCCAGTCCAGGGCCATGCTGGGTGAGGGCGGCCAGGGCCATGGCCGCCCAACACCCCTGGGCGGCCAGACCTATGGCCGCCCAGTGATCTGGCCGGCCACAGTGTTGGCCACCCAGACCAGGGCGTAGACAGCCACCAGTGTGGCCGCCTCCTGCAACTTCCGACAAACGAACCGAGCTCCACCGTGAGCTCGGTTCCACGCCCCATTCGCCTTCCAGCAAGGGGAAAACAAGTGGAATTCATCCCCGGACATTCCTACCACTGGAAAACCAAATCAGAACCACAATTAGGCCTCGAATCGGCCAAAAATCGCCGCTCACCCCAAACATGCGATTTTGACCCCGACGTGAAATAAACCCACTCTCGGCCTCACCTCGGCCTATAAAACGCGGGGAAAGGAAGTACAAGGACTAAGGATCCATCCCCCTACCTCCACTGAAGATCCCGCGCACCGACGACGCCGATCCACGCGAAAACGTTCACGAAACCCCTGCCGGTTCATGAACTCGCACCCGAGCTTCCTCGCCCCACCACGCCTCGATCCTCGCCCCGTCCACGCCACTCCTCACCCCACAAGCATCACCACCTCGCCCTCGTCCATCTCCGTCAGCCGCCCAGAGAGAAGAGAGGGGGAGAGGAGAGAATGTGAGAGAGAAGAGAGAGGGAGAGAGTGAGAGGAATGAGGGATGGGGGGAGAGAAAAAAAAAGGGTTTTAATATATAGAAAATCTAAAATTTTTGGAAAATATCAAAAATAGAGAAAAATATTCCCCACGATCCTCGAAAAATGCATAACACTGTGGTAACGTTTCGGAGTCGGAGAACGCAACGGTTCGCCCTACACGGGGTTCTGAAGGTCCGACAGACAAAAACATGCGTGAACTACAAAACTCAATCTGGGACTCACGAAAGCGATCCAAAATCCACGGATCCTGATCCGAACAATAATCCAAAAAAATTTGAGACATTACAAGGCTAGCGTAGTTAGGTTAGTTATTCCTCCTCTCTCTTCTCTCCATCACCCTCCTCTTTCTATATCTCTAGTTTGCCCTCTCTCCCTCTTCTTCTTCATATCCCCTCTCCATCTCTTTCTCTCCTGTAGACAAGTTTTTCTTTCCCTCCCTTACCTCAAAAGTAATGTGAAAATGAAGAATGGGCTAAAAGGGGGAAAGGGCGACCAATGAATTACTCACACACGCAAAAAACATGTTGTGATCGCCACCAAGATATATAGCACGACGAAGGAGTACCACATACCTTGGAAAGGGGAAGAGAGAGTGAAGACACTCGCCAATAATGCAGCGCTGGAACAGGGTGAACACGGTCCTCTGGAGACTGCTTAAAGATGTAGACGGCCGAACGATAGGCCGCTCAACGCTGAAAGAGGAACGCGGGAAGAAGACCTGGCTGGCGTATAAAATGGTCTGTAATAGGCCGCTAGCAGGAACTAGACGGCCTGAGGAAGACCGCTTATCCTTTCAGACGGACGGAGATAGACCGCGCAGAATCTCCAGATCCCGAACTGTGGAACTTATTCTTCCACCCCTTCCGGCCGGCCAGAGGGGATGGGCCTCATGCTAAGACTCCTGTTGACCTGCAAGACACAGTAAATAATCAGGAAACACAACCCAAATTAGTTTTATGAAGTGTAGTATCTATGAGAATGAATGGAAAACTAAGCACATAAGATGGAATGGGGGATACCTGGGGGTTGGGTTTTTAACCCCTATGGGGCGTGAAAACAGTAGGAATGTGAAAGGATGGGAGAATGACAGTGGAAAACGCAGGTGCAAATGAAAGCGGAATGAGCATGCAATGATGAACAAATGATCAATCACTTAAATCAAAACACTAATGAAACTACTACTCCCTGAACCGAAGGCTCAAATGGACGTAGAGAGCCTTCCTCCCTAGCTGAGATCCGTTCAAGAACTTGGCAGCACTTCAAAATGCCGGATCTCCCCTCTCGCAAGCTTGGGCTAGGGGTACTATTTATAGACCCCTGAAAGTCCACTCAAAATTGAGGGGTTTCCCGCAATAATTAGGCCGATATTCTTTAGGATAAATTAAGCCAATTTTCTCTAGGATCAAACAAAACTTAATTTGGTTGAGAATCCATGGAGAAAAACGAGGACGAAGCAGCTAATTCGACCATGGATGGAGAGAAAAATCTGTTAAAGCAAGGATCTCGGCCTTCCAAACGGTCGAACGATAGACCGCCCACCTCAATACACGGTCCAATACTAGACCGCCTATAAGTGTCGGTGGTAAATAGAAAATAAGATAAATAAACTATTTATCCCAAAGAACAGGCTGACTGGTCCGGCATAGGACTCTCAGGATATAAACGGTCTATCGATAGACTGCCTAACAAGTCACACGGCCCATTGCTAGACCGTGTACCAGGTGTCGGTGATAAATCCATAAAAATAAGATAAATAGATAATTATCTGAAACGCCAACGCGTTCAGGACTCTGGCCACTAAACGGTCTAATGATGCACCGTTCAACTTGAATAAATAGCCCAATGAAAGACCGTGTATTGGGTTGTCGGTGGAAATTCAGAAAATAGTCGATTAATCTAGAGATAAATCGGTGTAGGACTCTTAAGTGATATAAACGGTCTCCAAAACGACCGCCCAACATCCCAAAACGGTCTATCGCTAGACCGCCGTTAGGCTGGGCAGTGGAAATTAATAAAATGGGATAAATAAGCCCATTTACTCCAAAGACCGTGTGAAATCAAGGCCCATTAAGCCCGAATTGGAGAGCAAACCTAGCCAGGGAGGAAATATCCATAAAAAAATCCCAAATACATGCCTGAAAAATGGCCCAATGAGTAATGGACAACTTGAGGCATCTAAAATAGTGGTAAGAAGAATGACTCAGCTCATAGGCAAAAAATGGGTGTCAACAGATGCCCCTCCTTAACGTCCTCTTTGCAGGGGAGCGAGCGGAGGTGAAGCGAAAGCGAAATGGAATAAGGAGATGAAGCGGAAATGAAGCGGAGTGGACTGAAAAGTGGGCATTAAGGTAAAAAAGACACATGTTTCCTCGCCAACGAGCGATGGGAATCTTTCGAAAAAAACTCTGAACCAAAACATAAGGAATGATCGGACCAAAATGACACCAGTCTGGAGAAACTAACTAAATGAATAGCAGGAGAAAAACGAGCAACCTCATTAGGGGACACAGTCCACAACCAATGAGGAAAAATAAGCAGCAACGAAAAGTAAAGAAACAGACTAAAACTCCAGACGATGGCCCTTAGTCAGTCAAACTAGGTGACCAGACCAGAGAAAACCTTCCAACTCTGAGTGGAATTGTTCCTCTTACCCAAAAACCATGAACGCACAATCATCCATCACTAATGAGACACTTTCAGACAGACCATGGGACATGAATGCTCAAAAGGATGCGTATGATGCATGCTGGGCTAAAATAAAAGAAATCCTTAAAACAAATGCAAAGAAAGCCATAAAATAGAAAGTTCTCGAGAATAATATTGTTAGACTTGAACAATTAGGGTCAGGACACTACCTGCAACCACGGCGTGCAAGATAGAACCAGCGTCTCCTAATCCTCCCAACCTAACGGCTTATCCGATGATTAAGCGCGCGAACCTAGATCATCATTATTTTTGTTATAGGGGAACATCAGATCCTAGAACACGTTGATGACCAACCGATTCTCGAGATAATATAGTATAAATACTATATAGTAATGCACTAAGGGATACAGGGTACGGGATACTTACCTGTCCGGTCGGAGTAATGTAGCCATGCTGCAAAAGATCATGAACAAGGTTTTGCAATCATGAGATAAGAGGATTTATCAATTAAGCACATAATGCAGCAAAATAGGGTTTAAAAGCATCATTCATCATTTCAGCACATACACGGTCTACTCCAGACCGCTAAACGATATAAACGGTCCAGATAGGGCCGTAAGGACGATGCTAGTTTGAATCTCATCGTGGCATTAGCACGGCCTAGTACAAGACCGCCGAGTGAGATGAACGGTCATAGACAGACCGCTTAAGGGGAGCTGAATCGTCACCAAAAAATGGTCTGATATGAGACCGTTTTAATAGATAAACGGTCTATCGATAGACCGTGTATAAACTATTGGTTTCAAAAAAATAATAATAAATCGACGCATCCCCTCATCTTCCTCCCTCAACTCTCACCGTCTCATCTCCCCCACCACCGTAACTGAAGGCCTCTCCAACCCCTCCTTCTCCACCCCATTCCCCAATTCTCAAGCCTTCTCTTTCCCCTCTTATGCGTTTCAAGAGACATGCGTTGAACAGGCTAGGGCATCGGATGGCTAGAGAGGGAGAGGTGCCGCCGCCGCCGCCGCCGCCACCGTTGGTGAACCCATCGGAGGAGGTGGTGCCACCATCGGCCGAGATGGGAGAAGAAGGCCCTATCGCGATCGTCGTGATGCCGGAGGAAGGAGGAGCACCACCGGCGGATGAAGTGCGGACGACGACGGCTGAAGCCCCAGCCAAGGAACCTCGTTCCTCCGAGGTAGGCCGTGAATCCAAAACCCTCTCATTTCCTTATTTTTAATTCGTGTATGTGGGTTTAGTGGGAGGAAGAGGGGCGTACGACCCCTTTAAGACTGCTTGTAAGGCCCTTGGGCCATCAACCAAGATGGAGAAGAGGGTGTAACGCCGTCGGGCACGGCGGGTAGAAAGCGGTTCAACATTGACCGCTTAGGAAAAATACGGTCCGTATAGGACCATCTCAAGGGCACGACGGCCCAAACCAAACCGCCCCAAATGCTAGAACGGTCCATGGGTGACCGTTCTAGAGGAGTTGCACAGACGGGGCATTAGGGAGTGAACACGGTCTGAGGAAGACAGTGGAGATGGTTAGGTGGTCCACCTTGAACCGTTCAGAAGCTGAACCATTGAGAACAAAACGGTCTCCATCAGACTGTCCAGTAGACAAACGGTCAAAGGATTGACCGTGTAGAATCAGATCAACGAGGGTTTGAAGGGAATGCCAAACGGTCGGATGGGGACCATTGGGTACCCAAACAGTCATGGAACTGCCGTTATTGGGATGGACACATGAGGGAAAATGGTCCTCACTGGGCCGTCTAGATGAATGAGCGGTCCTCCACAGACCGTCTATTAAGAAAAGCAGTCAGTAAATGACCATGCAGATTCAGAGTGGAGAGAAGACTTCTCTAGGAATAAAAACGGCCTGAAACAAACCATTATGGGGGTATAAGCGGCTCCCTGAGGACCGTTAACCTTGCACATTTTTTAATTTATTTATTTATTTGCTGATGCATGATGTATTATGAAATGAATGACTAATGCAAATTGTTTAAATGCATGCAGGGAAAGCGCAGGACCCGGATCTCATGGCTCCAGGTCCGGGTAGTGTACCTCGCACTGCCAGACTTCCAGCGAGAGCGGCTGGCAGCCATGGGGTTCGGTCAGTTCTTGGGCGTGGAGGCCACGAGGCTCGACACCGCGCTGCTCTACACTTTGCACGACCGGTGGGACCCGGTGAGCTACGTGTTCCTCTTCACATGGGGCCACATGGTCCCGACGTTGGAGGACATCGCGCGGATCACCGTCCTGCGCGTGCACGGGGGGTCGGTCAGCGGGAGGACCTTCCTCGACTACCGAGAGCTAGCCCATAGGTTGTTGGGCCTGGAGTTGCCACGGCCGGAGTGACAGTCGACGACCCTATAGCGGGCGAAGCTGCAGGAAAGCCTTGGCTTGCAAGGAGCAGGGATTACGATAGGAGAGATCCCGGAGCAGCACCTCGGGAGACTGACAGAGCGGGCACGACAATAGGTAGCAGCTGCACCGGGACCAGAGGCACACGTGGTCCTGAGGCGGTTCCTGATGCTGTTCTTTGGGAGGCTCCTCTTCGCCATATAGGCAAACGTGGTGAGATGCCGGCTACTTCCCCTGCTGGAGGACGTTGACCGAGTCGGGGAGTATGCCTGAGTCCTCGCCTTCCTGTTTGACACTCTCAGCTCCACCAGCCATCGCACGATGCTCGGTGGCTTCTCTCCACTACTCCAGGTATAACTCGATTCCCAAAATAATTATGCAATTTCTATCCCTATATGACTTTTGTATGCTGACATTTGATGCAATGCAATGTAGGTGTGGGCTTATGTATACCTCCCCGGGATGGGGAGAGAAGTGGAGGCATACCCGGATCGGCTGCCCATCGTGAGACAGTGGACGGCACCCCGGGAGGTTGGCTCGCTGCGTCGCCAGGTCCGGGCGATCCAGGATGACCTCGACACCCTACCCTACACTTCGGTAAGATCTAAAACTTCAGCTTTGAGTAAAATGCAACTATGTGCTTAGGTGCTGACACGATTTGCCTATTTGACAGGTCCGGTGGACGCCGTACCAAGGAGAGGGGCACGAGGGCCAGCCGTGGGTGGTAGCGGCTCTGGCCTACGCAGGGAGGGACATCTGGCTCCACTGCATGAATGTGGTGGAGCCCCTCTACTACTGGCTGGTGATGAGGACCATCGGGGTCCACCAGGCGCAGGTTGACTTCCTGGCACCCGAGAAGCCGGAGGAGCGCGTCGGGCAGCACGCGCAAGGCCTGGCGACGGAGACTGACTGGACGACCAGGGCGGCGGAGCAGATCCGCGACTGGACGGGGCTTGGGCGAGTGGTACGCGCCCGAGTAGAGAGTGAGGAGGCCTACCTGACGGCCTACGACATGCGCTACGGAGACCAGGTCTTCAGTGGCACTCGACAACCGGTATGATTCTAACCCCATGCTTTCTATTATGCTTTATGATCATGATGCACTGGTACTTGACTTTTATATGCAGCTCGACCCCCAGGGGCGGATGGTCGAGCTCCAGGGCCTCCTCTACTCCACCGTCCAGCAGCGGGACTGTTGACATGTTTTATTCTACTCTCTCTTTCTCTTCAGCACCGGCTTGAAAGATCTCTTCTCTCCTTCTAGTAAATCGGTATATAAAATAAAATAGGACAGTAGAAGGAGAACATAATAGAACAAAGAACCATGATCACCACCAAAGCGCCGAACATGATGAACACGCCGTGCCTTAGAAAGAGGGAGAGGTACTCGCCTGACCTGCAGCGCTAGGAAGATGAACGGTTCAGGGAGAACCGCCTATAGGATGAACGGTCTTATGATAGACCATTTAAGGCTGCTGCAGAAGGTGCGAGATGAAGCGCTCCTAGCATTTGAACGGCTCTGTAACGATCGCATGAAGAAGAAGGACGGTCCAGTCTGCACCGCAACTCTCCTTGAACGGCTAGTAGAGAACCGCGTAAGACCATCAAGCCAGAAGTCGTAAAAGGGTCCAACCTCCACCCTCTCCAGCTGGCCAGAGGGGATGGGCCTCGTGCTAGGGATTGCTGACCTGCAAAATGACGTTAAAACACAAAGAGAAAACCTAGATTAGAACTGAATGGTGTAGTAAATGTCAAAATAATAAGAAATGAACATGAATAAGTGGAAAGGGGGATACTTGGGGGATTTTAAACCCCTAGGGTGTCAAAAACGTAGGTGGATGTGTGAGTGATAATGAAGATGAAGAGAAACATGGGGAGAAAGTAATGAAAGTAATGCATGCAATCAAAAAGTTGACAAAACTATCAAACGCAAAAGACTCAAAGACTGGACTACTCCCTGAACTGGAGGCTTGTATGGACGTGGAAAGCCTCCCTCCTTGGTGCCAGGTCGCTCAAGAATGCGGCAGGGCTTCGCCGTCGACCAAAAATCTCCCCCTTTTCAAACCCGACCTTTAGGGTCTATTTATAGAGCCTAGAAAGCCAGCCCCGAAATTAGGGTTTAGAGGCATTTTCAGGTCGAGATAATCAAAGGATAATCGTAGATAAACCAATTATCTTTTATCCAGTTGAAACAGCACTTAAAATGGTTGATTATCTGCGGAGAAAATGATGGGAGAAGTTGGGGATAAAACCACGGATAAAAGGGATAAAATCTGTTGAAATTCAGCAATCGAAGGGATGAACGGTCTTACGATAGACCGCCCAACTGGACGTGCGGCCATGCCCTGACCGTCCAACCCCGTCGGTGGAAATTCAAAATAAATCTTAAATACTTCAATTTATCCATCGAACTGACCGAAACCTTCACCGTTGGACTCTCAGAGATGAACGGCTCAGATGAGACCGTTCAAAGGTTGAGCGGCCAAGGACAAACCGTTCTAGCCTTGTCGGTGATAAATAGATTAATTGGATAATTATCTGAGAAAGCCATCCAGCGCAGGACTCTGAGGGATGAGCGGTCATCATCCATCCGTCCATCATGCTGAACGGCTAGAATAGGACCGCATAAATGCTTGTCGGTGGAAATTCAGAAAATTAACCAAAATATTCCAAAATAGATGGATGGTCCACAATAAACCGCACATGGATTGAGCGGCTAGGGATGAACCGTACATGTACATGGGTGTTGAAACTCATAGAAAAAGCCCAATCAACCGAAACCAAGGCCCGTTAAGCCCTGAATCAACTTGGACCTAACCAAGGAGGGAGGTTACCCATAAAACTGGCCCAAAGCATGCCTGAAAATAGCCCCAACGGGTGATGGACAACTCGGGGCATCAACAAATGGGAGTAAGAGGAACGACTCAACTTATCGACAAAAAATGGGTGTCAACAGGGATGAGCTCTGACAGGCGTTGGACCTCCTGATGAGTTTTACTGAACCCTAGACTTAATTGTGCATATGCTTATGAAATTGGCTAACTTGGACTTCTAAATGCAGCGAGCCGAGGGGACCCAGCGTCAGGAAGCTGACGCACCTTCTTCCTCCTCCCAGCCATCCGCGGACCGTGCCGAGCGGGATGTAGAGTTCGCCAGGATGGTGACACGGGCCGAGGAGGCCGAGGCGGCACTCGCCGAGAGGGTAAGTAAACACTTGCACTTTCCTTGTTGATTATGATTATGAAATGCAATTAACTGACTATGATGCATGCACATGCAGACGAGTGAGTTGACAGCGGCCCTGAGCGAGATTACCCGGCTGAGGGAGGAGATGGAGCACAGTCGTACAGCAGTCCCGACAGAGCTGGTGCTTCTCCGCACGGAGCTGGAGCACAGTCGGGCCGAGGCAGCGTCAGCAGACCGCTACCGAGTAGAGGAGGAGCGCTCTCGCGCGAAGGCAGAGCGAGCTCGGATAGAGGCAGCCGAGCTAAGAGGAGAGGTGCGGGCATACGAGAGGATGAGCCAAAGGCCAGATCATAGTGGGGCCCCGAGTGTCTCACACAGCTTCTTCACTAGCTCCTCTGGCCGTCGAAGGAACGAGGAGGAGGAGCGTCGGCGACGCCGGCGTGCTGAGGAGGGGAGCACCTCCATGGCGCCACCAGCGAAGCGCCATGAGGGTTCAGGAGAGAGCGGCGGCCCAGGGGAGGGTCAGGCCTGATGTATGATATGTGACCTATGTACATATGGATGTTATGAATGTTATGATATGACAAGTTTATGGATGTTATGAAATGAATGTGTGTATGCTTGATGTTAACTGACTAGCAACGACTCCTAAATTGACACGATAGAGTAAGAGAGGGAGAGACGGAGAGCCTTGAGTAGCATTGGTGCAAGAGAGACAAAAATTAAGGCAACAGGTAGATAGACGGTCATCCAGACAACCGCCCCATGTTTCAGACGGCCCCACAGTGGACCGCAGACGGTTATTCTGCCAAGGCTCCAAAGAAGATGGTAAATGCTCTCCGTTGGACCGCATAGAATATAAAAATGGTTTTGCATTGACCGTTGGATTTGAAAGACGGCCTCCCCAGGACCGTTTAGTCTGCCGAAGAGTCAAGGTGTGGAGGAGGCGCTCAAACGGTCCATGCTAGACCGCTTTCAAGTACCTGTGGCCGCTCGATAGACCGCTTACGTTGAAACCCTGGTAGCTCCGATCGGGACTCTCTTGGAGAGTCCCAACCCGCGGGTAAAGAGCCCTAACCCATGCCAAAGCCTATCCTAACCCGAGTTGGAGCTATCCTACCTCAATCCTAGTGGTATTAGGCCACAAATTAAGCTCTATAAGTAGGAGGGTACTTCAAATTCGTTCTTCACACAACACCTCTCTCTTAAGCCTTGAAATCCTTGCTAAACCTCCCCGAAATACCATGAAGATGGCCCTTGAAGGAAGCTCTATGGGTGGGGGCGCTTATGATGGGCCAAAGCCTACTAGGAAGGAGTACGGGGTACTGCAAAGGTTGACCGCCATCCCCGGGCATCTGAGCTCCAGCCCTTTGAGAGAGGTAAGTCAGTGTAATCTTTCTTATCTCATTCAATTTCCTTCAAAAGTGATCATATTCTTCCTCTCTTCTTTTCTTTGCTCTTCTCTTTTTTTCCTTTTACCTTAGCTCCTTCCCGACCCTAGGCGCTATTCCACCTTGAAGTGGATGTCTCCCATGATCCGTGAGCTCCCCATAACAGTGATATCCATTTTACGGGCCTGGCACTTACACCCTCTTTTAATCCTGGCCAAAAACTACTCCAAGCTTTCATTGGATTGGCACAGCATCACAGCCCTTGTAGAAGTATGGCATCCCTAGACGCATACCTTCATCTTCCCATCCTTTGAGGCCACCATCTTATTAGAGGAGGTAGAGACTTATCTATCCCTTCCCAGGTCTAAAGTTGGTGAGGAGGACTTGGTTTGCCATACAGTTGCCCCTGTGGATCTCGTCCTCATTCTAGGGGAATTCCTACCCAGCACTAAGGATATTCGCACCATGATTGGCCCACACCACATCCATTTGCTACCCCTGAGCCAGTGGGTCATAGCTCATTGTAAGAATAAGTGTGGGTGGGATGAAGCCATAGCCAAAGCTGTTTCTATTTGCCTATGCGGTGCCATGCTCTTCCCTTCTGCCGACCATGTTCTGGACATACCCAACCTTAGCACCATTAGTGGACTGTGGCGGGGTCTATCTATCTCTCAGGCTATCCTTGCTTACCTTTACGAGGGTCTTAGCTCAGCAGCCTTAGGAGGCCCACTCTTTGGCTCTATGATCCTTCTCGAGTGGTGGATGGGGATCAGGCTGAAGTTCATACCCAGAGAGGATATCACTTTTGTTAGCCGTATCTTTGGGAGCCATCCACTATTCTTCATTGGCGGCGCCTTCAGGTTTTCTCAACAGGTGGAGTGTCAGACTGCGGATAAGAAGACTAGGGATGACTGGCGCATCTACATCAACACTCTGCCCCTGGACCGGTTTGTAATGCGCCCATCCTTCCTCCACGGCACCACCCTCAGGCTTCCTAGGAGGCTTGGGCTCGACTTGAGGCTTGTGGGAGACACCACCTTGGCGATGTACAGCCCCCTCAGGTGCTTTCTACATGTTGGACTTTCCCGGACGACAGTTCCCGCGCTACCCCACCTTCCCGCACTTCAGGCGAGGAGATTCGGGATGGAGGAGGATGAGCAGGCGGTCAGGAGTGCCCTGATCACGTGGGAGATCAGCAGGGTGCGTACCCTACCAGCAGAGGTGACAGAGCTTCAGGAGGAGTACCAGGCCTATGTGAGAGAGCTCAGAGAGATTAGGCCTCGCGGGGATGCCCGGCTGAGGATTGTGTGATTTTTATTTTATGATGTGTAGAGACCTATGAATTCATCTTGATTGGCTTAATTTTGAATAAAGGAATGGAATGTTTTGATTGATTGAGATTGGCCTTCTCTTTTGTGCATTTGTGGATTGAGATGGCTCTCTAGAAAGGAAGCGGTCCATAAGAGACCGCTGGATGAGTTTAGACGGTCATCATGTGACCGCATATTTCCAAGAAACGGCCCTAGCTGGACCGCTCAATAGACGGATGTCAGGGGTTCAGAACAAGGGCCCACGCGGTCTATCGAGGGACCGGTTAAGCCCATAGAACGGTTGGTTGAAGGACCATTTTAAGAACAGGCGATCTTATTCAAACCGCAGAAAAGAAGAGCCAGTGGGCTGGTGAGATAAGATGAAGGCGGCCTTCTAGAGACCGTCTGGAAGTATGAAACGGTTACACTGTGACCGCTTGAGGGATTGAAACAGTCGGCGAGAGACTGCTTACCTGTAGATGCCAGAATTACTTGTAGACATGTCCTTGCACACATACTTAGATAAAAAATAGGTTAGATTTGTTTTAGGCGTAACCCCTTGCGTACAACAAGTTAGGGAATGACCAATCCTTGATTTTTGGTCAAGGGGGTAAGCCTTATTAAATAGGCAAAATGACAAAAGGAAAAGGATGCGAAGCATGCCATGAAATGCAAAGGGACTATGTGATGATTTCGAAAATATTATTTTTTTGTAGTTTTGAAGATATTTGATTTTTTGGACTTTTTGTAAATATCTGATTTTTGGACTTTTGAAATATCTAATTTTTTAGAATTTTGAAATATCTGATTTTTTTAGATTTTTTGAAATATTTGTTTTTTTTTGGATTTTTGAAATATCTGATTTTTTAGATTTCTGGAACATTTGATTTTTTTAGATTTTTGAATTATCTAATTTTTTTGAATTTTTGAAATATCTAATTTTTTTATATTTTTGAAACAGTTCAGACCCGGCGATGGGAGACCCACATATCTCATTAGGGGCGTCCAAATACAATGTGCATCATGGGTGATCATCCATGGCCAGGGTCTTTAATTTCTGATGGGAATCAACTCCGAGCACGTACATTTTATTTCTGTATTTATGTCCTTTTGTTTGAATTTATACCCTTGGCTAATTGGGTTTGCAAATTGTAAGGCATTATAACCCAAAGGTTAGTCTTTAAAGTCTTTGGGTTTCTATGTAATATGCCAGTGGCTCCAACAGGATCCCCCACCCTCTTTCCCATTGGTCCACCTAAGTTCTAGGGCCCATGTGGGGCTGGTTCAAAGTCCAAGATTAGACTTGGACCAAGGGGGAGACAAGGTGGAAGAAAATTCAAACTTGGACCAAGCAAAGTCCAAGATACTTCCCCCTTATAATATAGTTTATTCCATGTTATATTTTTATTTAATTTGGTCATTTGATCACATGGGGGAAGAAAATGCTATCCCTAGTTTATCCCTTCCCTCTCTCCCACGAAATTCCCAGCCCCCCACCCCTTGCCATTCTCTATATAAGCCTATGTATAGTGTCATTAGAGATTTTAATGAAGAATTAAGCATTTTTGCCAAGAGCAAGCTCAAGGGCACCCCTTTCTCTCTCCCACCCCCTTGCAGATGGATTTCTACGAATTTCTTGAGGTGTGAAGCCTCCTCCCCTCCCCCTCTCTGAGTGAGAAGCTCAACCCCGCCGCCGCCATCGAGCCGCCGCCGCGTCGGAATTCTGTCCACATCAGGACAGAAGGTTGAATCCTGATTTTTATCTCCACATCAGGAGATCTGATCAAGCTACAATTTTGAGTGTTTGTTCTTCTTGTTATCCCCAGTCTCCATTTTACATTTCGTGCCAATCAGAGGTCATTTGCTATTTTTCCCATAATTTTAGTACCACCCCTAACAGTCAGCCAGTTTACAGATGTGCAGGATAGGAGTCTATTCTTCTATTTTTCCCACCCCCTTATACATCTCCAGAAAATCCCCAAAAATTCATGTATGTTCCTCACTTTCCTACCTTCCACCCAAAATCTTTCTAGGGTCTAGATTTATCGTCTTCCTGTCGGTCAAAATTCATTTTCAGGGAAAACTCAGTCTGTCCTATGTGTCCATCAGTCCGAGCTAGTAAAAATCTTTGTGGAACAGTCATTTTCATTTTCAATCCATTTACTTTATGGATCTTAAAAAAATATATGTTTTATCCCTCTGAGTCCTCTATCCATCGGTACCACTTTTACGTCGATCTGACATCAGATATAGCCGCGGAAAATCTTTTCGTGCAGGTGCGCAGAGCAAATCCGAGGACAGGCCAGCAACTCAGTCTGAGAATTAATTCCTCAGAAAATACGCCGGCTCACCTTCGGCGACTGCCGCTCCTGGAGATCGATCGAAAACCCATCAGAAGCGTCCCAGCCAGTCGCCGCAGCAAGGAGTCGATCGGAAGCCGCCGTCCCAATTGCTGAGTTCCCTTGTTGTACCAAGTTGGAACAGTACCGAGTCGGACCAGCAGCCCGTCTCCGGCCCAAATTGCTGCCTGTCAACCCGAGTTCGCTACTCCCGGACCCCACATTGTAGCCCTTTACCTCCCTGCGTGGAGTGGGCGATAAATTCATTTCTGTAATTATTGTAATATTTATACACCAGGAGTACGAGCTTCGGCCGGGCTCTTCTTCCCCACGCCCGGAGCATGGAGGTAAACTCGCCTCCCTCTTTATCACATTTGCTCAATTCGTATACTTTTGAATGCCACTGCTAGAGTGATATGAACGTAGCCTGTTATATTAATTTTATCATCGCTGCGAGAGTGAGTGAGTGAACCCGTCCCGTGACTCAATCCGAGTACATGCGGAAAAGTCGATACCCGAGACTCAATGTCGGTTCCTCAACCGCGCACGGTCTCACGTTTCTATCGCTTAGGGACGTCCGCGAGCTAGAGTCCCAGGTTCGTTGTCCGTCCCGCATCAAATTGGTATCAGAGCGGAAGGTTGAGTCTAGGGTAGTCTTTGATTAAAAATAAAAAAAAGAGCCATTTAAGTCGGTCCGAGGTTGCATTTGCATACCTTTATTCGGTATAGCAAAAGGTGTTGCCCGAACATTAGGTTACACCTATCGGGAAGGTGATTCACTTGCGTGAGCGCGATCTTCGGATCAAACCTCCACCACGTATCAGATATGGGTTGAGTCTAGGTTTGTAGTCGAGTCGGTACTCCAACTTTGCATTAGTGTTTAGGGTCGTGTCTAGTGTCTTGTCACCAACTATCGGCATGGCCATCTTATAGCTCCCCGTGTCCCATGGATCCCCAAAAGCCCACATCTTATGCATGGTGGCGATACGCCCAAGGATGGGAAACCCAACCCCACCACCTCCGTAGGCCCGAAGCCCGGGACTTCTATGGCTCCAAAGTCCCGAGTGACTACCTAGAGTGGGAAGCCGCTATGGACACATACTTTGAGTGTTACATTATGTCCGATGTCATGTAAGTCGACCTTGCCACAAGGTGACTTTTTTACAAAGCCGCCGAACAATGGAGGGACATAGAATACTTGAGAGAAATTAGGAGGTAAAGGCCTATAGAGTCATGGAGAGAGATGAAGGGCGAGCTTAGGAGGGTCTACCTACCCGGCCCTGTCACCTCCAACTGACCCCACCCAATCTCTTCCAACCAAGTGGGTCATAGCCGGAGCCAAAGAGCCCCACATGTAGACGAGCCTAAGCCCAATCCTAGGCCGAGTGATTATGGGCGAGTCCATCACGAGACCCCTACTCCAAACCCGACCATTGCCGAACTTTTCAAAACCATTTCGGATCGGTTGGATAGGATGTGTACTCAAATTGACGGATTCCTGCCCGAGCCTCCCAACCCGGTGCCACCCCAAGGACCTCTTCCCCTCAGGGAGGACACCCCTTCCCCACCCATGAGAGCTCCATTGCCACCACCCTCACCTTCCGATTTTTATTCGGAACCACCTCATTTGGAGCCGCCTCAGCCGGAGCCACCCGTATTTCTAACGGGAAAGCTTTTCATCACTGAGCCACTACTTAGTTGGCTCAAGATAGGCTTGGTCCATAGAGTATCATGCTATCCATCCATGGACCCCACACTACCATTAGTGCCGGTCAACTCATTCCATACCACATTATGGTCTAGTCACCATGTTGATACATTGGATGACCTTCTTAAGGGATTAGACCGACAGTTCAAGTTGACACACTTATTGGGCCCAGGCTTCGACCGACCCACAGGTCGTACCTTCACCCATCCTGCTTTGGGATCCATTACCTCCGTGTGCACCGTGAGTCATGTCACCATGGAGATCCTTTTATTCCTCCCTATGCCGGCCGAGCCGTATTTCTTTCCACTTTTCCCGAGGGAGGAACCATATTTTCCCCATGAGATCACCGTCCCTTTTACCATAACGGATGAAGGTGCACATCTACACCTTCAAGAATTTCCGACATGGGAGTGTGACATGTGGGAATCCAGTTCGAGAGGTCATACTTTCTTTGATCCCTTCGACCCTTTCCCTAGTGAGCCTTATGACCCACTTTATCCATTCCACCTTGTTAGGGAAGTCCACTACCACACCCCTTCCCCATGCGCTAGTCCGCCTACACTCAGCCAGGGGACCATTCCACGGACATCATATAGGGGTAAGGAAGAAGGTGGGTTCGGCACTCCTAGCCCTCCTAAACCTCCCAAATCCAAATGGCCGTCCATGCATGAGTGGATCACTTTAGGATGTCTAGGACTCCCCCATTCCGCCTACCACCGGTTGCATCTTGTGTATGCATGACACACATTCGGATGTCCTGGTCCACCATTGCATATGTATGAGTCGGACTAACAGTAGGTTTGTTTAGGGTCCTGTGTGAGTCTCTATTTCGTACAGTTTGTCTATCGAGTGCATATGCATACCTCGAGTTGAGTCAGTCTTTTGTACGCTCGCGTTGTCAGTCCCTTTCGAGTGCGAGGCAAGCCGGATCTAATGCGTACATTGTAGACTTGCTGGAATTTGGGATCGACTCTACCTCAGCATATCGGATCTACTCACAAAAAGGGACCCAGCGGTGATTCCTAGTGAGTCATTGAGCCGTCTCCTTCCTTTGAGAGTGACCCCACCCCGGAGTGTCCACCTCTAGCCTCATTCCCACAGTAGCGTGTGCATATCGAATCTATACCGGATGAGCAGGTGACGGTTACCTGGAGTGGAGAGTACTCCGCGCTACCTGGTCGATGACGGATCCGCGGGAGCCGCACGAGCAGCCGCACCCCTTACTCGACAGGGTCGAGTTCTTCCCACTCGGGGAGAATTGATGGGAATCAACTCCTGGCACGTACATTTTATTTTTATATTTATGTCCTTTTGTTTGTATTTATATCCTTGGCTAATTAGGTTTACAAATTGTAAGGCATTATAAGCCAAAGGGTTAGTCTTTAAAGTCTTTGGGTTTCTATGTAATATGCCAGTGGGTCCAGCAGGGTCCCCCACCCTCTTTCCCATTGGTCCACCTAGGTTCTAGGGCCCATGTGGGGCTGGTTCAAAGTCCAAGATTAGACTTGGACCAAGGGGGAGACAAGGTGGAAGAAAATTTAAACTTGGACGAAGCAAAGTCTAAGATGCTTCCCCTTTATAATATAGTTTATTCCATGTTATATTTTTATTTAATTTGGTCATTTGACCACATGGGGGAAGAAAATGATATCCCTAATTCACCCCTCCTCTCTCTCCCATGAAATTCCCAGCCCCCCACCCCTTGTCATTCTCTATATAAGCCTATGTATAGTGTCATTAGAGATTTTAATGAAGAATTAAGCATTTTTGCCAAGAGCAAGCCCAAGGGCACCCCTTTCTCTCTCCCACCCCCTTGCAGATGGAGTTCTACGAATTTCTTGAGATGTGAAGCCTCCTCCCCTCCCCCTCTCTGAGTGAGAAGCTCAGCCCCGCCGCCGCCGCCGCCATCGAGCCGTCGTCGCACCGCCACCGTCGCCGCGTCGGAATTCTATCCACATCAGGATTGAAGGTTGAATCCCAATTTTTATCTCCACATCAGGAGATCTGATCGAGCTGCAATTTTGCGTGTTTGTTCTTCTTATTATCCCCAGTCTCCATTTTTAATTTCGTGCCAATCAGAGGTCATTTGATATTTGTCCCATAATTTTAGTTCCACCCCTGACAGTCTGCCAGTTTGCAGATCTGCAAGATAGGATTCTATTCTTCTATTTTTCCCACCCCCTTATACATCTCCAGAAAATCCCCAACAATTCATGCGTGTTTCTCACTTTCCTACATTCCACCCAAAAATTTTCTAGGGTCTAGATCTATCGTCTTCCTATCAGTCAAAATTCATTTTCAGGGAAAACTCAGTCTGTCCTGTGTGTCCATCAGTCCGAGCCAGCAAAAATCTTTGTGGAACAGTTGTTTTCATTTTCAATCCATTCACTTGATGGGTCTTAAAAAATTATATGTTGTATCCCTCTGAGTCCTCTATCCATCGGTACCACTTTTGCGTCGATCCAACATCGGATCTGGCCGCAGAAATTCTTTTTGTAAAGGCGCGCAGAGCAGATCCAAGGACAGGCCAGCAACTCAGTCCTAGAATTAATTTCTCAGAAAATACGCCGGCTCACCTTCGGCAACCTCCGCTCCTAGAGATCGATCGGAAACCCATCAGAAGCGTCCCAGCTGGTCGCCACAGCAAGGAGTCGACTGGAAGCCGCCATCCCAGTTGTTGAGTTCCCTTGTTGTACCGAGTTGGAGCAGTACCGAGTCGGAATCGAGTCAGACTAGCAACCCGTCTCCGGCCCAAATTGTTGCCCGTCAACCCGAGTTCCCTACTCCCGGGCCCCACATTGTAGCCCTTTACCTCCCTGCGTGGAGTGGGCGATAAATTCATTTCTGTGATTATTGTAATATTTATACACCGAGAGTACGAGCTTCGGCCGGAGTCATCTTCTCCACGTCCGGAGCGTGGAGGTAAACTTGCCTCCCTCTTTATCGCATTTGCTCAATTCGTATATTTTTGAATGCCGCTGCTAGAGTGATAGGAACGTAGCCTGTTATATCAATTTTATCACCGCTGCGAGAGTGAGTGAGTGAACCCGTCCCGTGACTCAATCCGAGTACACGCGGAAAAGCCGATACCCGAGACTCAATGCCGGTTCCTCAACTGCGCACGGTCCCACATTTCTCGCGCTTAGGGACGTCCGCGAGCTAGAGTCCCAGGTTCGTTGTCCGTCCCGCATCAATTTCACTTAACACCCTCTGCCAAGGCCATACCCGAGGTATGATCTAGTCCTTGGGAAATCAAAAGAGAATTTGATGGGAAAGCCGGCAATAGGTATAGAGGTTTTTAGGGCTTGAGTTCTTTTCATGACGACCCATTTTCAAGAAATTCGGTCTGTTACGTCGGGGCTTTATGTCTGTCATCGAACCTTCATCCGCTCTAGGCATGCATACGACCAGGCTCATGACATCCCGCGGGGAAACTATACTGCCACTCTTGCCATGCCTAGTTTCATTCTTTGGGAGCAATTAGACTTTTGAGCTTCGAGCTTCTGGGTGAGCTTTTAGCTTTTGCCTTGATCTTTGTACCTTTTCTTTTCTTTTCCATTTTCGTTCTTTTCTTTTGTGATTGCTACATGCATAATTAAGTCATAACAGACTGTCCCTGTTTGAGACCTCTCTCGTATCGAGGTGTCTAGATTGCTCCTCGCCCCCTTATTTACCACTTGCCCCTACATTCGGTCGAAAAGAGGGAAAAACAAGGACCTTCAGTTTCTTCCAGATATGGCCAAAGGAGAAACGGTGTTGCGTAAAAAGAGGAAAACCCAACCACGGGGGTCGTGTAGTGTGTGAGTGTTGTGCTAGGAATCTCCCTTCATGATCAAAGAGAGGAACACCCCCCCACCAGGCCGTTGCTAGCTCGACTCTAAGAGAAAAAATGTTTGAGATACAACCCATTCCACGGGTGAGACAATTCTTCGCCCTCCGCGTTGATTAAACGGTAAGCGTTCCTAGGATAAACTTCTTTGATTACAAACGGACCCTCCCAGTTGGGTTGCAACTTGGACCTAGGACCTCCTGATCGAATAAATTTACGTTTCAAAACCATATTTCCCACTTGAAATTTTCTTTCGATGACCTTCTTTTAAAAATGACGCAAGACACGCTTTTGGTAAACGGAGACATGATTGGCCGCATTAAGTCTCTTCTCGTCCAAGAGTTCTAGTTGCACTAGCAACGCCTCTCGACGTTCATCGAGATTAAGTTCTTTGTCGAGTTGCACTCTTAGGGAAGGGATCAAAATCTCATACGGGAGTACCACCTCCATCCCATTAGTGAGAGCAAAAGGAGTTTGTCCCGTGGGGGTGCGGACGGAGGTGCGATAAGCCCATAGAGCTTCTATTAATTTATCGACCCAATCAGCGAATTTATGTGACTCGCAAGTTTTCTTGATGATTTTAAGAAGAGCCTTATTAGTGGCCTCGACTTGGCTGTTGCCTTGGGGATAGTATGGTGATGAGTGGTGCAATGCGATATTGAATTTCTTACAGAGGTCCTGGAGTTCTTGTGACACGAATTGAGGCCCGTTGTCAGTGACGATGTTGCTCGTTACTCCAAACCGCGAAATGATGTTCTTGAGGATGAAGCGACAAACTGTGGTAGCCTTGATTTCCGCGTATGCTTCGGCTTCGGCCCACTTGGTGAAATACTCCGTAGCGGTGAGAATGAAGGATTTTTGTTTGGTTTGTGAGTTTGGATCACCTAGTGGGCCTACAATATCAAAAGCCCACATGGAGAATGGCCATAGAGTAGAAAGAGGATGGAGAGATGAAGCAGGAGCGTGAATTTTGTCGGCATAGAGTTGGCATTGAAGACACCTACGGACATAGGTGGAGCAATCTTCTTCTAGGGTTGGCCAGTAATAGCCCTGCCTAAGAATCTTCTTCGCCAAGGCCTGACCATTGACATGCCCTCCACACTCACTTGAGTGAGCTGCTTCAACAACTTTCTAAGCCTCATCATCGTCTAGACATCTCATGAGAACTCCATTAAGAGCACGCCTATACACTTCTCCTACGACGATTGTGTATCTGGAGGCGACTCTCCTAATGGCCTTGCGCTGCTCGACCTGATTCTGGGAATGACCCATCCCTACAATACTGCTCGATTTCGTGATACCAAGACAATTCCTGTTCTTCTAATATCTCCTCGAGCTCAGTTAAGGATACTTCTTTCAAAACTTCCTTCTCAGCCTTCTTCTCTACAGATTTTCTAAGGTTATCAAACCAGGGATCCTGAAGGGAAGGAGCGTCCAACCGCTGGACCACAATGGTCTCAGTGGAGCGACTGAGGGGAAAGGAGAGGGAGGAAGCAAGTGAAGCAAGTGCATCGGTGAGAATATTCTGAGACCGAGGAGTGTGAATGTAAATCAGCTTGCGGAATTGATTAGCCAAGAGCGTGACCAAATCTTGATAAGGCTTGAGCTTAGGGTCACTGGTGCGATAGGTAGAGAGAACCTGGCGCAGCACCAGCTGAGAATCTCCTATAATGTTCAAGCATCGCGTGCCTAGATCATAGGCGTGCTTCAATCAAGCAAGGAGAGCCTCATACTCAGCTATGTTGTTGGTAGCAGGAAAAGAGACTTGATATGTAATAGGAATAGTCACTCCCTCTGGAGTGAGGAGGACGGCGTCGATCCCTCAACCCTGAGAATTAAGTGCACCATCGAAGTGCAATGACCAGAAAGGGTGATGAGTGAACACAACAAGGTGTTCATCGGGGAACCCATCCTGGATAGAATCTGTACAAGGGATAGGTAAATGAGCAAGATGTTCAGCGATGGCATATCCCTTGATTGCTTTCTGAACGACGAAGGTAATATCGAATTGAGAAAGAAAGCTCTGCCAGCGAGTTAACCTGCTAGAAAGGACGGGTTTTTCAAGAAGATAGCGGATTGGGTCCATTTTACATATCAGCTTAACCTCATAGGCAATAAAATATTGTTTCAGCTTCTGGGCTACCCAAACTAAGGCTGCGCAGGTCTTCTCCATAGTGGTATACTTAGCTTCGGTAGGATTGAATAGCCTAGAGAGGTAATAAGCTGCCATTTCCTTCCCTTCGTCATCCACTTGTGCCAGGACAGCACCTAGGGAGTCCTCGATAACAGAAATGTATAAAATCAAGGGTTTACTAGGAACAGGAGGTTGCAAAACTGGAGGATTGGACAAATAAACCTTCAGATCCTCATAGGCCTTTTGACATTATTCATTCCATTCAAATTTGGCACCTGCGTTCAACAGTTCGTAGAATGGGCGACACCTCTGAGAATGCTGAGATATAAACCTTCGAATGAACTGCAGACGCCCAATCAGACCTCGAAGCTCAGTGATGTTCTTCGACGGCGGCATATCCATAACGGCCTTTGCCTTGTTTGGATCAATTTGAATCCCCCGTTTACTGACTATGAAACCCAGTAACTTCCTTGATGATACCCCAAACACACATTTCTTCGGATTCATTTTCAATTTATACTCTCTAGCCCTTTGTAACACCTTGGCTAGGATAGCGGGGTGCTCTTCTTTTGTTCTTGATTTCACCAGAATGTCATCCACGCACGCTTCCATATAAACATGCATCATATCATGGAGGATGGCCATCATTGCCCGTTGGTATGTGGCACCTGCATTCTTCAATCCAAATGGCATGACTACGTAGCAGTAGGTGCCCCGAGGCGTGGTGAATGAGGTCTTTTCTTGATCCTTCGGAGCTAGACAGATTCGGTTATACCCTGAATATACATTCATAAATGAGAGGGCTTTGTACCCAGCCGTGTTGTCCACCAACACGTCGATATGAGGAAGCGGGAAATCGTCTTTAGGACACGCCTTATTCAAGTCCCTAAAATCGATGCAAATTTGAACTTTTTCATCCTTTTTCATCACATGGACTATATTTGCCACCCATTGTGGATATAAAACAACTCTAATAAACTTGGCCTTATGCAATTTGTCTACTTCTTCTTTTATCCTTAAGGCCATATGGTGGTGGAATCTTCTTGATTTTTGCTTAACGGGCGTTGCCCCTGGTTTGAGTACAAGTATGTGTTCTACTAGGGTGGGGTCAAGGCCCGGCATGTCCTCGTAGGACCAGACGAATGAATCGCTATACTCCCTCAGAACCTTGACTAACTCCTCTTTAACCTGAGGAGGGAGGTTAGCGGAGATGATTATGAGCCTGGGATCCTCTTCTGTTCCAAGATTAATTTCTTTCGTGGTTCATCCACTGCCAATGACGGTTCATCAAATCTCTTCAATCCTTGCGCGTACAAATCGGCAGTGTCATCCACGTTGCTATCCTCATCATCGATCGGGTCCTTCTCATCTATGATCCAATAAACACCTAAACCATCATCGCTCCAAACCCCATCTAGCTCCTCATCATCCTCCAGGACGATGGTCGTCTCTACAAACTCAGGACATCTAAGGAGGGCATGACATCGCTGAGCAAGATCCTGTAGGAACCTATCAGGAATGGTTTTAGAATAATGCGTCACTGGGTGCGTAGCAAGCGCGGAAGGGTTGGAGACATTGGAACATGACCCTACTTCACTAGACCCAATCAACTCTACTCCCCTAGACTCAACAAGCCCTACATCTAACTTAGAGGATAGAAAATCTACATGAAGGGAAACAGGGGCCTCGTGCCCCTGGGAAGAGGACTGACAAAACACAGCATAATCCTCCACTGAAATCTCCGTTTTAAAATCGGCATTTTTTTTGGAGACTGGAGGAAACCATACAACAAGATAAATCAGAGGGGGGAGGAGGAGGAGGAAGTTGAAGGGGGAAGAGAGACGGAAAAAGAACATCAAAGAACGGATCGGATGAAGAAAACCACATGGTTGACAAATCGACAGGTGGGCAGTGCCCACATGAGCATGGCACAAACAACACCTCCGTTGGCATTTCCGTAAAAAACAGATCGATCATGATAGGAGGTGAGCGGGGTATGGACTCCAGCTCTTGGAAAAGGGAAGCAAGGTGGGAAGGAGGCCAAGAAAAAGCGACAAGGGAGCTCCCCTCTTCTCGTGGACTTTGGTGAGCTGGCTCCGCCAGAGTGTACTTCACAAGCTACATCTCCGATCTTCTCAAATCTTCTTCTTCATAAAACAACTTTTCAAAACTTTCACAGAAATCTTCCATATCACCTACCGGCCCCTTCAGTGGCGGCGGCGAGTCAACAACAATATAAGAAACATTATCTCTCATATCAGAACAAGGCAGCGTCTTCAGGGTACCTGAATGTAATAAGCCCTTCACAAAGTGCTGGCGATAGTCCCAAGTTAATGGTCCTGAATCTCCCAGAATCGATAATGCGGACTCTCGGTACCCGAGGCCTCTTCTATTCATTTTTCTGCCTCTTGGGATGGGCTTAATCCGCCCCTGCAATTGAGCGCCGAGACCCATGCCCGGCTGGTACCCTAGCTTCAGTATCATGTGCCAACCTTTGGATTCTCTTATCTTGGACTTGACTTTGACGTTCACTGGTGCAGTGGTGGGCTTGCGTGACGCATATGCCCATGGAAAATTCAAGTCCATTACAGACAAGACTGGCTTATTGCTCGGCCACAAAGTTGGCAGAATTTTGTCGAAAATAGCTTCAACGGATTGCACCGTAGAGATACTATTTACCTTGACCACCCGCCCCTGAAATGGAAATTTGAGGCATTGGTGAGCGGTCGAAGGCACAGCATGCAGGCTGTCGATCCACGGACGGCCAAGAATAGCTTTGAACATTGGATCAATATCTAACACATAAAATTCCATGGCCATCGACAATGGCCCGAGCTCGGCCTGAACGGTCACCACCCCATGGCATGCTCTCCTGGAGTTGTCATAAGCTGCTATAGTCGTCGGAGTTGGCCTTAGCATATCTTCAGAAATATTGCAGGCATGCAGAGTGCTCAAGGGATAGACATTTATCGAAGCTCCTGTGTCCACAAGAGTCGCGTCGATTGCCACTTTATTTAATGTGATTGAAATGCAAAGTGGCATCTGGCGTGCCTCGGGGGGTGCTAATTCTGACTCTGAAAAAGAAATGGACGGCCCCTTTGTAATTGTGGCCAATGCCGACGGCAAATTGTCTACTACCATATCCTCGCTGACCATAACCTTCTGGAGAAAAGCCCTCAAAGCTTATTGGTGCAGCGTGGAGCGCTTGATCAACTATAATACGGAAATCTTGGCTGGCATCTGGTCCAAGTGTTGCAGTAGATCATATCTTGTGCCAGGTAGGGGGTCGGCTTCTTCTTGCTCAACTATGGGTGAGGAAACTGAAGGGTTGGGTGCAGGTGCACCAATAGAGGGATAACTTCTTTGAAATAAACGCTCGCTCCGGAGGGCAAGGTTTTGTGCTGACAAGGCATCATGCGGACTCCCGACTGGCCCAGTGGGGTAAGCGGAAGGAACAACGGTGGGAGAGGCGACGATGGAGGCGGGTCTGACAGGCCCTGGCGGGAGGATGACAGGTGAAGGGTTAGGTGATGGGGTGACAACAGAGGGTATGACGGGTGAAGTTGCAAGGATTGGTGAAATGGTGGGCAAGGTGGTAGGTGCAATGGGGGATCTGGAGGAAATGGTGGGTGTAGCGGAGGTTGAAATGGTGGGTGTATGGAGGGGACAGAAGGTGAAGGGGAGTTGGTGTATGTATGGTGGAGGGCCAAAAGATGAGCAGGAGTCTCATGATCATAGGACCATCCAGCATTGGGAGTTGGGCGGTTAATAATATTCACCTAAGTCGGTGCCGGCGGCTGAGGCTGCGGAGCGGGCGAGTGGTTCGGCATGGGATTCTGATGAATCTCTAATTCTGGTGCATGCCGCTACTGTTGGGGTTGAGGTTGCTGCTGCTGCGGCCTCGGCGCCTGTCTTCTTCTCTCTTTAATGTCTTCAATCAACTTATGCATCTGTGCCCAATCAATTCTCTGTCCCTCATGCAAATCATAAACGAGGTCACGAAACTGATAGCACCTTTCTATAGTGTGCCCGGGCTGCCAATGATATATGCAATATCTGGACTGGTCGGCGGTCGGATTCCAATTCGGGCGTTCCGGAGGGAGCTGAAGATCACCAATGTACATCAGAGCCGAGAAAATATCTGGGAGAGCTTCAGGAAGTGGAGGGTAGTGGGCTCTCTTGGGACCCGGTCGAACAGGTACGTAGCCATTCGGTGGAGGGACATTGTGGTACTACGGTGGTTGTTGAGGCTGTTGCGGTGGTGGTGGTTGTTGTGGCGGCTGAGGAGCAGAAAATGATGGTTGGGTAGTTGGTGGAGCGGTGAACTGGGGGTTGCGGGGAGGTTGCTGAAAGTGAGGTGGAGCGGATTGGTTGAGGAACTGGACAGCATGCACCTGCTCATTTGTCTGGACACCTTCGGTGACTGGGCCCTGGGATTTCCTGGCGGGTTTCGATTTCTGGGCCTCGAATAAAGAATGAATGGGGGAGTCCTTAAACTGGGTCTGGATGAACCGGGCCCTACTGTACAACTTGTGTATATTAGAAATATCATTCATGGCTAGGATATTCCAAAATGTGGGAGTGGCATTAGAAATCAGTAGCTTCACTTTCTCTTCTTCCGGAATTTTCCCAGGCACACGGGTGTTGATTTGTTTTTTAATTAGATTAGCTTCCTATCCCGCCCCTTTTAAATACATACATGCATAAACATGTGAATGAAGGACAAGGGGATGAAAGGATGAAAATACTAACCGTGATCGCCACCAAGGATTAACAACGCCGCAAGGATGAAGAAAGGAGTGCAACGGCGTCGTATACCTTGGAAAGAAAACTTGATCGCGCTTGAAACGGGGTGCGGGGAACTTGTGGATTCAAACCTCCTCTCCTTCCAGCCGGCTAGAGGAAGAGGGCCTCACGTGGTGTTCATGCTCTCCTGCAAAACAAAGCCAAAACAAGGATAAAAAACCCATTAGAACATGCATGTGTAGTATCAATCCCGTTGTGATAAAATAGCATGAATGAAAGGGGGAGAACGCACCGGGGGGAGGTTTTTAACCCCTGTGGAAGGGTGGAAAAGATAGGTGGGTGTGTTGTGCATGCATGAGATTTGAAATCATAGAATTTGATTGAGAGAATAGAGAGAAAACGATGATGCAAAACGGAGAAAAACGCATGTGTAACAGAAAGTGCAGGAAACTGTGATGATTTGTGATTTTGAGGAGACTAGAACTAAGAGTGTAGACCATGAAATCAAGCCCAGAAGGATGAAATTGAAAGTTAATACTTCCCTCTTCAAGATGGGGTCGAAGGATTGAGTCAGCGGTGCAGCATGGCTTCGCCCCACGTCCGAAAAGAGCCCCCCGTCGCGACTGCGAACTGGGCAGTTTTTATAGAGTTTTGCAAGAAAGCCTCATCTCCTTATCACGACTCCCAGAGATAGAGTCCAAGATAAATCGAGTTCTCTGGATCAAACTCGAGATAATACTAAGGACAAGAGATAGGAACAAACGGGGATCAATTCAGAGGAGGATTCTAGAAGATATGTTTTTTGGAAGGCAGCCCCGGAGCCTTATCTGCAGAGTTTGAGTTGAACTAGGAAACATAAATCCTGATCTTGCGACCCAGATCCCAAGAGATATTGCCAATGAAAGTTTGATTCCTATGAACCAAATTCAAGATAATACCAAGGGCTAGAAGTAGGAAAAAACGGCGCTCAATTCGGAGTAGAATTCAAGAAGTTATGGACTCTGCAAGAGGGCCACGGCGCACAGAAACGGAGCAGAGTCCAACACGAATTGGACTCTCTGGTGCATGTAACGGTCTATCGTAGGACCGTCACATATGATGTAACGGACTAGGGTAGGTCCGTCACACTCTGGAGGTCAAACGGGACGTTTTTGGATGAGATTGGATGTAACGCACCTAAACAGGGCCGTCACTTGGTCTAACGGTCAAGGATAGGACCGCCACACTCTAGGGGTTGAACCGGGCTGTTTTGGGCAAGTTTTGGTGTGACGGTCTATCGTAGGACCGTCACACTGAAGTAACGGTCTTCACTGGGCCGTCACTTCAATGAAGTAACGCACCTGCAAACGACCTTCACTTGGATGAAGGCAGATTCTGGGCAGACTGCGCGCGACTTTAGAAATCGAAGCATATCTCTCAAACGGTGGAGAATTAGACAAAGTGGTAAACATAGAAGTTGTAGATAACTGAGAGAGGAACAACTTTATGAAGAAAGAAATTTGAGAAAATGATTGGAAGAGGGTGAAAATAGGGCTGGAAGAGAGAGGAAAATTCTGGAATGTAGGTGAACAGCACGGCATGCCAAAAAAATGCAAATAGCTCACAATCGGGGCAGAACCGGCCAACGGTGTAGAAGAAGAAATTGTAGATCTTTGAAAGACGCACAACTTTGATGAAGACAACTTTTTGAAAAGAGGATTGGAAGAGGTGAAAAAGAACCACTTTCAGGACTGCGCAGTGAGAGAGAGCCGATTACTTGGGGGAAGCCGGCCTAAATGGGCCGAAAGTCGACTTGGAAGTGGGAATTTGACAAGATAAACTCCGGGGCTCTAAGAAATCATGATCTCCAAGACTCAAAGGATATGAAATGGTAAAAATGGGCTTGAAATCCATCCGAGAAGCTCCAAAATAATGGCTAATTCGGGACATCAAAAATGATGAATAAGAGAAATGACACAACTTGTGGGCTAAAACGGGTGTCAACAGATGCCCCTCCTTGATGTCCGCTTTGCAAGGGAACGAGCGAAAGTGGACGTGGAGGCAAAATGGAAAGGAGGTGGAGTGAAAGCGACAGCGACGTGAAATGGAGATGAAGCGGAGATGAAGCGGAGAGAACTGATAAGCGGGCATCAAGGCCAAAAAAGACACCCGTTACAACCAACAAGCGACAGGAATTCTCCCGAAAACGCCAAACTAACCACCTGAAATGATTGACAAGGATGAGACATGTCTGGAGAACTAAACTAAAGGAGGAAAAGGAAACACGACCAGCCTCATCGGGGACACAATCCACGGACAATGAGTGGGTCGGAAGGAACACAGCATAAGAGCTGGAAAGGAGAGATAAGAACTGAGATAAAATCCAGACAGGAATCACGCTGGCCAACCAGACCAAGCGGCAAGATCAGAGAAATCGTTCAAATTCGGAGTGGAATGAGGAATCTCTTATCCAAGAGAGCTGAATGCAATCAACCATTGCTGAGGAGAAATCCTTGAACGGATCACGAGACATGAATGCTCAAAATGACATGATGCATGCTGGGCTAAAATAAAGAAATCATTAAAACGAATGCAAAGAAAGATAAAATAGAAAGTACTCAAGGATAATATTGCTAGACTAAGCCAAGATGGGGTCAAGAGTCTTCTTGCAACCACGGCGTGCGAGACAGAGTCCATCGTCCCCCACTCGACTCAACCAAGCGGCCTATCCAACGATTAACCGTATGCTCTAGATCATCATCGTTTTTGTTAAAGGGGAACATCAGATCCTAGAACACACGGGCAACCAGCCGGTCCTTGAGAGGCTATAATAATGTAGATACCATATAGTAATGCAACAATGAGCAGGGATAGAGAGCCATACCTGACTTACCTGCCAAGCGAAACGGCATTTTTTAGATTTTCGATTTCTTGATTTTTGTGGATTTTCATCATAAACAACAACCACATTGACATGATATAATGTGAACATGAACGAATATGAACAAGCATGACATGAACATAACATAATAAGAGAAATATGAACGAAACATGGCACAACATAACATAACGAAGATGGATGAAACATAACAAACAAACAAATGGCAAACATACATGCGACTAAAGGCATGGCGGGACAAGACAACACGCACATGGTGGGACAGCACATGCAGTGGTATAAGGACATGGTGGGACAAAGACACGTGGGATGACAATACCACGGAGGACAAGACACGTGTGATGAATGACACGGCGGGATAGGGATATGTGCGTGATGAATGACACGGCGGGACAAAAGACATGGAGGACCATAGACATGATAAGACAACAAACATATTCTTCAATCAAAGCCCAAGATCAGATGAAGCGAACCGCCAGGTTCAAAATTGTGGGACAATGCCCTCTCATGGAGACATGATTAAGCAGATAAGCAAAAGCTGAGAAAGCCATGAGCTTCAGAAGATCCAGAGATAGGATTGAAGAGATGAGAACATATCGAAGAATATGAGCATGAGACAGAGCGAATGATAGAGCAAGGAAAGCTTGAACCTGCAACCTGCAGCCTGCACACTTAGCAAACATATTACGTATATGTCCTCAAGATAAAAATAAAAGGAACAAAAGGGAAGTATTTTTAGATTTTTGTATTTCTGATTTTTTTGCCATATTCAAATTTTTGGGATTTTTTTGACATATTCGATTTTTTCAGAATTTTGAAATATTTCATTTTTTTTTCTTTTCAGAATTTTGACATATTTGATTTTTTTAGATTTTGAACTATATTTCATTTTTTTGGATTTTGAAAATATTTGTTGTTTTTAGATTTTGAACTATATTTCATTTTTTTGGATTTTGATATAGCAATCTGTAGCACCCAAAGACGGGCTCGAACTACTGGCCAGGGATCGCCGTCCCTCCCCTCTCATTAAAGGCTTCCCTTAAGCAAGGCGTGCATGTGAGGATGGCTTACCATAACCAACCGCCTCAAAAGAACGGTGCCCCTACTAAGGCCATACCCGGGATACAACCCAGCCTAAGAGGGAGATAGAAGAAAATTGGAGACAAGCTTTATGCAGGATGGGAGATATCATGACTTGAATTCCTTCCACGGCACCACCCCTCAAAGAGTAGGTCTGTTGCGTCGGGGCTTTGTGTCTTTGATTTTGAGACCCATATTTATCAGGCACGTATGCGACCGGGCTCATGACGTCCCGCGGGGAACTGTACTGCCACTCTTGCCATGCCTTTGATCCATAATCTTGCTTTTTGATTCATCATTGATTTTGAAAGCCCTTATTGGCTAAATATTACATGAAAGCTTTCTTTCGAGGGTCAAGACTGCCCCTATTTGAGACCTCTCTCGTATTAGGGAGCGCCTAGGTTGGTCATCTTATCCATCAATCTCTTGCCCCTACACTTGGCCGAGCAGAGAAAAGAAAAAGACCTTTGTGCATACCCATGGTATGGCCAAAGTAGCAACGGTGTTGCACTAGAGAGATCGGCTATGGCTTGCCGTGAAGTGTGTGAAAAACCCATGCTCAAAGGTCACCCTCAACGATCGGGGAAAGAACTGGACTCCCAGCGCGGAGCTATCACCAGCCTAAGGATGCTGCAGAAGCGAACTCATTCTAAATGAACTAAGCAAATTTCTAAAAGCCACTTAACCATGTCGAGGAACCAACGTTATAAGCATGTGCAGGAGTAATAAGAGTAATAGAAATGATAATATATTCTTGCACAAAATGATGATACCTTACAAATCCATAGAGTGGAAGTAGCGTCCTGACGCGATCTTGATCATCGAGCTTCGCGCAACATGAGCTTCATATTCCTTACTTGATAGGACGAAAGGGAGAGGATAGCAAAGGATCAAAGATTCCTCTACACGGAGGAGCGGCAGACACGACACTGGATGAAGAAGGATAAAAAGGAAGAGAGACGAGGGCTAGAACTCCCTCGTTAAGGCACAGAGACCTTGATAACAAGGAACCAATTACAGAAGAAACCAGATTAACCGAGATCAAGGCGGGCTAAAGCCTCGAAAACAGCAAGAGAAAGGGCGAAGACCCCGAAAGGGTGAAGAGGAGAGAGTAGAAAGATGATAAGAAGAATCATCCGACGTGGTCGGAGAAGAGGGACGAGAATCATCCGACAGTGCCGGAGAAGGAGGATGGGAGACACCCGCCAAGGTCGGGGAATAAGAAGAACCCGGAGATACCGGAGGGGAAGAATCAGAGGCAACACCTGGAAGTCTCGGGGAAGAATAATCAGGTGATGTCCCGAGATTAGGATGGAATGATGACATAGGCCATGGCCTAGAATCGTGAGAGGAGGGAAAATCTGGAGGATCCGGGGAAAAAAGAGAGGAATGGGGACGCATGGACCTATGGAAGGAGGAGAAAATGATGGAGATAGGATCAGATGGAGGAAGATACACCACCCAAGGGTGGGAACTGAGTAGAAGGAAGGATGAATGAAAAGAAAAGGAGGAAGAGGTGGACCCCTGAATGCACAACCGATAGCCATTGAGTTTACGTCGCCGCCTCTTCTTGGCAGAAATTTCTTGAAAATGGACCCACCTGGTGCGGGCTTGGACCTTCGGGCTTCTTAATCTGTAATACCTTCTCAAATAACGGGCCCACCTAGCAGATGACCTGGCCCGACTGTGAACATGCAACTTCATCGGTGCGATTGCCCCTAGACACCCGGTGCTAGCAATATGCGAACATTCTTGAGCGAGTAACCCTTCAGAGTGATGAATATCACAAACCCACGAGGTTTTGTCTCTCGGCACTAGAAGCATGAGATTCGGTAACTCCACTCGGAACTCAGTCTTGAAGCACAACTCCCTTGATAGAAGAGACGGGTGAAGCTGAGGGAGAGTAATACACGGCGTTGACATGGCCGGTTTGCTAATAAACTGAGGAAGATTACATAACAGGTGCAGAATATCCTTGGAACGTGTAGAAGATACGGCCAATTGCCCCTTGAACATAGAACCCATAATCTGCTTGGTGGCCATATGTGTTAGCACAACGCGGGTAGAGAACCCTTCTTGGCCTGTCATCTGAACAGCAATAGAGCGAGGAGAAATAATAGCATCAACGGTGAACTCTCCGGTGAGCAAGGAGATTGCCACCGGCCTCGCTTGTGAAGAAACTGGCATCAACTCAAGGGAACTCTTCTTAGCAACTCTCATATTTGAAAGCAGAGGCGGATCATCCCCAAAATAACCAGGGACGAGGACACGAACCGGCATCCGACAGATAAAATCTTGAATCTTGAAATGCACGGCCGGCACTGAATCATCCTGACTTGGCTCATTGTCTCCCTGGGGATTAGACCCGAGGGGCACCAAAGGAAGTGCACACCCGCTCCGTGGGGTGGAAGTGGTTGGAGGAATGGGGATAGGAATCGGTTTAGATGACATGGAGGTTTCAATGGGAGTGGTGATGTGTTTAGGGGGAGGCAAAGGGGTTGAGATGGTGGCAAGCCTAGGTGCGGACAAAGGTGAAGTCGGAGGTGAGGGTGGAGGTATAGCCTGCTCAGGCCCGAGCCACGATGGTGACGGAGATGGCAGAGGTGGAGGTGGTGATGGAAGCACTGGTGGTTGAGATGGAGATGATGGTGATGGCAATGGAGATGGTGAGGATAGTGATGAAGGTGATGGGGGTAGTGGACATGGAGGTGGAGAGGGTGAAGAGGGAGGTTGTGGTGTCCACCGTCGACGTGTCGACATAACGCATCGAGCGGTGTTAGGAATAGGAGTAGTGGTAGTGGTGGCGGGAGAAGAAGGGGAGGCACTAGCCTGAGTAGAGGCTTGGGTTTGTGGCGGCGATGGAGCCGGGGTAAGAGATGGTGGAGGTAACGGAGTAGGTGATGGAGCGAGTGCATCACTAGACGAGGAATAATAGGGGTGCCCCTGACCTTGAAGTAACAGAGACGGCTGCCCGGGTGGCACTTCTTGCTGCTGTTGTTGGTTGTGAAGATGTAAAATAACTTTATGCATGGCAGCCCAATCAATCCTTTTCTTAGCTTCCAGATCATAAACATAATCCTGGAACTCGGGGCAATCCTCAACCAAATGCCCCTGCTGACGGTGGAAATCACAGAACTGAAGCATATCCCCGACCGCGGGTCGGTAAGGCACAACCGGAGATAACGGCAACGCGTGAGTGGCCATCAAAGCCCGAAATATATCGGTGAAACACTCCGGCAAAGGAAGATGAGGAGCCTGCTTCGGGCAAGGTGGATGCCGAGGGATATGTAATGGTGGAGAAGGTTGTGGAGACGGAAGTGGAGGTTGCATAGGCAGGAGTGCGTGGCTAGTGGTGGAGGGCTTTGGTGAAGGCATGTGTGGAACAGGATGAGGTGGTATGTAGACGGCATCTACTTGCTCGGGATGTGGTGTTCCCTTGACCGGAAGTGGAGATGGAGACGGGTATGTGGATGCGGGAGGCTGACTCATGGAAGGTTGATATGCTGAGGCGTATAGGTATGTAGAGGCAGGAGGTTGGCTCGTGGAGGGATATGTGGCGGAAGACTGACTCATGGCGGGCCGACTCATGGGAGCGTAGGGTTGACATGTGGAGGGTGAAGGTTGATATGTGGAGGTGGATGGTGGAGAATCGAGGTCAAGGGAATCTTGGATTTGTTGGCGAATGAAGCGGGCTCGGCTGTATAATTGTTGCCAGGAGGTGATGTTGTTGAGGGCTAAGATGAACCGGTACTCGGGCGTTGCATTGGATATCAGCATCTTGATTTGTTCTCCCTCCGGAATGTGTCCCGAGACTTGCGCGGCAAGGTGACGCCAGCGGTCGGCAAAGGTGCAGAAATCCTCTTCGGGCTTCATCATCTCTTGGGCCAGATCCGCGATAGAATACTTGGGCCCAACCTGGTCTTGATACTGCTGAATAAACTTTTCTTGAACGGCATGAAAACTCACAACTTGCTCTTGCGGAAGAGAGAAGAACCAATCCCGAGCCGGGCCTTCCAATGACAGACCAAACAGATAAGCCATCAAGTGTTGGTCATGTCGAAATTGGGCCGACTCATAAATGAACTCCTTCAAGTGCACATATGGGTCACCAACTCCACTATAACGGCGATATGCGGGAATTTGTGAAGATGGCGGAAGCCGAAGACCTTGAAATGCGAATGGGATACTCAAGGAGGATTTGGGATCGATCCGGCGTTGAAGCTCATCAAGCTGGCGTTGGGTTTGAGCAATCATCTCCTGGGTAGGGAGAGATCGAGAAGAATATGGGCCAACTTGAGCAAGAGGGTGTGAATTAGGACCAGGAGTATGGTATTGGGACGAATAAGAGGATCCAGGCTGAGAAGAAGACGGGCCCATTCCGGGAATGGAAGGATATGTGGGCCTGGAAGAGGCATGAGCATATGGGTTGAATGGGCTGGCAGCAACATGGGCAGAAGGATGAGGCCCATTAAGAGAATAATGCCCATTAGCAATTGGGCCAGCAACATATGAAGGAGAAGGAGGAGGCCCATGAATAGGAGATGGCCCATTATGAGAAGAAGGCCCATTAAGATGAGATGCAATAAGACGTTGGGCCTGGGCCGGGTCCATTTGGCAAACAAGGCTTGAAATACGGGCCATGAGATTAGCTTGTTCCTCAGATGGGTCAGGGGGACCACGAGAAGATGGACCCAAGCAGGAAGAGGATTCCACGTGGGAATAGGAAGCAGATTGGGAAAAAGAATGATACAAGGGGTTAGAATACTGCTCCATGAGGGCAAATGGAGACTTAATACATGGAGATCAAGGACAATACAAATGGGGAAGCAATGGCTTAATGGGCTCGAGACAAGAGGGGACTGACCCACTAATGCAAAGATGAATGGACAACGGACCACGGGACAATGGACTAGACAATGGACACACAAAATGGCTAAGCTAAATGGGCCTAACAATAACAAAATGTGATGATGAAGAATGCAACACAAAAATCACTAATGAGCTTGGACAAGCCCAATCAACACGAACAATGCAATGTGAGAGTTTTCACCCAAGTCAAATAAGTTAATATGATGGGAAATCTTTTAGAGATTTCAATAGACCTTTTAATGATTTGAATTAATAATAATTCCCTCGAGATAGGAATCCTATGGGAATAAGGTCCAAACTTTGGGTTGACTAAGGTTAACTCCCTCACACTTATGCAAATGCAAGCCTAAGGGGTGGAAAGGTACAACCGGCCCGGCGTCCGTGTGGGAATCCACGGCTCACGGGGACTTATGGAGGTCCTTGATGTGTTTTCCTGGTCGGCTCCAAGGAATATGGAGACGAGAGGTCCACGCACCAAGGTAGGAAATGCAACTATGATATGCAATGTATGGCCCTATGTGCACCGGAGTGCATGCAAATTCTAGCTTAAAATTAGAAAATCAAGACTAGTTTAAACTATGCAAACATGATCCAACAAAAACAAATAGTATATGGATGGGAAGACAATACAAAGATCTGCACAACGGCCCCAAGAACAGATCAATCTGACCCCGGGAGGTCAATCAAATCACTAAGCAAAGATGCCCCCGTGAACCTATGCGCAGACCACATGCAGATTTTATGGACAAAATGCTAAAATGATGATAATTTTTAACTAAGCAAATGAGACCCAAATGATGCAAATAAGCTATGGATGGAAAGACAATACAAAGGACTATCCAATGGATCAAAAATCAGTGTAATCAGACATCGGGAAGGCAGTCAAATCACTCATTAAAGATGTACCTGTGAACCTGTCCCTGAGCCTGCCTGCAGAACTTATGCACAAAACTCAAAAAGATGGACAAGATTAGAATATGCAAATGTTAACCAAATGATGCAACTGATATATGGATGGAAAGACAATACAAAGGGCTATCCAACGCAACAAGAATCAGCTCAATCGGAATCCGGGATCAAAAGTTATGCCTCGATGAACACGGCCCTGTGAGCATGCACGCAAGATTGCCAGAAGCCGTGTAACGGTCTACCAAAGGACCGTTACATGCATGTGACGGTCTACTGCAGGACCGTCACACAACCAAAGCCCTTAAAACACCAAAAATAGTTGGACAATGGAAGAAATATCACCTAAACATGAACATGCACCCACCCAACCTACAAAAGAGCATGAAAACAAGCGTGATGGGCATTGGTGTCCCACCGTGATCGCCAAAAAACTGTTGATTTGTTTTTTAATTAGATTAGCTTCCTATCCCGCCCCTTTTAAATACATACATGCATAAACATGTGAATGAAGGACAAGGGGATGAAAGGATGAAAATACTAACCGTGATCGCCACCAAGGATTAACAACGCCGCAAGGATGAAGAAAGGAGTGCAACGGCGTCGTATACCTTGGAAAGAAAACTTGATCGCGCTTGAAACGGGGTGCGGGGAACTTGTGGATTCAAACCTCCTCTCCTTCCAGCCGGCTAGAGGAAGAGGGCCTCACGTGGTGTTCATGCTCTCCTGCAAAACAAAGCCAAAACAAGGATAAAAAACCCATTAGAACATGCATGTGTAGTATCAATCCCGCTGTGATAAAATAGCATGAATAAAAGGGGGAGAACGCACCGGGGGGAGGTTTTTAACCCCTGTGGAAGGGTGGAAAAGATAGGTGGGTGTGTTGTGCATGCATGAGATTTGAAATCATAGAATTTGATTGAGAGAATAGAGAGAAAACGATGATGCAAAACGGAGAAAAACGCATGTGTAACAGAAAGTGCAGGAAACTGTGATGATTTGTGATTTTGAGGAGACTAGAACTAAGAGTGTAGACCATGAAATCAAGCCCAGAAGGATGAAATTGAAAGTTAATACTTCCCTCTTCAAGATGGGGTCGAAGGATTGAGTCAGCGGTGCAGCATGGCTTCGCCCCACGTCCGAAAAGAGCCCCCCGTCGCGACTGCGAACTGGGCAGTTTTTATAGAGTTTTGCAAGAAAGCCTCATCTCTTATCACGACTCCCGAGATAGAGTCCAAGATAAATCGAGTTCTCTGGATCAAACTCGAGATAATACTAAGGACAAGAGATAGGAACAAACGGGGATCAATTCAGAGGAGGATTCTAGAAGATATGTTTTTTGGAAGGCAGCCCCGGAGCCTTATCTGCAGAGTTTGAGTTGAACTAGGAAACATAAATCCTGATCTTGCGACCCAGATCCCAAGAGATATTGCCAATGAAAGTTTGATTCCTATGAACCAAATTCAAGATAATACCAAGGGCTAGAAGTAGGAAAAAACGGGGATCAATTTGGATAAGAATTCAAGAAGTTATGGACTCTGCAAGAGGGCCACGGCGCACAGAAACGGAGCAGAGTCCAACACGAATTGGACTCTCTGGTGCATGTAACGGTCTATCGTAGGACCGTCACATATGATGTAACGGACTAGGGTAGGTCCGTCACACTCTGGAGGTCAAACGGGACGTTTTCGGATGAGATTGGATGTAACGCACCTAAACAGGGCCGTCACTTGGTCTAACGGTCAAGGATAGGACCGCCACACTCTAGGGGTTGAACCGGGCTGTTTTGGGCAAGTTTTGGTGTGACGGTCTATCGTAGGACCGTCACACTGAAGTAACGGTCTTCACTGGGCCGTCACTTCAATGAAGTAACGCACCTGCAAACGACCTTCACTTGGATGAAGGCAGATTCTGGGCAGACTGCGCGCGACTTTAGAAATCGAAGCGTATCTCTCAAACGGTGGAGAATTAGACAAAGTGGTAAACATAGAAGTTGTAGATAACTGAGAGAGGAACAACTTTTATGAAGAAAGAAATTTGAGAAAATGATTGTAAGAGGGTGAAAATAGGGCTGGAAGAGAGAGGAAAATTCTGGAATGTAGGTGAACAGCACGGCATGCCAAAAAAATGCAAATAGCTCACAATCGGGGCAGAACCGGCCAACGGTGTAGAAGAAGAAATTGTAGATCTTTGAAAGACGCACAACTTTGATGAAGACAACTTTTTGAAAAGAGGATTGGAAGAGGGTGAAAAAGAACCACTTTCAGGACTGCGCAGTGAGAGAGAGCCGATTACTTGGGGGAAGCCGGCCTAAATGGGCCGAAAGTCGACTTGGAAGTGGGAATTTGACAAGATAAACTCCGGGGCTCTAAGAAATCATGATCTCCAAGACTCAAAGGATATGAAATGGTAAAAATGGGCTTGAAATCCATCCGAGAAAGCTCCAAAATAATGGCTAATTCGGGACATCAAAAATGATGAATAAGAGAAATGACACAACTTGTGGGCTAAAACGGGTGTCAACAACGGGAGGCCATCGGCCTCCATCTGTCAGCATAGGTTGTAAAATCGTCATCGGCCTTCATCTTCTCAGCCACTAGATCAGTGAAAGAATACTCTGGGCCCACCCGGTCTTGGAATCTCTCTATAAATTTATCTTTAACAACTTTAAAACTTTCCGCCTCTTCCAGTGGCAGAGTGTAGAACCACTCTAATGCTACCCCGTCCAACGAGCGGCGGAAAAGATACGCCATGAGGTGGTCGTCGTGTTGAAATTACGCCGACTCGTATAGGAACTCCCTTATATGAATGAAGGGGTTGCCATTCCCATCGTACTTCTGGTACGTGGGGAGCTCCGACTGGGGAGGGAAACATATGTCTCGAAAATTGGGAACGGGGATATCAGCAAGGGATTGTGGGCCAACCCGCTTGTGAAGGAGGTCAATCTGCTGCTGCATGGTAGCCCACTTGGCAAGGAGTTCCCGTTCTCGGGAGGGAGGAGGCAAGACTGGAAGGGCGGACTCGGTGTAAGGGGCCGAAGGATAGGTAGACTGAGGGGGAAGCCCGTAAGAGGGATAATGGGCCAAGGATGGGCCCAAATCCGTGTGAGCTAATTGGGCAGCCCCTGTCTGAGGGCGTGAGAAGTCAGTCGGGCCTACAAGGGCTTGGGGCGCTAGAAAGGTAGTTCGATACGGATCTGGATAAGAAGATGAAAGGAGCGGGGTTTTCCCCTTGTCAGGCATCTGATGTGTTGAGCTAGAAGCTTGGCCCGCCTCTAGATTGGTGAAATGGAGGACCTTGGGCTGGACAGGGGTAAGATCGATAGGAGCAGCAGACGAGGCCCCTAGCCCACTGATACAGAAGTGGCGGCAGCAAGCCCGCCCTGAGGAGGAACTGAATATGAGGCATCCTGCCCCTGCAAAGCATGGCAGAGAATATGGAGATGGGTAGGATCCAGCTGGGCCATCATGTGGAGAATTTGGTTGGCCGAATTATGAGTAGAAGAATCAGAGTGGGAGGGTTGACTACCCTCAATAACAATGGTTGGAAGAGGAGGGACATACCCCTCTCTCCCCTGCACGGTCGTGACCCTAGGTGGGTCTTCCAAAAGTCCCTGAGGAAGGGAGTCCTCGCGGGAGTGAGAGAAATCGTGGAAAGACATGTTGGAAGGGGAATCGAACAAGGGGTTGAAATAGGATATGAACAAGGAATTACCCCTAGGAGAAGATCTTGTGGGTGTGAAGCAACTCCACATGCAGTGAACACCTTGGAGATAAGAGAAAACAACACCTAATAAGCACCTAAATGGAGATCAATAAAGAAAAGCACAAACAAAGAGGAGAGAAGAGGCAACCAATAATCAACCAAGTTGTAATGATGCGATAAATTTTTAGATGTTCCCCTTTAAGAACCTTAGTGAATTCAATTAAATGAGGTTCTCTCAATAATGGGATCCCTAATATGGGTGAAATGGGGACTTGGTTGACTCTAAGTTCACCCTCTCTCACTGATGCAGCCTAGACTCGGGATGGTAAGGTACAACCTGCCCGGCTTCTGTGTGGGAATCCACGGTTCACGGGGGCTTACGGAGGTCCCAGATAAGGTCACCTAGTCGGCTCCAAGGAATATGGAGGCGAGAGAATCCCCTACCAAGGTAGGAATGCAACTAGTATGATAAGGAATGTATGAACCTATGCGCATCGGAGTGCATGCAAATTCTAGCTTAAGTCTAACACACAATGACCAACCAATGGCAAAATATGACAATAACAATGCAGAGATAAATGACAACCAGGGGGAGATAACAAACAGCCAAAATAAATCTAGAATAATATGAAATGGCACACAACTATAAATCTCGGGTGCACTGTAGCACAAAAAACGGTCTGATGGGAGACCGCGCAGGGAGTATAGACGGCCCTGGAGAGGACCGCTAAATGACAGGACGTAGTAAAATAAAAACCCCAAACTGAAATGAATAGAAACCAGCGTACCTGAACGACCTGGGCGGTCTGGCAAACGACCGTGAAACCTGTGGAACGGCTCTGACAGGATCGTGTAATGATAGCAAATCCACAGTAATATAAATAGCATAAACGTACCTGAGGCAGCAGTGGACGGTCTATCGACCGACCGCTTGATAAAATAAACGGCCTTTTAGAAGATCGCTAACAACCCCGAGAAAAGAAAACATCAATAACCGAAACGGCAAACCCAAGAGGACTAACAACTTATCCAACCACACAAAAAGAGCAGATCAACAAAATCAGAAACACGATGGGCAATAGACGTCCCACCGTGATCGCCAAAAAAGGGGGTGTAGACAAGTTTTTCTTTCTCTCCCTTAACTCAAAAGTAATGTGAAAATGAAGAATGGGCTAAAAGGGGGAAAGGCCGACTAATGAATTACTCACACACACAAAAAACATGTTGTGATCGCCACCAAGATATAGAGCACGACGAAGGAGTACCACATACCTTGGAAAGGGGAGGAGAGAGTGAAGACACTCGCCAATAATGCAGTGCGGGAACTGGGTGAACACGGTCCTCTGGAGACCGCTTAAGGATGTAGACGGCCAAACGATAGGCCGCTCAGCGCTGAAGAGGAACGCGGGAAGAAGACCTGGCTGGCGTATAAAACGGTCTGTAACAGGCTGCTGGCAGGAACTGGACGGCCTGAGGAAGACTGCTTATCCTTTCAGACGGATGGAGATAGACCGTGCAGAACCTCCAGATCCCGAACTGTGGAACTTATTCCTCCACCCCTTCCGGCCGGCCAGAGGGTATGGGCCTCGTGCTAAGACTCCTGTTGACCTGCAAGACACAGCAAATAACCAGGAAACACAACCCAAATTAGTTTTATGAAGTGTAGTATCTATAAGAATGAATGGAAAACTAAGTACATAAGATGGAATGGGGGATACCTGGGGGTTGGGTTTTTAACCCCTATGGGGCGTGAAAACAGTAGGAATGTGAAAGGATGAGAGAATGACAGTGGAAAACACAGGTGCAAATGAAAGCGGAATGAGCATGCAATGATGAACAAATGATCAATCACTTAAATCAAAACACTAATAAAACTACTACTCCCTGAACCGAAGGCTCAAATGGACGTAGAGAGTCTTCCTCCTTGGCTGAGATCCGTTCAAGAACTCGGCAGCACTTCAACGTAAACGTCAGATCTCTCCCCTCGCGAGCTTGGGCTAGGGGTACTATTTATAGAGCCCTGAAATTCCACTCGAAATTGAGGGGTTTCCCGCGATAATTAGGCTGAAATTCTTTAGGATAAATTGGAGATAATATCACCAATTTTCTCCAAGATCAAACAAAACTTAATTTGGTTGAGAATCCACAGAGAAAAATGAGGACGAAGCAGCTAATTCGGCCATGGATGGAGAGAGAAAATTTTGTTAAAGCAAGGATCTCGACCTTCCAAACAGTCGAATGATAGACCGCCCACCTCAATACACGGTCCAATACTAGATCGCCTATAAGTGTCGGTGGTAAATAGAAAATAAGATAAATAAACTATTTATCCCAAAGAACAGGCCGACTGGTCCGGCATATGACTCTCAAGATATAAACGGTCTATCGATAGACCGCCCAACAAGTCACACGGCCCATTGCTAGACCGTGTACCAGGTGTTCGTGATAAATCCATAAAAATAAGATAAATAGATAATTATCTGAAACGCCAACGCGTTCAGGACTCTGGCCACTAAACGGTCTAATGATGCATCGTTCAACTTGAATAAACAACCCAATGAAAGACCGTGTATTGGGTTGTAGGTGGAAATTCAGAAAATAGTCGATTAATCCAGAGATAAATCGATGTAGGACTCTAAGTGATATAAACGGTCTCCAAAACGACCGCCCAACATCCCAAAACAGTCTATCGGTAGACTGCCGTTAGGCTGGGCAGTGGAAATTAATAAAATGGGATAATTAAGCCCATTTACCGTAAAGACCAAGTGAAATCAAGGCCCATTAAGTCCGAATTCGAGAGCAAACCTAACCAAGGAGGAAATATCCATAAAATAAGCCCAAAGACATGCCTAAAAAATGGCCCAATGAGTAATGGATAACTTGAGACATCTAAAATAGTGGTAAGAAGAATGACTCAACTCATAGGTAAAAAATGGGTGTCAACATCTCCTTCTTCTCCTTGTTGCTCTATCATTTTAATTCTCTCTCCCTTTGGCTGCTAGGAGTAGGCATAGGCTAGGTTAGACTCTCCTCTTCCTCTCTACTTCGCCACTCTCTTCCTCTTGCTCTTCTCCTTTCTATTGCCATCTCTCTTTCTCTCTCCTTGTCTTCCCACTAATTAACACTTCCAGTGAGTGAGCAGTCCCTTCTTGCTTTTTTTTTTAACTAAAGCAATACCGAGTAGGGGAAGCAGGAGAGCGCCCACCCCCTCAGGGAGGGAATGGGGAATCCGCTCCACCACCACACACCTAACAGGCAAAATTTTATTAATGAACAACAAGATAGGAAAGGTACAAGAAGATGATCGGAAAGACCACCAGGACACTAGGGCCTAATAGAAGGACACCCTATCTTGTCCAGATGATAGGGGCCTTTTACAAGAGTGGGAAGATCAGTGAGAGTTACAAAAACAATTGGGGATGCTGGCAAAGAACACCCAAGACCAGCAAGGTAGTCCGCAACCTGATTAGCCTCCCTATAGATATGAGTGAAAGAAGGCTGCAAAGACTGACAAAAGGTGGATACATCATGTAGTATATATGAGAGCCGCCATGGCCGAGAGAACCGGCCCCGTACGATCTGCACCAACACTAGCGAATCTGATTCCACAACAATCGAATGATAACCCATGTCGCAGCAGTAAGATAACCCTTGATGGAGCGCCAAAGCCTCGGCTTCTAAGGCGGAGTGAACTCCATGAAACACAGCAGCAAAGGTGAAAACAAAACAACAACTTACATCCCTAATAATGCCGCCACCACCTGCAGCACCGATGCTACTTTTATACGCTCCATCAACATTCAATTTCAGCCGGCCCGACGGCGGTGCAAACCAGCGAACCAACCTTGGAGGAGAAGGAAGAGCTGAAGGTGGAGAGATTCCTAATGAAAGAAGCATGGCATGCTGCTGCTTGGACAGCTCTCTTCCCTTAAAAGGAAGAGCTTGGACAATAGGGCGGATAGCAAGCATCGCCCTTCCCAATACCTGCCGAGCAGTCATGTGTTGGCCCGCGTAACGTGACATGTTCCTACAGCACCAAATCTCCCAAATGGCAGCCATAAACATGCATATGGAGATCATCCTAGCCATGAAGGATATATGTGTATCAGCTAAGAAATCATTAACACCTTGGGCCGCCGTTAAGACGGATAAGTGGTCGAACCGAAGAAAGTCGTGCAGTGCAGACCACACATCATTAGCAACCAGCCCATGGAAAAAAAGGTGTAACCCTGTCTCAACCTGAGGGGGCGTGCATCAGCTACATATGGAGCACAAGGGGATACCGCAAGCCATGGTGGTGTCATCGGTGGGCAGGCAGCCACGTACTAGTCGCCAAGCAAGGACCGACCACTTGAGGGCGATGTGCACGCACCAAAGTGACGACCAGCGAGGTGCAGCCACTCCTTGCAGTAAACCGCGAACAGACTTGGTTGAGAATTTACCGTCATTAGTCGGACACCAAATCCATTGTTCCTCGCTGCCAAGAGTAGATAGAACACAATCAAGGCACCCGGGGGGGCAATGCCTATGAACAATCTCTAGATGAGTGTGCTGCGGGTCTTCAAAAATCTGCTGCATAGTGCAGCGTTTATCACTTAAAGAAGACCATATATGGCTGGGCAAAAGGTCCCGAAGTGGCACTGCACCAGCCCATACATCCAACCAAAAACTTACATTAGTAGAATTTCTTGAAATCAGCACCCTATGGTGCGCATAAACCAATTGTGCAGCCCGCTGCCATAGGCGACTCTCCGTAGCGATCATGCGTGGGAATTTTGCCTCCGAATAGTGCGAAGAATGGAGGTGTTTGGCCTTGAAGAACTGGGCCTACAATGAGTTGGAAGTGATGACAGTCCATAACATTTTTGTCCGCAAAGCAACTTGCAATAGCTGAAGATTGAGTACACCCAGTCCGCCACAATCAATAGGCTGTGAGATGACATCCCAAGACGTCCAATGTTTCTTTGGCGATCCCTCATAAGAGCCCCAAAAGAAATTGGCCAATAACATGTGGAAAGAACGCATAATAGATGCTGGAATGCTGAGAGCAGACATGGTATAAATAGGGAGAGCTGAAAGCACATGCCGAATTAGAATAACTCGGCCACCAAAAGAGAGAAAGCCCGACTTCCACGCTTGGAGCTTGACGGCGGTCTTGGACAAAATATTAGCAAAGTATGCTGACTTCTGCCTTCCAGAGTAGAGAGAAATCCTCAAGTATTTAATGGGCAACCTGCATTTCATAAATCCAATAACCTCCTCAATGCGTCAGCACGTAGTAATCGGCACATGATCGGAGACAACAAAGGAGCTTTTAGAAGTATTAACAAGCTGTCCCGAAGCAATCTCATATTTCTTGAGGAACCTCATGAGATTTCTGATATGGCGGATAGACCCATTAGAGAAGATGAGAGTGTCATCAGCGAAGAGCAAGTGCGAGATGGGGGGACACCTCTGAAGAGTATAAAACCAGCCCCCTGTGCTGCGATAGAAAAGGGAGGATAGCCCCCGGCTAAGAGCCTCCTCCGCAAGAATAAATAAAGCCGGGGCTATGGGGTCCCCTTGACGTACTCCTCTTGTCGACTTAAAATAACCATGGATGTTGCCATTGAGAAGGATTGAGGACCAGCAATTGGAAAGAAGCGGCTCTAGCAACGAAATGAAAGAGAACGAGAACCCAAACCGACGTAGGACAGCACAAAGAAAGTCCCACTCCAATCGGTCATAAGCCTTGGTCATGTCCAACTTGAAGATAACATTATTACCCCTGCATTTCTTACCCAAGTGCTGCACCATCTCACGGGCCAGCGAGACATTCTCAATAATGAAGCGGCCTTTCACAAAGGCACCATGTTCTTCGGAGATTAAGAGAGGAAGAAGAGTAGCCAGTCGATCACTAATAACCCGAACAATTATTTTGTAGAAGAAATTGCATAAGCTAATGGGGCGATAATCCACACAGGATTTAGGAGTATCAACCTTCGGAACCAAAGCAATAAGGGAGGAGGTGAAGCCTCTCGGTAGTTGGTGACCATAAAAGAAAGCTTGCACAGCCGCACAAATATCACTTTCAATAAGATTCCAGCAGGCGTGAAAGAAGTGGCCTGTGAACCCATCCGGCACTGGGGCACTATCTGCCGACATGCTAAACACCACTTGCTTGATTTCAGCCCAAGATGGCACGGCACAAAGCATGTTGTTGTGGTCCTCATGCAGCACCATCGGGATAGAAGCCAGGACATCCGGATGAATGCAATGATGAGCGGAGGAGAAGGCCGATGCAAAGTGGGATATAAATACATCAGCAATGGCATGCTACCCCGTCACAACAGAACCATCTGCAAGGAGTATTTCAGAGATGGACCCATGGCGCTGTTGAGATTTTGCAAAAGCATGGAAGAATTTGGTGTTCCGATCACCTTCTTTCAGCCATTTAATCCTCGATTTTTGCCTCCAAAACATCTCTTCCTGAATGAGCACACGATCAAGAGCATCTTTGGCCAAAGTGAAGGCCGAGATGTTGGAGTCGGAGGGTTGCTAGTCAAGGGCTTCCTGGGCATCAGAAAAGGAGGCCTATGCTGCCAACACACTGGCTGATATATTAAGGAATGTCGCCTTGTTCCATTCTCTATAGAAGACCTTCATGTGCTTTAGCTTGAGAGCTAATGTGAGCAGAGGAAAAGAGGAAATAGGTGCAGCAGCCCAAGCGGAGCTCGAGTCCCGGCTGAACAAATGTGCAGTCCACATATGCTGAAAATAGAATCTAGAAGGGCCTCGTGGAGTCTTCGAGCAGACCGTGACAAGCAAAGGGGAGTGGTCACTACAAGCTCGGGAAAGGTGCTGCACTGAGATCGCCAGACAGGAAACCGACCATTCGCCATTGATAAAAATCATGTCAAGTCTGGCCCAAATACCATTAGTGCGCTGACCATTAAACCATGTGTAGCTGGACCCAAAGAACCCAGCATCTTGCAGTCCAGAGGCTGAAACACAAGCTTGGAAGTCTGACATGGACAGCGAGAAAGCTCGCCTGCCTCCGCACTTCTCCGAAGAATCAAGAATGCTATTGAAGTCACCCCCAATCAGCCATGGTACATCACAAGCGGTAGCGAAATCAACAATGTTGTCCTATAATGAACGGCGTTCAGCTAAAGAGCAGCTAGCATGAACAACGGTGATGAAGAATTTGCCGGGGATAGCTGAACTAACAGATAGTGTAATGTGCTGGTCTGAAGACCTGACCATGGAAATCTGAAAGGGGTCTTTCCAGAAGATCCAAATCCGAGCTTTGGATGTAGAATTAGATAGACATGAGGCCATGCAAAGCTTCTTCCTGTAGGACTCAAGTAAAGTAGAGGATACCTTCGGTTCAATAATAGCAACAAAAGAGAGATTATGCTTCCGGACAAGGAGCTTTAACCGGCTAATGGATTGGGCATTGCGAATGCCACGAATGTTCCATATGAGAGCCCTCATTTGTCAGAGTTATTGTAGCAACCCTGATAAAATTTAAAAGAAATAAATAAATCAAAATAGATTAAAAAGATTTTGGAATAAAAAGAATTAAACCCTGATGAAAATAACGCCTCAGATTAAGGCGCTACCTTACAAGAAAACGCCTTCACCTAAGGCGTGTTTTGAGAAAGGACGCCCGCACATTAAGGCGTCAAATTTCAAACGACCAAAATAAATAAAAAGGGCAAGTTAGCGTAACGTCCCTTGAGTGGACGCGTTTCAACAAGAAACGACGCTTGACAAGGCGTCAATTTAAATTCGACGCCCTGACCAAGGTCGTTAATTCAGTTCGAGTTTCGTTCGACCCAGGAGTCTATCCAGGGTAAGTTGATAACTATGAGAAAGAGTTCGAATGTAGTAATAACTCAATCTTGGAAGTGTTACTTCCAATCAAACTCTAGCCCTAATAGGACCCCAAAAATCCCTATAAATACTCTCATGTTCGACCCTTAAATGCTATTTGGCGTTCGGATTCTTCAGAGGTACGTGAAGAATAGTAGTTCCTCTTATTTCCTTGTTCTCTGCTTCGCCTGCATGAGGAATTAATGATTCTTCATACTCTTCTCTGCTTACAGGTTGAGAAGCTCCGGTGAAGGACTAGGTAACGTTCTTCTGCTTTCTCCTCTGTTACGTACGATGAAGAAACTAAGGTATATAGTTTCTTTTTCTTTATAGGATCTGCCGACGGTTGACAGGGAAGAACGGGGAATTCTTCGTCATCAACCAACATCTTCTGCATCTTCCCAAGCTCATCTGTTGCCAAGGGAAGCATATATCTTACTTGGCTATCAGTACGTCAGAAGACTCTGTTTATAAACAGAGTATCATTTTTTTTCCCAGAACCTGCATCCGTCATCTCAAATCAACTATAAGGTAGGTTTTCTCAAGCACTGTAGCCCAAATCACCATAATAACTATATTAAACCATATATATTAGTTCATGCATATAGTTTTCACGAGTTTTAAAAGTTCTATTGTTGGAAAGAAACGCCCTTTCCAAGGGCGCTAATTTTATACGCGACCCAGACTAGGGCGCTATTTAAATAAACGACCCTGACAAGGTCGTCAATTCAAAAGATTTGACGCCCTGTACACAGACGTCAATTTAATTACCTGATAATTACCCACGTTAATTAGTCCAATATTCACTTAAACATGATTCTAAATCAGTGCATCCTGATATTATCCTGTCATGACCATATCTCGTTTTCTGGAAATTTCAATACTTGAAAAATTGTAAATTCTTGAAATACACGACCCAGTATAGGTCATCTCTCACTTGACTAACGCCCCTGTTCAGGGCGTGAATTGAAAAGTAATGCCCCTATCCAGGGCGTGTTTCTGATAAATTACTGAAAATATATATTCTGCAAAAATAGAGGTAAAGAATGAACGACCATTGCATACGTCGTCAACTTTTAATTAAACGCCCCTTACAAGGGCGCGTTTTTGGTAAAATACGAAACTATTAAAATTTTGCAAAAATGTAAAATAGATAAACGCCCTTACTGAAGGCGTTAATTACTTGAGTAGTGACTTTACTTAAGTCGTTATTTTCCTGTAAAAATAGTTTTACCCTGTTTCTGATAACCGATTGTTTCAATATATCTATATATATGTATATCGGCACTATATCTCCACTCCGTGAGTATAGTCCCACGTTTCATGATGTTTTATCGATCACCCTCAATTCTCATTGACATACAAGCTCTCCATTGGACATTCCGTTCCTTTGGACTAGCGAGTTAGTCATAGAGACCTCCGTAAGACTCCTCGTACCTTGGATTCCCTCAAGGTCGACTGAGCTGGTTGTACCCTAAAAACCCATTACACTATTGAATGCCATGTCACTCTAAAGAAACATGGTATACCGGCCCTTATGATATGCAAAGAGTATATCATGAGAATTCTTAATGGGATGATGATATCATGCCATTTGTTGATGTTCTTGTAGACCTCAATTCTATAATAAGAATGAGGGTATCTTACCTTTGATATACTGTTCATGTGGACCTCAATTCTATATAAAGAATGTCCATACTTGTTTGTCATGGTACCCGAGTTAAGGGAACCTAATTCCACCTAGTTTCATCGTTCATCGTGATTGTACCGTTGTTATCGCCTATCTATGTCCAATGTCGTATTTTTGGACTCCATTCTCTCAAAGTTATCCTACGTGTCTACAAGCTTAAATTGTTGAAATTCCATATTGGCTATATATATATATACAAGAGTGGATGTCAAATATACATGATAAATGCCTGCGCATATAGGGCCCGATCTGGTCCTGGGAGGAGCACCCGAAAGTACTTGTGCCCATGGGAGTTGAATGATAAGGTATCTGGCATTATACCGAGTGCATGACTAGCTTGATTGGACATTCCACACAAATCTTGTACTTGACTCGTACTTGACATGACATGAATTGCGTGACCCGAGAAAGGGTAATTACTTGCTTGCTTGATACATGATAGCCAAAGTTCTTGACATGACTTGCTAAAAAGTACTTGCTTGAATATCTTGTTATCTTTTCTTGAAAGCTCATGACTAGTTCATCTTGCTGTCTTATTGATAAATTCTCTCTCTATCTTGTCGTTTTATACGAGCATGCATAGCTACAGTACATACATGAAAGATGTAATTATTTAAACCCCTTGCTAGCGCTTGAGATATAATTTCCTACTGAGCGTTCGCTCACTCCGTGTGTTCCCTACTTTTCAGGTAATTCCGACGACGAGGGAAGTCAATCGGATGGGAATGGTCAAGAGTGAAAGAGATAGAACTTCTCCAAGTGTCATCTAGTCTTTTTCCTATTTTCTTGAGTCAACTATGTACTTTTCCTTTTTAATTGAATAGAGTATTGGATTTGTAATAGTCTATCCATTATGAAATAAAGGATTGGGTTATCTTTCTATTTTGCGCATCTCTGTTTTGGTGTCGAATACACTACTACTCTGATTGACATGATTGATATAAACTCGTCGCGCATATCCGAGTATCTTCCGCGCTCGGGGCGTGACAGTTTTTGTGGTATCAGAGCCTAGGGTATTCAATTCCTAGGAAAACCCAAGTCCAAGGATATGTTCAAACCTTTAACCAGTGAGATTGGGTAGAACCAAGGGTTAAAGTTAACATAGAATGCTAGTCTTTAAGATACAAATCACGTATTAATCTAGTTATTATAATTGTAGGATAATGGCTGCCGAACGTGCTCAATGGCGCAACATGCAGCGTACACTGCAAGGCATGACTCAAGTGCTGCAACAAGTAACACTAGGAGGTGGACAACGAGCAGGAAGTCTCCACCAGACTTTCAAGAACATGAACCCGCCCAAGTTCACGGGTTCTACTGATCCAGATGACGCTGAACACTGGATTAGGGAGAACAGAACGAATATTCCGTGTTATGCAATGCACGGATCAAGATAAGGTCTTATTAGCTACTTTTCAGTTAGAAAGGGATGCTAGATGCTGGTGGGAATCAATAGAGGCTACTATAAATCAAGATCAGGTTTCGTGGGAGGAATTCGTTGAACACTTCAACGCAAAATATTTCTCGGACCGAGTTCAGGAAAAGAAGGCTGCAGAATTTGCTGCATTAAAGCAACGATCTTTGTCAGTGGCCGAGTATGAGGCCCAATTCTCTAGATTGTCTCGGTATGCTAAGCATCTAGTTAGCACCGAGAAAATGAAAGCTAGGAGGTTTCTTAATGGGCTCAGGCCCCAAGCTATTACTCAACTGGCGCCGATGGACATTCAAGTCTACTCGGAGATAGTACGCCGAGCTCAACTATTAGAAGATGCCACGGAACTGTCTGATAGATTCGTGGTAAGGATAAGAAGGAACAAGTTACAGGTTCGGGTTCCTTTAAACCCAACTTCAAGAAAAGGCCTAGCAATGGAGGAGCATCCTCACAAGACCAAAAGTTCAAGAAGACCAAGCCCTTCTCTATCACCACTACCTCTCCAAATACAGTGTGCAAACATTGTGATAAAGCGGGTCATAGAGCAGAAGAATGCTGGAGGAAACTTGGAGCATGTCTCCGTTGTGGGAGTCGTGAGCATCGGATTCCCGATTGCCCATTACTTAACGATCAAGCCGTTGACGGAAAGCGCCCAGTAACCAAGAATGCTCGTCTTCATGCAATCAAGGAGACCGAGCAAGTAGAAGGAGGCGGCTTAGTGGAAGGTACATTGAAAGTTTGTTCCAGGAATGCATATGTCTTAATTGATACTGGTGCATCGCATTCTATTGTTTCTAAGAAGTTTGCTGACCCATTACCCCTAGAACCGGAATGGATAAAGTTAGTTTTGTCTACTCCTCTGGATGATGAGACTGATATTACACATCATTACCAAAACTGCGAAGTATTGGTTCAGGGTAGAAATCTCCCTATTGATCTCATATGTTTAGATCTGAAAGAGTATGATGTTATACTAGGGGCAGATTGGTTATCCAAGTATCAGGCAACGGTTGATTGCCGCAATAGTAAGGTTACATTCAAGGAATTCCAGAACTAATATTTACTAGCCCCAAGAGTCGGAGCAAATCCCCTATTATTTCAGCTCTCCGAGCTAGCAAGCTCATCAGGAAAGGATGTGCATCTTTCCTCGCCTTTGTCACAGTTAAAGAAGCTAAGGAAGCTAAGCTAGAAGACATTCCAGTGGTACAAGAATTTCCGGACGTGTTTCCGGAAGATTTGCCGGGATTACCCCCGCAAAGAGAAGTGGCCTTCACCATTGACTTAGTCCCTGGTGCTGGTCCGATTTCAAAGGCACCTTATAGGATGTCACCTGCTGAACTCAAGGAGTTAAAGGAGCAATTGATGGAACTCATTAAGAAAGGATTCATTAGACCAAGTACTTCCCCGTGGGGAGCGCCTGTATTATTTGTAAAGAAGAAAGACGGATCCATGAGGTTATGCGTCGACTATCGACAATTGAATCATCTCACTATCAAGAACAAGTATCCACTGCCGAGAATCGATGAATTATTTGATCAAATTTCAGGATCCATGTACTTTTCCAAAATTGATCTTAGGTCCGGATATCACCAACTAAGAATCAAGGACGAGGATATTCATAAAACCGCATTCAGAAGCAGGTATGGCCATTATGAATTTGTTGTTATGCCTTTCGGACTAACGAATGCCCCTGCTGCCTTTATGCAGTTAATGAATAGTATATTCAGGCCTTATTTAGATCAATTCGTGGTGGTCTTTATTGATGATATATTGATTTATTCCAAGACCAAGGAAGAGCATGAGGAACATTTGAGGATTGCATTACAAATATTAAGGACAAACCAATTATATGCAAAACTTAGCAAGTGTGAATTCTGGCTTGAAGAAGTGACTTTTCTCGGACATGTTATATCAAAGGATGGCTTGTCTGTAGACCCATCAAAGGTTGAAGCTGTAAGGAACTGGGAAAGACCGACCAATGCTAGCGAGATCCGAAGTTTCTTAGGTCTTGCCGGCTATTACAGGCGATTCATCAAGGATTTCTCTAAAATCGCCGTGCCACTTACGAGGTTAACTCGCAAGGAGATCCGTTATGAATGGGATGAGGAATGTGAAAGAAGCTTCCAAACTCTCAAGGATCATCTTACTACAGCTCCTATCTTAGCATTGCCAATTGAAGGAGAAAAGTTCGAGGTATACACTGATGCTTCTGGCATTGGCCTCGGGTGTGTTCTAATGCAACAAGGGAAGGTTATAGCCTACTCTTCTCGTCAATTAAAGAAGCATGAAGAGAACTACCCCGTCCATGACTTAGAATTGGCCGCGGTAGTATTTGCACTCAAAATATGGAGACATTATCTTTATGGAGTACAGTTTACTGTATACTCCGATCACAAGAGTCTCAAATATCTTTTCTCACAGAAGGAACTAAATATGAGGCAAAGACGATGGCTGGAATATCTCAAGGACTTCGACTTCAATATACAATATCATCCCGGAAAGGGTAATCATGTAGCAGATGCCCTTAGTCGAAAGCCGAGAGCACTGTTAGCCAATTGTCTGATTCAAGAATGGAAATTGCTGGAACAATTCTCTGAACTCAATATAAGCATGGACACGGACCCTAGATGTGTCACATTATCTCATGTAAGCATACAGTCAGATTTATTGTCTGAAATACAAGCACTTCAGAATGATGATCCTACATTAGTAGAAATCAAGGGCAGATTAGAAGGACAATCGGATTTCCAATTAGCTTCTGATGGAAGATTAATGTTCAAGAATAGAACTTGTATACCGGACTGCCCAGAATTGAAGAAGAAGGTCTTAGATGAAGCTCATAGGTCAAGGTATACGATTCATCCTGGATCTACCAAGATGTACTAAGATGTGAAAAGAAAATTTTGGTGGCCCAACATGAAAAGGGAAATAGCAGACTATGTATCACGCTGTCTCACGTGCCAACAAGTCAAGGCGGAACACCAAAAGCCTGCTGGAAAATTACATCCTCTAGATATCCCTAAATGGAAGTGGGAGGATATTGGTATGGATTTCATCATGGGTTTATCTAAATCAAAAAGAGGACATGATGGAATATGGGTTATCATTGACCGATTGACTAAATCAGCACATTTCTTGCCAATCAAGAGTCGATGGTCAGTTGATGTCTTAGCTGCACTATACATCAAGGAAATAGTCAGATTACATGGTATTCCTGTTTCAATCGTGTCTGACAGAGATCCCCGTTTTACTTCTCATTTTTGGAAAGGACTACAACATTCGTTGGGAACGAGACTTAACTTTAGTACAGCCTTTCATCCTCAAACGGATGGTCAGACCGAGAGAACCAATCAAGTAGTCGAAGATATGCTAAGAGCATGCATTACTGATTTTGATGGAAACTGGCATGATCACTTGCCTCTGGTCGAATTTGCATACAATAATAGCTACCAGGCAAGTATACAACTGGCACCTTTTGAAGCCTTATACGGAAGGAGTTGCCGATCACCCTTATGCTGGGACGAAGTTGGAGAGAAACAACTGTTAGGTCCAGAAATGGTAAGGGACACTACCGAGAAGATACAATTGATCAAAGAAAGACTGCAAGTTGCTCAGTCTAGACAAAAGGCTTATGCTGACACAAGAAGAAGAGATCTTGAATTCCAAGTTGGAGATCATGTATTTCTCAAGATATCGCCTGGACGTGGAATACGAAGATTTGGTGTTAAGGGCAAGCTTACACCAAGATTTATCGGACCTTTTGAGATACTAGAAAGAGTTGGCGAGGTTGCTTATCGCATCGCATTGCCTCCTCAACTGTCCGAGATACATGATGTGTTCCACATATCTATGTTGAAGAAGTATGTACATGACCCATCACATATTATTGAGTATGGAGACCTAGTGATCCAGAAAGATTTCACATATGAGCAGAAGCCTATGAAGATCTTAGATCGAGAAGTACGAACCCTAAGGAATAAGGTTATTCCCATGCTAAAAGTACAATGGAATAAGAATTCAGAACATGAAGCTACATGGGAGACCGAGGAATCTATGAGGAAAGAATTTCCAGACTTATTTTAGAAGGTACATACTCTACACTCTCCAAATGTAAATGTATGATATGGAATTTGGGGACCAAATTCTTTTTAAGTGGGGGAGGGTGTAGCAACCCTGATAAATTTAAAAGGAATAAATAAATCAAAATAGATTAAAAGATTTAGTAAATAAACGAAAGAGCTTGGAATAAAAATAATTAAACCCTGATGAAAATAACGCCTCAGATATAGGCGCTACTTTACAAGAAAACGCCTTCACCTAAGGCGTGTTTTGAAGAAAGGACGCCCACATGTCAAGGCGTCAAATTTCAAACGACCAAAATAAATAAAAAGGGCAAGTTAGCGTAACGTCCCTTGAGTGGACGCGTTTCAACAAGAAACGACGCTTGACAAGGCGTCAATTTAAATTCGACGCCCTGACCTAGGTCGTTAATTCAGTTCGAGTTTCGTTCGACCCAGGAGTCTATCCAGGGTAAGTTGATAACTATGAGAAAGAGTTCGAATGTAGTAATAACTCAATCTTGGAAGTGTTACTTCCAATCAAACTCTAGCCCTAATAGGACCCCAAAAAATCCCTATAAATACTCTCCTGTTCGACCCTTAAACGCTATTTGGCGTTCGGATTCTTCAGAGGTACGTGAAGAATAGTAGTTCCTCTTATTTCCTTGTTCTCTGCTTCGACTGCATGAGGAATTAATGATTCTTCATACTCTTCTCTGCTTACAGGTTGAGAAGCTCCGGTGAAGGACTAGGTAACGTTCTTCTGCTTTCTCCTCTGTTACGTACGATGAAGAAACTAAGGTATATAGTTTCTTTTTCTTTTATAGGATCTGCCGACGGTTGACAGGGAAGAACGGGGAATTCTTCGTCATCAACCAACATCTTCTGCATCTTCCCAAGCTCATCTGTTGCCAAGGGAAGCATATATCTTACTTGGCTATCAGTACGTCAGAAGACTCTGTTTATAAACAGAGTATCATTTTTTTTTCCCAGAACCTGCATCCGTCATCTCAAATCAACTATAAGGTAGGTTTTCTCAAGCACTGTAGCCCAAATCACCATAATAACTATATTAAACCATATATATTAGTTCATGCATATAGTTTTCACGAGTTTTAAAGTTCTATTGTTGGAAAGAAACGCCCTTTCCAAGGGCGCTAATTTTATACGCGACCCAGACTAGGGCGCTATTTAAATAAACGACCCTGACAAGGTCGTCAATTCAAAAGATTTGACGCCCTGTACACAGACGTCAATTTAATTACCTGATAATTACCCATGTTAAGTAGTCCAATATTCACTTAAACATGATTCTAAATCAGTGCATGATCATTAATCCTGATATTATCCTGTCATGACCATATCTCGTTTTCTGAAATTTCAATACTTGAAAATTGTAAATTCTTGAAATACACGACCCTGTATAGGTCGTCTCTCACTTGACTAACGCCCCTGTTCAGGGCGTGAATTGAAAAGTAACGCCCCTGTCCAGGGCGTGTTTCTGATAAATTACTGAAAATATATATTCTGTAAAAATAGAGTAAAGAATGAACGACCATTGCATACGTCGTCAACTTGTAATTAAACGCCCCTTACCAGGGCGCGTTTTTGGTAAAATACTGAAATATTAAAATTTTGTAAAAATGTAAAATAGATAAACGCCCTTACTGAAGGCGTTAATTACTTGAGTAGTGACTTTACTTAAGTCGTTATTTTCCTGTAAAAATGTTTTACCCTGTTTCTGATAACCGATGGTTTCAATATATCTATATATATGTATATCGGCACTATATCTCCACTCCGTGAGTATAGTCCCACGTTTCATGATGTTTTATCGATCACCCTCAATTCTCATTGACATACAAGCTCTCCATTGGACATTCCGTTCCTTTGGACTAGCGAGTTAGTCATAGAGACCTCCGTAAGACTCCTCGAGCCTTGGATTCCCTCAAGGCCGACTGAGCTGGTTGTACCCTAAAAACCCATTACACTATTGAATGCCATGTCACTCTAAAGAAACATGGTATACCGGCCCTTATGATATGCAAAGAGTATATCATGAGAATTCTTAATGGGATGATGATATCATGCCATTTGTTGATGTTCTTGTGGACCTCAATTCTATAATAAGAATGAGGGTATCTTACCTTTGATATACTGTTCATGTGGACCTCAATTCTATATAAAGAATGTCCATACTTGTTTGTCATGGTACCCGAGTTAAGGGAACCTAATTCCACCTAGTTTCATCGTTCATCGTGATTGTACCGTTGTTATCGCCTATCTATGTCCAATGTCGTATTTTTGGACTCCATTCTCTCAAAGTTATCCTACGTGTCTACAAGCTTAAATTGTTGAAATTCCATATTGGCTATATATATATATATACAAGAGTGGATGTCAAATATACATGATAAATGCCTGCGCATATAGGGCCCGATCTGGTCCTGGGAGGAGCACCCGAAAGTACTTGTGCCCATGGGAGTTGAATGATAAGGTATCTGGCATTATACCGAGTGCATGACTAGCTTGATTGGACATTCCACACAAATCTTGTACTTGACTCGTACTTGACATGACATGAATTGCGTGACCCGAGAAAGGGTAATTACTTGCTTGCTTGATACATGATAGCCAAAGTTCTTGACATGACTTGCTAAAAAGTACTTGCTTGAATATCTTGTTATCTTTTCTTGAAAGCTCATGACTAGTTCATCTTGCTGTCTTATTGATAAATTCTCTTTCTATCTTGTCGTTTTATACGAGCATGCATAGCTACAGTACATACATGAAAGACGTAATTATTTAAACCCCTTGCTAGCGCTTGAGATATAATTTCCTACTGAGCGTTCGCTCACTCCGTGTGTTCCCTACTTTTCAGGTAATTCCGACGACGAGGGAAGTCAATCGGATGGGAATGGTCAAGAGTGAAAGAGATAGAACTTCTCCAAGTGTCATCTAGTCTTTTTCCTATTTTCTTGAGTCAACTATGTACTTTTCCTTTTTAATTGAATAGAGTATTGGATTTGTAATAGTCTATCCATTATGAAATAAAGGATTGGGTTATCTTTACTTTTGCGCATCTCTGTCTTTGTGTCGAATACACTACTACTCTGATTGACATGATTGATATAAACTCGTCGCGCACCTCCGGGTATCTTCCGCGCTCGGGGCGTGACAGTTATGAGGGAGGTTGGTGGAGGCGGTCCTGCGAAGGGAGCATCGAGGCCGGCATCCATCAGCCCGGGAAGACAGTTGTTGATCGCTGCCAACAAAATTCTTGTGCACATCTATGAAATCAGCCACCCGTTGTGTTGGTTCGAACCCCGGCACGGTTAGGACTTGGTGGATCACCAGAATAGACTTGGAGCTTTAACCGGCTAATGGATTGGGCATTGCAAATGCCACAAATGTTCCATATGAGAGCCCTCATTTGTCAGAGTTATGAGGGAGGTTGGTGGAGGCGGTCCTGCGAAGGGAGCATCGAGGCCGGCATCCATCAGCCCGGGAAGACAGTTGTTGATCGCTGCCAACAAAATTCTTGTGCACATCTATGAAATCAGCCACCCGTTGTGTTGGTTCGAACCCCGGTACGGTTTGGACTTGGTGGATCACCAGAATAGACTTGGAGCTGGTAGCTGAAGATGAAGTTTGCTCATCCATGCCATGGCAATCTTCAGCTTCAGCCGAGTCATCGGGCACGGGTAAGCGCAGCTACAGGTCCCCAGTGGTAGCCGCATGCAGCTCGCCTTCAGTAACCTCTGGATGAACTTGTTCAGCAATATCATTCGAGTTGCTACCAGCAGCGGGCAGACCTTGATCCGAAGCCAACAATTTATCACCAAGTGCATCAACATCACTGCTGTCCTCATTGTTAGCAGGAGTAGAAGGTGGGAAAATGATATTCAGATCTGAACCGAGCCGACTAAGGGCCGGAGTACCGGTTGGATTATGCAAGCTGACATTAACGGCGGACAATACATCAACATTTAGACTATCATCAGCCATATCTACACCAATTGCAAGGGGCTGCTGCACAAGAGTTGAAGTTGCAGGTAAGGGAACATTACTGTGGGCATGAGTATCATCTCTGCACACAGGAGGCAGCAGGTCCACACTACAAGCAACCGCGAAGGATCCACCATGTGAACCAGGTGGTGCTATTGCAGCTGCAGCATAAGGTGTGATAGTAGCAATAACAACTGAGGTAGGAGCATTCGCATCAGATTCATGTTGGCTGCGGACAGTAGTAGTAGCAATTTTGTTCTTGAAACTGAGGCGGGCAGCCACCGAAGTAGGGAGGGCAACAGGGTCACCCAAGATAGAAGGCAGACTCGTGGGCTCTTAGCTGGACACAGTAGCAGCAAGGGGCATGTCTGACCCACCACCAACCTTCAAATAAGAAGCAACCTGGTCATTAACACTAACTTGAGGCTGCTGCACAAAAACTTGAGCTAGAGGAGGTGGCACATTTGACAGGGCAGAGCCATGGTGAACCACAGTGGGACCTGCAGCATGGTGATGATATGGTGGTTCAGCAGCATAAAGGCCACCACCAACATGATTGGCAACACTAGCAAGGGGCTGCTAGTCAGCACAAAAAGCAGGAGCAACCTGCAAGCCAGCAGGGACCGTGGCTTCATCAATTATGGGAGGCAAGTGGACAGGAACCCGAGCTACTGCCAGGGGAGTATTGGAGGGAGCAGAAGTGTTCAGCAGAGGCTTGGCAGGGCGCCAAGCATGCTTAGGACCAGCAGGTGCAGCCGCAAGTGATTGGCCGGCCTGGGTAGCAGCTAGAGAACCAGCATGATGTGCAGCATTGGCAGAGGCAGTAGGATTGCTTGCAGAGACAACATAGTCGCCGGGCTTCTTCTTACATTTAGACGGAATGTGACCGAGGCGTTTGCAGGATGAACAAAACATCGGAGGGGCAGAATAATGAACTTCTTGCCACGCACCACCATTTCCATATCCAATGTAAACACAGTGCGGGAGCTTCTTGGATACGTCGAGCTGGACACAAACACGTGCAGCAGAAGTATGAGTCAAGCAAAGTGTGTTTCTGTCGACTTGGAGAACCGGCCCAATGCTGCCTGCGATAGAACGAATCATGGCTTCATTGTAGAAATTAGCCAGCAGTCCCGCCATCTCCAGCCACACGGGGACGATGGGCGAATCTTCATTGGGTGAGAAGGCCATGGTCCATTTAGAAAACCAGAATGGTTTGCCCTTCACATACAAAGATTCCTTAAGCAAAACTTGTAAGTAGTCGTCTAGGTTCTGAAATCGCAGCAACGAGTGGCGCCCATCCAAAGCACTAATAAGGAAGTCTTGCTTCACTTGAAAACGTTGCGCATAGTTGCCCACAACAGATGTTGTCATACTTAGATGGCATTGAGAGAACTTCACATTATAATTAGGCAGTCGCCGTGCAACAGGTAACAATACATAATTTTGACCAATTAGCATTGGTGGTCCAGAATGGAAAGTCATGAACAATTGGCCGCACTAAGAGAAGAGCCGGGGTTGCATCCCAGGCCCATTCATTTATATTTGGTTGTGCTGCAGCGCTTGTTGTAAGTCTGTTTCTTTTGTTGTGTACTAATGTCTCAATCATGTATTCTACTGATTTATAAAGCATGTTGATGTACTTCATATTACATGTCTGATTTTTTTAGCACACGCAAGTATGGTAGTCAATAATGCTGGTGGCATTTCCCCCACTATTTAGGTGGGAGCCATTCATAGATAAGAAATTAAAGTTTTCCATTGGATCCTTGCGAGGCTAACATGTATTATGAGTACTACAAACTTCTTCCTTGTCACTAATCATTAATGTATAACCGATGTCATATGGCTTGAACTGCAGGTGATCAAAGAGCTCCTTATTGAGCCAATCAAATGGGACATGGTATATGGTGGTCAGGTGACAACCCAACCTCGTAATGAGGAGACGTCTTCATCGGCTCCTTCTATGTCTATGCTGTAGAATATTGCAGCTACAATGAAGGTGCAACGACGACTACTTGAGGAAGTATGGGGGTTCTTTTCGACTAGACAGGAACCGCCTAATGTGCCACCTGTGGCACTCCCTGAAGAAGACGTGCTAGGGGATATAAATGTTGAGGATAAGATCTAGCCCACTTCGGACATCATTGTCACCGATGTCCACCTACAATGCTCGTCGAATCGCAAGTTCTCATATTAGAAGGTGGGACCCAAAGACATTGATCCAAGCTGCTTGATCAAGGCAATCAAGGAGGGTGGTGACTGTTGTCTGAGTGTCTTTTTCCAGTCCCCTTGATGCGGGATGGGACCACGGACACGGCAAGCTCGCGATCGTCCCTTAACGAGGGAAGCGTCGGACGTGCGCGGTTGAGAAACCGGCAAGAGCTAGGGTGGTCGGCTCGCACTTTCGTGCCCGGATCGGGTCACGGGATGGTCACGCTCTCTCTCGTAGCAGCGGTGAATGATAATATAGTGAGCTAACGGACCTAAAGCATGCTCTCTAGCAGCGGCATAAACAAGTATATATGAAAATAAGCAAATGCCGAGTGTAGGGAGCGAGAACGATACCTCCACGCGCTCGGCGTGGGGAAGACGGACCCGGCCGAAAACTCGTACTCCCGGGAAACTTAACACACAATAATTACAGCAATGGGAACATGTCCACTCCACGCAGGGAGGTAAAGGGCTATACAAATGGGCCCGGGAGGACCGAATTCGGGTTGACGGGCAACTTCGTGTGTTGATTCGGCTACACGCGTGTTCACGACCGTGGGGCCCACGTGCTGTCCGGAGGGGCCGTGTGGGACCCGGTGGTACCGCTGTAGTGGAGACACTTGGAGAAGCGTTCCCCGGGCTAGCGGCACGCTGGTTCGCCGGCCGGAGGCCGGGCGGCTCCGTTCGGCACCGGTCGGAAAAACCGATCGGAAATCTGCCGGTTCTGTATTTCAGCGTGCGCTCCGGCGAGAACGGACGCTGCGATCAGCACCGGTGTCGGAATGCGACGAGATCAGAGCCGTTGGAAATCTGCTTCGAAGTACTGCAATTTAGTGGCCTTCAGAAAAATTCACCAGATTTGTACTTTGTGTTGGCGAATTTTATATGCTACTGTTGTACAGTAACCGAAGACTCAGATCTGCAGAGAACTTTCCAGTTGATTGCCTTTGACCATGAAGTAGATGTACGAATTTGAAGATGTGTTCTTCAGCAAGGTTGTAGGAAATCGAACAAGGAAACCAGGACTATTTTTGGATCTGGATTTGGAGGTGGTGGTGATTTGTTCTGATTTTGGAAGTGGAGGGTGATCGGATCTGGGATCTGACTAAAAACACTGTATCAGAGGAAGAACATGAATTTCTAAAAATAGATAGAAGGCTGATAAAAAATTAAGAAAATTTGTGGAGGTAGAGGGTGATGGACAGAACTCCCAGTAAACTTGGGAGGGTTTGGACAAATCAAAAAGATGGTCAGAGGGGGAGAACTCAGAGGTTCTGTCACTGTAGATAGAAACCTGGCAGATCTGGGATGACCGGTTGGACGAAAATGTAAAAATACTAAACGATGGAATTTTGGCGTGAAAATTTAGTTGGATCTTGGGATGCAAGGGCTGAACACACCATCAAAAATTCAGATCAATCCAAGCTTGTGGCTGAGACAGACAATTCGTGGAAGCTGCTGTGGTCGGATGAAGATAGAACTGTAGAGGCGGCTCGATGGCGGCACGAACGGCGGCGGCACAGACGATCACCGGAGGTTGAGAGGAGGGGATAGGAAGTAGAAACACTCTAGATCTGGGGTTGGGGAGGGAAGAACAGCAGGGGAGGAGAGAGGGGCGCACTAAGCTCCTTGCTTACACACAAAAATTCTGATTTTTCATTGAATTTCATATGAAAATACAAGCTTATATATGGTTTACATCAAATGCAATGTGGACCCTTAGATCTAGGGAAGAGGATTGAAGGGCTGGGATTGCATGCCACAAACACAAAAAAAAAGAATATAATATGCAAGGGGGGGGGCCTATTGACTAGGAGGGGAGGTTGAATGGAAGGTTGAATGGTAGGTGGCCTACCTTGGACAAAATGGGCCACTTGTCTACCCATATGGCATATGACTAGTCCAACCTTCTAGATGTCCACCTATGATGGTTGACCAGCCCCACAAGATGACATGGACCAATGGGAAAGGGCTGAGGGCCCCCTTGCTGGTCCTACTGACAAATTACATAGAAACCCACACAATCTACGGGAGTGACGCATTGGCCGATAAAGCCGTACAATTACACGTATACTTTCCCGTGGATATAAAAATAACCTAAAGGATATAAATGCAATATGAAAAGGTACTGGCTCGGTGTCGATTCCCATCAACTCTCCCTGGGTGGGAGGAACTCGACCCCTAGGGGTAGGGATGCTCGAATACTCCGGCGGATCCGTCACCGTGCCAAGTAAGGCGGGTACGCTTCACTCCAAATGATCATCACCTGCTCATTCCATATATACTCGATATGCGTAAACTGCTATGGCCTGAAGGTGGACACTCCGGGTGGGGCACTCTCAAAAAGAAGGGAAGCGGCTCAAAGACTCACTAGGAATCACCGCTGAGTCTCTATAGGTGACTGATCCGGGTATAGATGTAGAATCGACCCCATACTCATCAAGTGAGTCCACTCGCCTCTTACTCATAAGAGACCGACAACGAGCTTACACAAGACGCATGCAGACAAATAATCGACACACAAACCATGCAAACAAACCACACAAAACAAATCACACAAGGAAAACACGCCGACTCATATATGACCCTAGACTAAGATGGTGACACAAGCCCACTAGGTGGCGGCATCCTGGGCGGCGGGTGAGCCATCCAACTCTCCCCCCAAGGCATAGTACTCATCGGCTAGTGCGTCATCGGCCTCATAATTGACACACTCAAGCTCGGGAGGTGCGGGCTCTCCAACACCTAAGGCTAGGGTGGCGCGAGCGGGACATTCGCTGACAAAGTGGCCAAATCCATGACAGTGGAAACACTGCACTCTCGACCGACTACTCTCTCCTATAAAAGGGGCCTTACCCTTATCATCCCGTCGGGTAGGGGGTGTAGGCAGCAAAGGGGGAGATGTAGGTGCCTTGGATAATAGTAGAGGGGGTGCTGGTGCCAGAGGACGGGCTATAGGAGCCGGGGAACGGGCAACGGGTGCCGGTGGTTGGGGTGGGAATAGATCCCGGGGTGGAGGAGGACGAGGCCGTGGAGTGAAGTGCTCCTGACGGGTGGGCTCCTGAGGTCGAGCCATGGGAGGCCGCTGATGTGGGCCTATGGAGTGACGGGGCTCGGTACTACGGAGAGGGGTGGGGCCCAACCGATGGCTAGACTCGAACTCTCCCTCAAATTGCTCCATCTCGAGAGCAACCTGGTATGCCTCTTCCAACGTCTTGACATTGCGGCGGAAAAGCTCATACTGGTAGTGTGGCCGCAAACCACGTCGAAAGCGGGACACGGGCATGGTACTCTCCTCCGTGACACCACATCGTAGAAAGTACTCATCAAACTCCGCGATGTATTCGGAGACGGACCGGTCTCCCTGGCTAAGACTTTGCCATCTATCGATGAGTCGCTGGCGGTATGTGGGAGGAAGGTACTTTTGCCGAAGTTTATTCTTCATCTCGGCCCATGTGTCGATCGGGGGTTCTAGCCGCTGAAGTAGCAGGCTCTCCACATTCTTCCAATAGGTTTGTGCCTGCCCCATGAGTTTCATGGTGGCGAATCGGACCCTTCGACGCTCCGACATATCATATCACTCAAAGTAACGGTCCATGCCGAACTCCCAATCTAGGTAGACTTTCGGATCCAAAGACCCGTAAAAAGCGGGAGGGTCCGCTCGCACGGTCTTAAGGACCCGATCATCATCCTCATCTCGTTGTGGCTGAAAACCACGACGGCGTTGACCATATCCCTCATAGGCATTGTCGGAACCATAGTCCTCGAGACCAAGGTCACGGTGCGGTAGTTGGGGAACCCGAGGAAGTGCGGGTGGAGGAGCCTGTGGTGGCTGGTTTTGGGCCGCGGGAGCGGCCTGGACTTGGGCCATGGGAGCGGGTTGGACTTGGGCCACCGCGGGAGGAGGTGTGGGTGGGCCTTGGGCTGCCCCTGGAGGGTCCCCGTGTGACATCTTATCTAACCGCCCAACGAGGTCTTGGACCGACCTGTCGGAGGTCTCCAAGCGCCCCTCCATGGCTCTAAGGCGACCATCCATATTATCGGAGAAAGTCCGAAAGTTAGCATCGGATTGGTCCAACCTAGTCATAATGGCCATCATTGCCTCTTGTAGGGAGTGGAAGTCTCCCGAGGTATCCCGTGGGTTGGCCATAGGTGGTGGTGGGGGTGAGTACTGAGTACCCCGACGAGTGGGCATGCAAACACACCGACTAGAAGACGCCGACTAAAGCAAAACACACTAATACAAAATGATGCGCCTAGACTTAACCAAAACGCGGTACACGGCGGAGGTAATCGACCCGAAGGTCACTCGCGCAAGTGTGCGACCTTCCCGATAGGCGTAGCCTAACGTTCGGACAACACCTTTTGATATACCGAGTAAAGGGATGCAATGCAAAAAGACACTTTTTTTTGTTTGTTTTAAAACAATGATGACCCTAAACACGACTTAGACGTAAATGACTAATTAATGACACTTTTTTTTTGGACACCCTAGACTCAAACTCGCTCTGATACCAAATTGATGCGGGACGGGACCACGGACACGACAAGCTCGCGATCGTCCCTTAACGAGGGAAGCGTCGGACGTGCGCGGTTGAGAAACCGGCAAGAGCTAGGGTGGTCGGCTCGCACTTTCGTGCCCGGATCGGGTCACGGGACGGTCACGCTCTCTCTCGTAGCAGCGGTGAATGATAATATAGCGAGCTAACGGACCTAAAGCATGCTCTCTAGCAGCGGCATAAACAAGTATATATGAAAATAAGCAAATGCCGAGTGTAGGGAGCGAGAACGATACCTCCACGCGCTCGGCGTGGGGAAGACGGACCCGGCCGAAAACTCGTACTCCCGGGAAACTTAACACACAATAATTACAGCAATGGGAACATGCCCACTCCACGCAGGGAGGTAAAGGGCTATACAAATGGGCCCGGGAGGACCGAATTCGGGTTGACGGGCAGCTTCGTGTGTTGATTCGGCTACACGCGTGTTCACGACCGTGGGGCCCACGTGCTGTCCGGAGGGGCCGTGTGGGACCCGGTGGTACCGCTATAGTGGAGACACTTGGAGAAGCACTCCCCGGGATGGCGGCACGCTGGTTCGCCGGCCGGAGGCCGGGCGGCTCCGTTCGGCACCGGTCGGAAAAACCGATCGGAAATCTGCCGGTTCTATATTTCAGCGCGCGCTCCGGCGAGAACGGACACTGCGATCAGCACCGGTGTCGGAATGCGACGAGATCAGAGCCGTTGGAAATCTGCTTCGAAGTACTGCAATCTAGTGGCCTTCAGAAAAATTCACCAGATTTGTACTTTGTGTTGGCGAATTTTATATGCTGCTGTTGTACAGTAACCGAAGACTCAGATCTGCAGAGAACTTTCCTGTTGATTGCCTTTGACCATGAAGTAGATGTACGAATTTGAAGATGTGTTCTTCATCAAGGTTGTAGGAAATCGAACAAGGAAACCAGGACTATTTTTGGATCTGGATTTTGAGGTGGTGGTGATTTGTTCTGTTTTTGGAAGTGGAGGGTGGTCGGATCTGGGATCTGACTAAAAATACTGTATTAGAGGAAGAACACGAATTTCTAAAAATAGATAGAAGGCTGATAAAAAATTAAGAAAATTTGTGGAGGTAGGGGGTGATGGACAGAACTCCCAGTAAACTTGGGAGGGTTTGGACAAATCAAAAAGATGGTCGGAGGGGAGAACTCAGAGGTTCTGTCACTGTAGATAGAAACCTGGCAGATCTGGGATGACAGGTTGGACGAAAATGTAAAAATACTAAACGATGGAATTTTGGCGTGAAAATTTAGTTGGATCTTGGGATGCAAGGGTTGAACACACCATCAAAAATTCAGATCAATACAAGCTCATGGCTGAGACAGACAATTCGTGGAAGCTGCTGTGGTCGGATGAAGACAGAACTGCAGAGGCGGCTCGATGGCGGCACGAACGGCGGCGGCACAGACGATCACCGGAGGTTGAGAGGAGGGGATAGGAGGTAGAAACACTCTAGATCTGGGGTTGGGGAGGGAAGAACATCAGGGGAGGAGAGAGGGGCGCACCAAGCTCCTTGCTTACACACAAAAATTCTGATTTTTCATTGAATTTCACATGAAAATACAAGCTTATATATGGTTTACATCAAATGCAATGTGGACCCTTAGATCTAGGGAAGAGGATTGAAGGGCTGGGATTGCATGCCACAAACACAAAAAAAAGAATATAATATGCAAGGGGGGGGCCTATTGACTAGGAGGGGAGGTTGAATGGAAGGTTGAATGGTAGGTGGCCTACCTTGGACAAAATGGGCCACTTGTCTACCCATGTGGCATATGACTAGTCCAACCTTCTAGATGTCCACCTAGGATGGTTGACCAGTCCCATAAGATGACATGGACCAATGGGAAAGGGCTGAGGGCCCCCTTGTTGGTCCTACTGATAAATTACATAGAAACTCACACAATCTACGGGAGAGACGCATTGGCCGATAAAGCCATACAATTACGCGTATACTTTCCCATGGATATAAAAATAAACTAAAGGATATAAATGCAATATGAAAAGGTACTGGCTCGGTGTCGATTCCCATCACCCCTTGTCAACAGGTTGAGAAGCCCGTAAGGAAATCAAGGGCCCCTACAAAGAAAATAGGCAAAAGGAAGAAGAAGGTGAGTCTACATTGATCCGACCTCTTACAAGATTGAATCTAACATTGGTATATTGACATAAATGTAGATAGAAGATGAAGCCTGTAGCGACCCAAGATCCGGATACCGGGAAAGGAACCCGATACCATTCGGATCCTGGCCCGCCGCCCACGAGCCGGGGCTCAGAAGGGCTAAAAGGAGTGTGGAGATACAAAGAAATAGGAAATAAGGCAAGACATATCAACAATTAACAGAAATAAATAAACAACTACAACAGAGTCCAGTCCAACAGAAAGTACAGTCTAAGGCAGGAAACGTACCAAATGCCGAGTGAACACTCGGCCCGACGAGCAGGCAACTAAGAACCTACACGCAACGCCCTCGAACCCCAAGGAAGAACCGCCGCACCTGAAACGCAGAGGTGAGCCTCCTGTCACTGGCTTAGTAGGGGTCCCGCGGAACCCCAACCGGAAACACGGCGATAACGGAAAGCAGCAACAACAAGAACAACAGTAACAACAGGAGCCACAAACCGGTAGCCGGTAAAAACTCGGTGCTACAGCTACTCCTACTGTACACAAAAACACGCACCCCAATCTCATAGTCGGGGACCACCAGACAACCCACCCTGGTCACGCTACAAGGAAAACGCCACGACACCTCTATCGTGGAGGCATGTCCTCGCAGACAAAGCCCCACACCGAAACCACGCGGTCTGGAACACAGTCACGACCTCGCCGTCACGAACTCTACGTCGTCTAGGGAGAAGCCCTTGGTGACGCTCACCGGAACCCCTAGACCTCGGCATCGGGAAAACAACGCACGAAACCTTGTCTCGCAGACGGGAAACGGAAACTCGCAACACGACAACTTACGTCACGTGACGGGAGTATCGCCCACCAGAAGCAAGGCCGGATGTGTCCATTGACGACTTAGTCCACAGCCTCAGGTGTCTCACTATGACACCCCAGGCGAAGACAGAGGCACCATACAGTAACCAGGAATACAAAACAAGGACTAGCTGGGGTCACGCTCGTCAGCATGGGTCCGACGCTCCCAGCCACGTGTGCACACACAGACCATGCGCCCTAGGTCTGACCCTCTAGCTGGTTCTTCCCCCAAAGCCCGGACTCGGCTACGCGTGGGGGCCCTACGGTAACCAGCCTAAAAATCGTCTCTCTCAGGTAATGCTCCCCACCACTCCCAAGTCGGTTCGCATACGAGTGCACAGGAAAGCTACGACTAGTGGGGGCTCACTAAACGTGAACATGGAAAACCACACACACACCCATCGGGAGTAACGTGGAGTGACAGGTGGCTCAGGGCCACCAGACTCTGGACAGCCCACTAGACCTACTAAACCAACGGCCTTTGAGTCACGAGACTTAGGTCAAGACCGTCGGACACGACAGCACGACGCTGTCAATCCGGCCTAATCCCTAGGTCTGAAACCACGGTAGCATAAATATCGAGGTAGCTCACAAGCCGCCGGGTTAATCCATTGTCCAAGGGACACATGGAAAACATCCAGCCCCAGGCTGGTTAACTGGACCCACAGTCCAAGGCCACGTACATGGCCCGCACAGAAAACACTTACCGGAAGACCAATGGCATGCTGGAATAACCCACCGTACACATGCCAATACACGGCGACTCGTTCTAACGAGAACATGAAAACCCGAAACACGAGGGGTCACCTGGACCCACCAAATCCATGGGCATGCTAATTGAGATAACATGGTACCTCCAGACACCCAAAAATACGGACACAGAACCCACGGGGTGTCCGAGACATCCACGAGGCCGAAGGTCAACCACTAGGTCACAACCGGGTTGACCGAAGACTAGCACAATGCGAACCGGAATACAACTAGTACACAAACTAAGTGACGGTCCTCCCTGGACCGTCACAGAGCCTGGCGGTCTGGCTTGGACCGCAAGGCCTGACCAAGAGGTCCAGCCAGGACCGCATGGCCCCAGACGCCACCAAAACCCAGGCGGTCAACCCCAGACCGCCAGGAAGGGTGGCGGTCCATTGCCTGACCGCTAGGCGTTGCCTAGCGGTCAGTCGCACGGCCACTACCCCACCTGACCTCAAACGACTCCAAAGCAGAAAACGGTCTTGCCCTGACCACTACAACGTGCCTAGCGGTCTGCACCAGACCGATAAGCCCCTCATGCGGTCTATCGCGAGACCGCAAAACCAACCGAACTAGGGGGAACCTTAGCGGTCTCTGGAAGGACCGCTAAGGCGTCCCGAGCGCGAAAACAACAAACTCCGTAAAAAAGCCCATTCCACGCCCTGTTCACACCCATGTGAAGGGGAAAACAAAGGGAAACTAGTCCCCAACCTCTCTAGCACCGAGAGGACCCATTTAAACCACAAAAATACGATCAAAACACGAAATCCGGCTCACACCCCAAAAACATGTATTTTCTCTAAAACGCTCAAATAAGCCCGCTCGACTCACCACGGTCTACAAAACTCGCGGGAAATGAATTACACGAGCTGGGAGTCCATCTCCCTACCTCCACCGAAGATTTCACATGCCGCGGACGTTGATCCATGAAGAAAACACCGTGAAACCCTCGTCGGGCACCGAAACGCGTGTCTGAGCTCGACGCGCCTCCACTGCCTCGATCCTCGCCCCATCCTCACGCTCCTTGCCCTCACGCCGTCCCTGCCTCACCCACCATCCCCCCCCCCCCCCCCCCCGCCGGCCGCCCGGAGGAGAGGAGGAGAGAAAGAGAAGATAGAGAGTGAGAAAGAGAGAATGAGAGAAAGAGAGGGGGTGGAGGGATTATTACTAGAAAAATCCAAAAATTCAAAAAATTCAAAAAAATACGAAAAAATTACCTCTGCGATCCTCGGAAAGAACACAACGCGTTGGTCACGTGTCGGAGTCTAAGAACGCAACGGCTTACCCTGCACAGTGTTCCGAAGGCTCGTCAGATAAAAACATGCATAAAGCACAAAACACACTCCAGGACCTACAAAAATGATCTGAAAAATCCGGGGCGTTACAAAGTCACCCTAGATTTCCAATTTATACATACTACTGATTGAATTTGTAAAGGACAGTTGAACCCGAAGAATACAGATATTGAAGTCCCGCTATCAATGACACCCAAGAGGGGGGGTGAATTGGGTGATAATAGATTTTAAGAACTTTTAATCGATTTAAAACAAGTATAAAGAGCAAGCAATAAACAAGAATAGATCTGATGGATTATAAAATTAATCTTGCTAAATCAACCCCTACAGCAGTTCTTTGGTACCAGGCAGAGTCCGGGAATCTGAAGATTCTCTCACACAAGGTATTTTCCTCCCGACATGATTGACCATATCGATCAGAAGCTACCTTTTGATATCCAAAGATCTCGCGTAAGGAGGTTAATAAAGCTAGATCTAAACAAAGGAACTATATGGTAATGCAATATGCAAACAAGGTAGAATAGAATTGGAGGTAGGAGATAATGACCAAACCACACAGAACACCACGATTTTTAGGTGGTTCGGATGCAACAACTGTAACCTACGTCCACCTCTCACCGACTGTGAGGATTCACACACTATCTTGTAAAAGGTTACAAGATCAAAGCACACACACACACTCGTGTGAATTCAGAATTCCCATGAAGGTGCACAAGCACCGAAACACAAGGAAGAGTGAATGACAAGGATATCACTCTCTCACACACACAGGTGTTTGAATATTACAAGAACACAAAATTAAAACCCAGCAAGATTTGAATGAGAAAACAGAAAATGAAGACACAAATTCAAGCTCCCCCTTAGTGGATGAAGATGGTATTTGATGAAGCTAGCTCCCTGCTTGATCTACACTTCAATGACCTTCAAATCAACTTGAGAAGCTTGCACTTGGATGAAGAACTTCTTGCTCGAAGTACTGTTCACGGAGCTACAATGCACCCCTTCTTCTCCTTTGATGGCCTCCCTTGATCTTGCTTCAATCACTTAGGGTTTTGACCCCCAATGAGATTATTTATAGATCTTGGGTGGTCAAGGGACATGCCACAGACCAGATCCATAAATCATGGTGAAATTGGTGGCTTTGGGATTAAACAACTCCAAGAGAATAGGCTTCCCACGTTGAGAATACAAAGTCAACAATAGGGGCTTTTCGAAGCTGGCGGTCGACCGGTATAAGCTAGCGGTCGACCAGAATTTTACAAGAAATGCCCATTTCGTTACTGGGAAAATCGGTCGACCGCTCCTGGCTGGCGGTCGACCGCTGGCTGGGGTTCCTGTAAAAATAAAAGGTTAGCCAACGCAATATAATATATGAACGAATCAGTTTATGGCTACCTTGTTCCAATCAAGGTGAGTGGGTTTAAGCTTAGCATGGGTGGTTTAGAAACCAAAATAAGGATTTGTGCATTTGGAATGGTTTAAACAATTAAGCATAATACATGGTGAAGTAGGCTTTGAATGCGTATTAAATTCGAACTTGATTGTTGAAACATAGCACGTGAGAAAACATATAACCTGGGTTTTGTTATCATCAAAATCACATGAATATACTCAACATAAATGGATTCATTGTTGAATGTGTCTCATCAGGGGATTACAAGTGAGTTATTTTCTTTTAACTTGTGTAATTATCATAATTCATCTTGGTCTGACTACCAAGATAAAAAAATTTTTGATGTCGTGCCCTTTTATTTGAATTGACGAATCAAATAGTTTTGAAAAAGTACTATGTCATTCATCTATTATATGGCCTGATGATGGATGACAAAGTAGTTTCTTTTAGTAATTGTATCACAACTCTCCCAACCCTGAACTTGGTTTTCCCTTTGCTAAGAGACTCATTGGGTGTTTGTAGGTGATCGATGCCATGATCCACGTCCTCCACTCAAGGTGCAATGACAAGGGTGTCTTTCATCGGTGGGTTTCTTTTCCCACCATTGTAGTAAACCACATCAAGAACAAGATAGTGGCCGATGATCAAAAAGTCAGGGAATTATTGCAATGTAGCTTTGAGAACAACGAATTCGAAGGATTGCATGAGAATAAGTATATATTCTATGTGCTACACTCAAGGAATCACTGGTATCTATTTGTTGTTGATACAGAGAATGGTCGCTTTATCTCGTACAATTTCATGAGAGACATGGGCACACATGATGTCATTGCAAGAAAATGGGTACTTTTATTATCCGTGTATTTGTATTGAGGAAATTTATAATGTGATTGTTAATTCTGAACTAATGATGTCAAATATTTCAATTGCAGGTCGCAGTTGTGCGGGGATTATTCAAAGAATATAGGTCATCCATGGGAGTGGATTAATGAGAGCTTGTGTTCGACACCGATTGTCCCCAACAGGAAGATAACAACCTCAACTGTGCAATTTTTGTAGTGAAATATATTGATGCATTGTCAAGGATGAAGGGGTTGGAATCATGAAATTTTCATGAGGATGATTGTAATATGTTTAGAGCCCAAATTGCGGCTGAACTCGTTAACTTTCGGAACACAAAATGATGTGTATGTATACTACTTGAATGAAAATCATGTGCAATTTCACATGTCTGAAAATTTAGTTTATGGCACCCTGTCATCATAATTATATGTGTATATAACAATGCATATATATTTCTTAGTTCCTTCACATATCAATACATGATAATAAGGGTTACAAATATCGTATTAAGAGGGATAAATATCGTAATAAGGGTGACAAATAACTATATAAGAATGATAAATATATGTATAATGAGGACAATGTCCACAAGGGTGACAAATATGTGTTTTAGGGGGACAAATGGTTATATAAGGGTGACAAATAGTTATATAAGGGTGACAAGTTGGTCTTTAAGGATAACAGCATGAAAATATGTGGATAAAGGTGAGAAATATCTATAAGGGTGACAAATAGGTGTTCAAGGGAGGCAACATGACAAGGGTGAGAAATATCTCAAGGTGACAAATAGCAATATATGGGAGACAAATAATTATATAAGGGTGACAAATAGGTGTTTAAGCGGGACAACAAGACAAGGGTAAAAATATGTGTAAGGGTGACAAGTGAGTGGACAAATGAGACAAATAGTTGTATAAGGATGACAAATAGTTATATAACGATGACAAATATCTATATAAGGGGGACCGAGACAAGATTGAGAAATATATGTGTAAGGGTGACAAATAGGTGGATAATGAGGACAAACAGAAAGATGATAAATAACTATATAAGAGTGACAAATAGCCATATAAGGGTTCAAATAATTATACAAGGGAACATCGGGATAGGGTGAAAAATATCTGGGTAAGAAAAATAACTAGGTGGACAAGGATGACAAATGGATACCTAAAGATAATAAATACCTATATAAGGGTAACAAATAACTATATAAGGGTGAGCTATATAAGGGGGACAACGGGATAAGGGTGAAAAGGCTGTGTAAGGGAGACAAATAGGTGGGCAAGGGAGACAAACAACTACCTAATTAAGGATAAGAAATAGCGATATAAGGGTGATAAATAACTATATAAGGGTGATCACTTTGGGTGACTATTATAATGTCGACAAAATAGGCGATAATAATCTTAAATATGATCTGAAATGACTATTTTGGTCAACAATAAGCATCTATATAGTTGACTATTATCAAGTCGACAAAACGCGCAACCAAAATTACTTGATGGTCCACTATTTTGGTTAATGGTTGACAAATATAAACAAAATAGTTGACCATAATAAGACATTCATACTGAGATTATCACGGTAGAGATCTTGCCATCATTATTGCTAGTTCATTTGGGCTAGTTTTAATGACTATATTTTTCGTCTTTATTCCATCACTAAATTCGAGAAATTTGTTACCATTAAACTTTCATCGTCAATCCGCCCATATTAATGACTACTCACCGATCAAAACTTATCCGTCATAGCCATACTATTCATAGTTTGCGGCAGCAAAATTTCGTCATAAATCTGCCTTTGATTTAAATAATTCATATATAAAAAATACGATAGATTTATTTTTGTCGCTAATCTGCCACTGATCTCGAATGGATTAGAAGGCAGAAAATATTTCTGCTGCGGATGGCATATTGTGTCACAAATATGTCGTTATTTCACCGCAACTTTATCCTATTCTCCCCATCGAAAAAAGGCGACGGATATTTCCATCGTAAAAATTCCGTCATAGATCGCGCATTTTCTTGTGATGTATTTTGCTTTGATGATATCTTGATTTGCAGTCAATTTAATGACATATTTTGTCACAAATTTGTCGTTATTTCACCGCAAGTTTCTCTCATTTTCCCCACTGAAAAAAAGCAACAGACATTTCCATCGCAAAAAATATATCGTAGATTGCACATTTTTTGTGATGTATTTTCATTTGATGATATCTTGTTTTGTAGTCAAATTTTGAAAAAATATTTTTCAATGCAACATGTTGTCTCTCTCTCTCTCTATATATATATATATAGAGAGAGAGAGAGAGAGAGGTAAAGGCCACTTTACAAACACTCCCACCCACTTTTTTCTTCCTCCTAGGAGTAGGCTAGCGTTGTTAGGTTAGTTCTTCCTCCTCCTTCTCTCCTTCGCCCTCCTCTTTCTCTATCTCTAGTTTGCCCTCTCTCCCTCTTCTTCTTCCTATCCCCTCTCCATCTATTTCTCTCCTTCTTCTCCTTGTTGCTCTATCATTTTAATTCTCTCTTCCTTTGACTACTAGGAGTAGGCGTAGGCTAGGTTAGACTCTCCTCTTTCTCTCTACTTCACGACTCTCTTCCTCTTGCTCTTCTCCTTTCTCCCCCATTGCCATCTCTCTTTCTCTCTCCTTGTCTTCCCACTAATTAACACTTCTAGTGAGTGAGCAGTCCCTTCTTTCTTTAGAGCTAATCCTTAGCCTCTATATCATGTCATGATTTCTATTTGGTTTGACAGAAGTTTCCCAGACGTCGGGGCAAGGATGAGTTTCTCTCTTCGTCCTTGCAATATTTTTATCCAAGCGGGATTGGCTTTTGACAAAACCCTCCCTGAAGTTGATATTGATTTCAAAGATTTGAGCCTTCCAAATGATGAATGCACGTCAGTTACTGTTGCCAGCCCTTTGCCTGGGATGGAGGGGGATATTTGTGATCAACCATCGTGTAATTTTGCATGTGCTCTCCCCCCTTCTGTTATATATGGGACTTTAAATATGTCATTGTAATATTTTTCATTTTATAGGGGAGCGAGAAGTCATTCCTAACCCTTCTCCGTGGAGGCAATAACTTCTGTTTGAGTAGTAAGGAGGTCACATTCACGGTATAGGATGTGGTCACAATATTAGGATTGTTTTGCTCCAGTCAGTCAGTTCAACATTATGGAACTTTGAAAAAGAAGTCCAAAGTTGGACCATCGATTTGGGGTCGCAACGACATTTGACCGGAATAAGGTGTGCTCTCTCATCTAGTAAATGATTCATTTCGATGAAGAGCAAGATGTGGCCGACATTGTTCGGCTGTAGATTATGCTCTTATTGTAAACCTCCCTTTGCCCACGGTCGGCACATAGTTGCCCACGACATATGTTGTCATACTTAGATGGCATTGAGAGAAATTCACATTATAATTTGGCAGCCGCCGTGCAATAGGTAACAATACACAATTTTGACCAATTAGCTTCGGCGGTCCAGAATCGAAGGTCATAAACAATTGGCCGCACTAAGAGAAGAGTCGGGGATGCATCCCAGGCCCATTCGTTTATATTTGGTTGTGCTGCCGCGCTCGTTGTAAACACTTCCGCCCACTTTCTACAAACGTGTATTTTTGAAAAATAGGTATTTTGTCAATTTCCCCAATTTTGTTGGTGTGTTTTTAAGGAATATAATGAATATTCTTTTATTTGAAACAATTGCTAACCTCACAATTTAGTTTAAAAAAAGTCCTATGTTTGTTGGAGTCAAAGTCAAACACACTTGTCACGAGGGTTTATTTCAAAATCACATATTTACATAGATTAAAAACTAAAATGAGATTATCCTCGTAGTATGTTTGAACACTAAGTAAATCATGTTTTCCATGATTTATGTGTTAACAACTTTGACACCGAATGAGATCTTGTTTAGACACTGAATTAGATGTTGTTTAAGTAACAATAAGCTCAAACATTTATACCAAGCTCTTGGGCTACGTTCACAACCAAATCAGCTTGGAACATTTCTCAACAGTAATATCCTTCACTCTCCATTGCTACATGGGTTTGGTGTATGCAGCTTCCCAAGAAAATCTCGTTTCTTATCAACATAGCACTCGTCGGTGAACTACTTTTCGGTTCTACTGTTCAGAGAATTGGTATATCATTGGACTTCATTAAGGTGTTACAAATTTCACCCTGATTCATCGAAATTTAAATTCAATTATTATCGAATAATCACTCAGTCATCATCACTCCTCTAATATAGCTCATCCTCAACCTCACTAATTTCATTGTTTGACATTTTCAACCTATTAGACGGCGGAATCTAAAAAAATATTTAACATAAAATTATGAATAATTAAATTATTTTTCAACGAGCCTAATTTCACCCCCCATTTGGATATTTCTATGCATAAATAACTTACTCATTTAAATTAATTTATAATATTTAATGAATTAAATTAACTAAGTGGACTGACCTATTGAACTCGTATCATATAAATCTAATATAGCTTTGGATTGGATGGATGATTTGGAATCCCTTATATTCGTTTATGATGTATTTCCTTGGACTTATTGATGTAGTCCCTCGAGGTAATATGTATTTCTCTAATTTTAGTGCAATAAAATTTCAAAGGTTGGCCCCGGATCTTATATAAATTCTCAAATTTTACAAGCTTCTTTTTAGAAATAGGGTGAGATTGCGTATTCGATGGGATGGGCGCGAATACGCCATCCCACCTCGATTAACATATAATGTGTGTGAGGAGAAAAAATGAGACCCACGTCTTTTCTCTATCATCCATTGTCTATTCCATTTCCAGATTTCGTTTTCAAAGAGGTGCTAAAGAAATTTAACCACGAGTCTAGCCGTTTCATCAAATTGACTAACTAAATAACAATATAGTATATTAACATTTTAATCTGATAAATATTAATATTGCAATTGGTAAATATATTAATATGCTGGCATGTTAATATTTAACATAATAAGCCATGTTATTATACTCGTTTGTTTATATTTGAATATATTATTATAACCATAATAAACCATGTTATTATACTAGTTTATTATATTTTAATATATTATTATATTCAGATGTAAATATTATATGATTTAATTAATTATTTTAGTAAGTATACTAATATGTTAATATATTAATAAGTCAATGTATGAAGGGATAAAATAAGTCGCCAGGGTTATGCCAGCAAAAGACCATATGTTATTTATTAAATAATAGGTATTGTTAAAAGGTATACGGAAAAATAATTATACATGATAACAAATATAAACACAATCATCAATCATGACATTAATGGGTATTTTTTTTTCAGGGCGTTCGAATTCACTCTCCTCTCTCTGTCCTGCGATTGCAGGAGCTCCCTCTCTCTCTTCCTCCACTCCTTCTCTCTCCTCCACCCCTCTCTCTGTGTCTCTCTCTTCCCCCCTCTCGCCCACCTTCTCCTCGATCAAATCCTTGCTTGTTCTTCTCTCCTCCGGAGGCGTGCGTGCTCGCGCCGCAGTCATACACATCTGCCCCTGCTGCTCCCCCGTGGAATGGTGCTCTAGGGTTTCCATTTCCATCCTCGTCTCCTTCAGACGGACCTTCCTTCCTTCCCGTCGGAGCCGCTGCGGTCCGGCTCGCTGCCTCGGCTTGTGGTGGAGGAGCCGCGGAGTTCGTAGATCTGAGGCGCTAGGAGGAGATTGGGATCTTCAAATTGCGCCCCGGCAAGATGTTCTGGCGCATGACCGGGCTGTCCACGGCCTCCCCCGTAAGTCATCCCCGACAGCTCGTCGGGATGTCTCCCCCACTTTGTTCCTCCGTTGTTCTGCTGTTCTTGGATGATGGGTGCAGGGCTTTTGTGAAGAATTGCTGTGCTGCGGGGATTTGTGGTTTGAGGGACGCGTCTCTTTGTTTTGTCTGGGCTCTTTACCCCTTTACTGACTGGAAATGGTTGGAGCTAGAGCTTGGGATGATTGGACTAAATTGGCCTAGGGTTCTAAAGCTGCTTGTTTTGCGTGGATTTGGGTGTAGTAGGAAACGTGCCGAGGGTGTTGCTTGCTGATGTGAGATTTCTGGCACGAAGTGCTGCTGGGTTCCGATTAGATGAAATTCGAGATGTTTAAGGAAGTTCTATAGAGTTCGTCACAGATATCAGTTCCGATTTGATGTTAGAATGAGAATCGTGTTATTGAGTTCTATCTTCTGTTGATTTCTATTTCGAATTCATATCACAGATTAGAATGCCATTTCGACTTGAAGGTGTACACTGAAAAAACCAGCCCATGTTGCGTGATGAAGAAGACTCATTGAGGGAGTGTTTTCGTTATGCTTCCATGATACATTTGCAATGTGCAGTGTAAGAAACCAGACCAAGTGCCCACACTTTGGCTGGATGTCATGGGTTTGTTACTGCTGCGCAGATCAGCTAGAAGATGGGTCTTCATTTGGAAGTTTGACAGCTGGTTTTCCAATGGAGGTTCTGTTGCACGTTTAAGTACTATATTTGGAGCTTGTGTACAGTTTTATAATTTAGTTTTAATCATCCCACAGAAGCTTGCCATCAAAAGGATAAGAAGTCTAAATTTACAAGCAACCCGAGCAATCACAATGTTCTTATACCCGCTTAGGACATTACCCGGTTTCAGAGAGCCATTGATGATTTTGGGTGGGGACAAGCATAAGGAATTTTAGATGGCCATAATCAAGTCTCATTTATAGGACCTGGAAGTATGAGGCAGATGCTTGGAAAAGCAGAAGATATTAGATGAGTCTTTTGCAGCACTCATGACAACACCAGATAATTTTCTCTTTATCGGAGGTTGTGTGTCAGAAAAAACTACAAACTTCGTATGCAAAATATGCATTGGTGATGATCAAAATGATGTCCCTATAGTAATATTAACTGCCATTTGTATCTTTAATGTTCAGTTGACATCTGCAGGTGGACCTCTGCCTTTGTCTTGGATGCCATTTCGTCTACTAATTTGCAATTTTGCGGCTGTTTTTTGTGTACTGAGAGCTGCAATTGATCAAGTTGATAAGCCATGTATCCGCAGCACTGTGGGACTACGAACTTCCACTCATGCTGTATTTGGATACTGGCAATATTTAAAACCAAATTTTATTTAGTGAAATATTGCAAAGTTTATTTGTGGTATGAGAATTCTTTATAGGGTGTCTAGATGGCATGACTATAATCTGTTGAATATCTATGGTAACCTTGGTAAAACCAGCAATTAGAGAAACAGCATTCCAAATGACCGAGCAAGTATCCAAGAGAAGATGTACTAGATATCATTGGCTTTCATAAACAAAGTTCTTTGAATTCCGGTGGGGGTCAATACTTCAAGACAAGTAAATTATATAGGATTTCTTGGAGGTTCAAGAGTTTTTTTAAAAATCAATTAAATCTCTAACTAATGGGTCAGTTATATGCTGGATTTTGAAATCCCGTCTGGCCAAAATGTGGATACTTGATGGATTGATGATCTCCAATTTTTCCCTTGTATTTAACATTGCAAGTTTCATTACTTCTTTAATATTATTAAATAGCACGAGCAAAATCCAAAGAGCCTATAGCATGAGCAAAATCCAAAGAGCCTTTCTGTTCTCATGATCAATTTGATTGTTCCATGATTTCAGAGAAATGAATGGTGATGGCATTTAGAGCTTGTATAAGAATGTGAAGCATGGGGTGATCTTCTGGTTGGTGCCAATGATGAATTGGCATATGTAAATTAGGATTTTGAGTTTTTAGTTTCAAACATCATGGCAGTTTATTGTTTGATGTCAGTATGTCAACAAAGAAATATATGAATGAGCATGCTACCCAATTTTTTAAGTTCACTAGCACCTTTCTACACTAGGTAAGTTATGAGATATTAATGTAATGATTATCCAAATGCTGTTTTCAGGTGGACTCTATTCTGGACAAAGAAAATTACTCCTTAGAAGAGCTGTTAGATGAAGATGAGATAATTCAAGAATGCAAGGCCCTGAATACTCGCCTTATCAATTTGTAAGTCTACGTGCTTTCTCCTTTTTCCCTTGAAATATAAATTCTTGCAGCTGGTTCATTTCTTCCATGTGATTAAAGGTTTTGAAGAGATCACAACAAATATCTGCTGCCTTTCCTGTAAAAACATGCCAGATATGTAATAGTTAACCCATGCTGGATATGTGAATAATTATTTTGTGCTGTTTTCTGCTTCTTTTTATGAAAGCATAATTTGAGAGAAACAGATGAACAGAAAAATCTGGAATAAAAGATGGTATGATTATTCTATGGATTCAAGGAAACATGAGAACAGCACCTCTTAGCCATCTGTTCTATAATTGAACGGTAATGTGAATATCTTGAATTCAATCATCGAAAGAGCAATGGGAAGATGGTGCATAGGAGCTTTTTTCTTTTCTTTTTAATTTCATCTGATGTCATATATATTTTGCTGTAAAATCAGGTAAAGCCCATTAGGCATTGAAAAATATGAAGCAGAATGCTAGATTAACGGTGAAGTTCTGCATCAAACATGTAACTTGGGGATCATGTTAATTACCCATATGAAACCCTACATTTAAGCATTGTTGCAGCTGTGAGATGACATGGACATGTTCAAATTGCCATCTTGTATAAGTAGATGGAAGGTAGTGTTAGATCACAGCAATTTAACCATCCATTGATTCTCCATGACTCCACCAGATCCTAGCAACTTAATTATCCAATGGTTGTTCATGTAAGAGAGAGACTTTTTTCATGATTTGAATTTTTTGCATTTGATGAAATTAGAGGTTCTAAATGGGATGAAAGGTGTCCGGGGAAGAGATTAAAAAAGTTCTGGCTTATTATTCCTTTTGCAGTATTATGGATTATATGGACTGAAAGGAATACCAGGAATTTTAACCAGAATTCTTATGGAATAGCTCATATCTGTAAGAGATCAGTCACACTTATTGTGGAGTAGTCATGCTTATCCAGGCTAATTCAGAAATCCTTCAAAAGCTGCTGAAATGGCCTTCGTTTGTTGCATTTTTTTGATGAACGGGAACTGTTGCATAAAGGAATGTGTGTTGTAAGCTTTTTGGTTTCTTTTTTAGGTCCTTAGCTTTTTTGACAGCTATTATCTTGATAGGTTGTCCGGGTTGTGGATGCACTGACATGCTTTCTTTGTACCTTGTTACTCTCTTATTTCAATGAATTGTGGTTTTCCCACTTTTAGAAAAAAAGGGGAATACTGCTGAGTCTGGCTGTACAAGGCAGCCATCTTGGATATGCATAAGGTGTGCTTGGGTAATGACTATCGCTAGGATATGAATGTCGGACATGTTATCCTTATGTAATTATTTAGGCATCTATTGAACTGATTTTTAAGTTCAATTAAACTTCCCTTAGAAAATGAAAGGAAATATAACATTTATCAAACAATTAGATCTTTTACTTAAATAAATTTTTTTTTAACTTGAAAGGAGGGGTTTCTAGAAAACAAAAGATCCATTTGATTTAAACATGTGTTATTGGACGCATCCATACCTATGCAAAAGTGTCTATGTAATCATTAGCTTCAGTGTCGGGCATATGCTGTTGTTGAAACTTGGATGCAACATTGAGCTCCATTTTTTTATTTTTCAGATTGGTCTTTTAAGTTCCGTACAATCTTCTTTTACCATTGGAAGGTGTTGCCTTTTCCATTTTTGACAAAGATTTTTTGTTGATTTGCTTCTCCACTTGCATGTGTAGGCATATGAGTATGTGTAGCTATCTTCTCTTTTTTCTTCCTATTTCTTAGGTTTTACATATCAATTGTATGTCTGTTTTGGAAGGTATCTCTTCTCCAATTCGATTGTAGTGCCTCTTTTTATTTCAATAAAATTGGTGGTATAATTGATATTCTTTCCAGAGAAACATGTCCATTGTATATGTCTATTTTTACCATGTGAATATCCTTGTTATTCATTTTAGATTTTTTTTGAAAGTGCATGTTATTCATTATAGATATCCCCTCTAAACAACGAATGTAATGATATATCTCTTGTGCTTGTGAATTCCCATGTGGGCCATTTTAGAGGTCCCTAATAAGCATTGACGTAATTTTCTGCTTGTAAAAGTTCCATGTCTGAAACCCCCCCATGCCCCAAGAAAAAAAATGCCATGCCTGAAAATGCTACCTTTCACCTAATGTAGATCCCTTGTAATCAGCCGAGATTATTATTTACATGTACTTGGTGCATTGCCCCAAGAGGTTAAATTGTTGGCCTACACAAAGTTTTCTTGCAATAGATATAGTGATATATATCATTATATACTTGGATCAGAATTCATGTGGGAGATGTGACAAAATTTTACTGCTGTTAATTAAACTTTTCTTAGGTGAGGATATTTTGAATATAATTAGTACATATGCACCTCAAATAAGATTAGAAGAGAGCATTAAAAAGTAATTTTGGGAGGCTATTGATAGTTTGATCCAAAATATCTCTAGTGAAGAGAGAATCTTTATTGGAGGGGATCTTAATGGTCACGTGGGTAAAGATAATAGAGGTTATGAGAGGATTCATGGAGGACTTAGTTTTGGCGATAGAAATGATATGGGTTATACTATTCTTGATTTTGCTATGGCCTATGATCTAGAAATTACTAGTATCTTCTTTAAGAAGAGGGGCGAACATTTAATAACATACAAGAGTGGAATACATATAAGTCAAATTGACTATTTTCTTATTAGGAAGGTCGATAGAGTTTTATGTAAACATTGCAAATTTATTCCTAGTGAGAGTCTAGCCCCTCGACATAGGTTGTCAGTAATAGATGTCATTATCCCCAAATTCAAAAGGAAGATCATTATAAATAATTATTTTAAGATTAAATTGTGGAATTTAAAAAGTAAGCTTAGAAACATTTAAAAATCATCTATTAAAGGAAAATATTTGGAATTTAGAATAAGAAACTAATCTAATGTGGAATAATGTTACAAATTATATAACGAGGGTAGCAAAACAACTCTTAGGCGAATCTAAAGGTAAAAAGAGAAAAAGAGACTTGGCGGTGGAGTGAGGAAATCCAAAATACCATTAGAGTAAAAAAAGAGTGCTTTAAAGTTTGGCAAACTAACAAAAATAATCAAACCCTAGAAGCTTATACAATTATCAAAAAGAGGGCTAAGAAAACAGTTAGCGAAGCTAAATCAAAGATATTTGAAGATTTATATAATAAATTAGGAACCCGAGAGGGTGAAAAGGACATATTTAAACTTGCTAAATTAAGAGAATGGAAAACTAGAGATTTAGATCATGTTCGTTGCATTAAAGGTGAAGATCAAAGAGTTTTAACTAAGGATCTTGAGATTAAAGAGAGGTGGCATAGTTATTTTTAGAAGTTACTTAATGGAGATTGTGCCAAGGATTTCTCTTTAGAAGGTACCCAAGAGTTCACAATATTTGATAAATATCAATATTTCAGGCGTATTAAGATGTCAGAAGTGAAGGATGCTTTAAGAAAAATGAAAGTGGGCAAGGCCTTAGGACCAGATGACATACCTATTGAAGTATGGAAAGGCCTAGGAGATATTGGTATTCAGTGGCTAACTAAATTTTTTAATAAAATTTTAAAGGAACGGAGAATGTCAGAAGTTTGGAGAAAAAGTGTTGTAGTTCCTTCCTATAAAAACAAAGGAGATATTCAAGTCTGCAATAATTATCGTGGAATTAAGCTCATGAGTCATACTATGAAATTTTGGGAAAGAGTAATTGAAAAATGTCTCCGATATATGACTACTGTATCGGAAAATCAGTTTGATTTTATGCCGAATAGATCTACTACAACAGCTATTTTCTTACTACGACAGCTAATAGAGAAGTATAGAGAGATGAGAAAAGATTTGTATATGGTTTTTCTTGATTTAGAGAAGGCGTATGATCGAGTACCGAGAGAATTGATTTGGTGGACATTAAGAAAGAAAGGAATCTCTCAAGGATATGTTGATTTGATTAAGGATATGCACGACGGTACTATTACTAGTGTTCGAACTATTGCTGGAGAGACATGTGAATTTTCAGTTTCTATAGGTTTGCATCAAGGTTCTGCACTAAGTCCATATCTCTTTGTCTTAGTTATGGATGAAGTAACAAAACAATTGCATGAGGATATCCCTTGGTGTATGTTATTTGCAGATGATATTGTCTTAATTGATGAGAGTATTGATGCTTTAAATGGTAAGTTAAAGCGTTGGAGACTTGCCTTGGAGTCTAAATGTTTTAAAATCACTAGGAGTAAGTCAGAATTTATGCATTGTAATTTTAGTAATGGGAGAGTGGTACAGGAAGACATGGTTCTAATTGATGGACATAACATTTCGAAGAGTAGTAGCTTCGATACTTAGGGTCTATCATACAAGAGAATGGGGAGATTTATGACGATGTTACACATAAGATTAAGGCAGGCTGGTTAAGATGGAGAAGCACATCAGGAGTCCTCTGTGATCATCGTATGCCTGTGAAACTCAAAGGGAGGTTTTATAGAACGGCTGTGAGACCTGTTTTGTTATATGGTACCAAGTGTTGGGTAGTACGAAAGGAACACATTCACAAAATGTGTGTAGCAGAGATGAGGATGTTGAGATGGATGTGTGGCAAGACTAAGAAAGACAAGATTAGGAATGGGCACATCCGTAAAGATTTAGGCATACTTCCAATTGATAGTAAAATGAGAGAAAGTAGACTTGGGTGGTTTGGTCATGTGCTTCGTCGCCCTAACTTAGCACCGATTAAAAGATGTGACTGGATCTTAGTGGATGCTAGTAAAAGAGCTCGGGGAAGGCCTAAAATGAGATGGTGCGATGTTATTAGGAAGGACATTAGTTTCTTGGGTTTAAATATGAATATATCACTTGATAGAAATCTTTGGCGGAATAGGATTCATGTAGCCTATCCCAAATAATTGGGATAAGGCTCTGACGGTGATGATGATGATGATGATTATATGCTTGGAATTGTTAATGAAAACGCTAGACATTGAGCATCGAATATCTTGCTGCTTTGGAACATACTATACCATATTGTTTTGCAGCTTACATCTGATGTTACGGGAGATTTATGAGTTTCTTGTTATATAAAGATCTGGTAGTTACTGCATTGTTGTACTTGAAACATCATGCAGGTGAAGGCCTATTAAAGGTTCATTTGTTTTGGTTGTATTTTTTTTTCTGTTACTTGTTTCTTCTAATTTTTTGTTGGTGGACCATTTCTTTGCGATCCTTTATATCAGTCTCCGGGAAAGAACACAGGTAGAAAAGCTGCTTCAATATATCATAGAGGAAGCCCCCGATGATGTTGAAAAGAAACGCTCTTTCAAGTAATTTACTTATACCTATCCTACAACATTCTTCTATGAGACTTTCTTACAATGAAGTGATGTTGATGGTCAGTTATTGCTTTGTCATGGTGATCCAGGTTTCCATTCATTGCCTGTGAAATTTTTACCTGTGAGGTTGATATCATACTCAAAACACTAGTGGAAGATGAGGAGGTATATCTGTTCATAATTTTATTACACCATGAAATTGGACTTTCCCTTCAACTGCTCCATGGTCTTCCAATATTGTTTGGGTGTTAAAGAGGAAGCTATTTGACATACTTTTGGATACTCATGTTGTCTTTCTGCTCTACAGTTGATGAATTTGTTGTTCTCCTTCCTGAAACCTGATCATGTGCACAGTACGTTACTGGCTGGTTATTTTAGCAAGGTAAACCTTGTTATTTTGTGGGTGGCACTGCTTCATAATATATAACTATCTCTCTGTGGAAAAGTAGGGTAGTATTTTTTTGAACACATTATATTCTGCAGTTTGACTTGTATGATATCTTTGCTGTTTTTTCTGTTAGGTTGTCATATGCCTGATGTTACGGAAAACTGTTCCTCTCATGAACTATGTTCAAGTAAGTAGCTCTTATTGTCTGTGGATTGTTTAATTGGAAAGTTGATATATTCTTTATGAAAAATGCATGAAAAAAATGTCATAGAAATTAGAACAGGCAGAAAGAAACCCAGAATTTCAGTGATTGGATGGATCTATAATATAAATGTACTTTTTAACTTGTTGTTTAGGATTATTAAGAATGATTGTATGCTATGTTATCAAAGGCGCTTGAGGTGCTCTCATAGGTGATGAGGCAAGGCGAGGCGCTCATAATCGCCTCGCTTCGGCCCATCTCGCCTAGGTGAGCTGGCTGTGGTTACAGGGGCCTTTGGGCCAAGCACACTTCGGCTGCCCACCAAATTCCTATAAGAAATTTCGGCAAGGAGGGCTCCCCCTTCCCCCACCCACCTACACACCCCAACAAGGGGGGTGCTGCCCCCCACCAACCCCACCCAACCGCACTGGTCGATCTGCAATGCGAGATCCGCTCGATGTGAATTTGGTAGGTTGTTAATTTATTTCTCACATCTAAATGGATGAATTTACCAATCTGATTGATTTTATATGTGTTGTTGACATGTTTAATGATATATATTATATATCTGTTTGATTAATATATTTATAAAATGTCGCCTCAAATGTCTAGGCGATTGCCTAGGCGTTTGAGGCTAAGGTGGCCCCTTGATCGTTTCGAGCGCCTCTTGCCTCTGACTACATACATTTTATGTTATTAGAGGCCATGTGGATACCTTTATTTCCTGCTAGAATAACTTTGCATGAGATGGGCCTCATTGGTTTGTTGGCTATGTGTGTACATTTTTGTGTCATGTTTACCAAAGAAGCAAAGTGGCTTTGTCTGCATGTTACTAGATATTACTCTCTTAACCAGATTTAGAGAGTTCTGTTTGGGAAACCATCTCATTATTGATCTCAGATGTTTGGTGAGTGTTCTTGGCATATTTGCATATAGTCTTGAGCTAAGGATAAATAATGAAAGTTGGCAGAAATAGGTGCCATTAAGTTTATTGGCCATACTTTTATGTGCTTTGTACCAAGTCTGTGTTTAGAGACAAGGACACATACATTGATATGTTAATATGTCTATACTTGTACAGTCTGTGTCTATATCATTGAAGTATGCATGAGCCTACTTCTGCCTAGTTGTCTGTGCTAGAAATTGGAGTCTAGGTGTCTATTTGTGTGCAAGTCTACTTTGTGTGACATACTCTTATGCAGCATCTTTTCAAGAAAATTGACATCATCTTCATGAACTGGTTTCTGTTGTGGCCAGAATAAGGCCAATGAATATGTTACTGTAAGAGGAGTGGAGAAGCAAGCTTTATTAAGAAGAGAGGAAAGTGGGTGTTTCTTTTATTATGGAGGAAATGAGGAATCTATAATCATATAATCTGCTTTTGAATGAAAAGTCAGCTGTAGGTGTACCTGAGTCATGAGAGTTGCAATCATGTTTTGGTGACTTTTTTTTCTTTAAGCTGTCTGACATGGTGACAACAGAAGATGGCAGTAATAGTAGACTCATTCTGGGGATTAAACATAAAAAACATGCTTAATGCCTACATTTATTACTAGATTATCTGGGAATCCATATTCGTATGGATTTCATAATTTATCATCATCGGCATCATCATCAGAGGTCCCAATCCATCAATCTGGGGTCTTCTAAGATCTATTGAAGAATTCAAGGATTTGGCATGAGTTTTTGACTGGCTGCCCTGTTTGATGTCAACTCTGTACAAAGCAGCAGAAGTGCTTTGTCAAGATAACATTGGATGGGAGATATTTTGTAATACAGGATAAAATGGGTCCAATCAACAATCTGATAAAATCTCAGGTTGAGACAAACATAAATGTACAAACCAGAGGAAGTACATTGGGCCTGGTTCAGGCTATAAAATTGGGTTCTGGATATAGGTCAAAGTTGCATGATTCAGATGAGCTCGGCTTATGTCCAGCCTGGTTAACAGAACTATTGAACCACAGGATGATTGGGATTAACAATGTTGGTTTGGGTTCTAAACATGTGAAAATTGGACTTGTCTGTAAAAAGGAAAGAAAGGAGGTCAGAAAGATTCAAAAGGCCCCCTCTTCTTGGTTGGCTGGGCAAGCTTCTTTTGCAGAAGGACTTGCAGCTGGAATTGGAAATGAAGAAGAAAATGGAGATAACTGATAGGAACAATGAGGGAACCTGATGGCAATTTCAGGTGTTCGCATGGGGCACTGGGACTGCAAGGACCACTCCACGGTTACAGCAGGCATGGATGATAGTGGCTCTTAAGTGTCCCTGATCCCCTCTCTTTTCACCATGTTTTCTCCCTTTTTGGGTCACTTCTCTGTGATGATTCTGATGAAGTGAAGAAGTTAACAGGGGACGAAGGAGGAAGAAGGGGACAAAGGTGGATAAAGTGGCTAACAACAACAGCAGCTTGAGAGGGCTCATCGCTGGCCTACTAACTCTCGGATGTAAGTGTCAATGAGTGAGGGGAGAGTGAATGCTGGTGCCTAGGATCAAATTCTTCTTTTCTCTCTTGTTCTTTTCCTTTTTCTTTTTGTGCACAATGGGAAGTGTGTGTCCTTAATGAGAATGGAGGTGATGATGATCCTCGACATGTTTTGCAACAACAGTGGACAGAAGTCAGGAAATAATAAATATCTCTAGAGAAGAGCATATGTGAATCAAATGGCAAAGAAAAACATGAAAAGATACCTAATGCCTCATGCCACTTCACGTAATTGTTGGTTATCTTTATGCTGCCTCTCTGAGGAGGAAATTAGGGTTCACAATCTCATGCCACTGCGAAGGGGGAGGAGAAGCTGCAAATTTTCTGAGCAGCCATCATTCACCCCTTGTTTTCCCTCTGCTGCTGTATTTTCTTGTCTCCCTCCTGTTTCCCTTTTTCCAGGTGAAACCACCATTTTTTCTTCTTTTGATTTTGTTGCTTGTCACCCTCATCTCAGACATGTTAACCATTGTTTGACCTTTTGTTTCCTACTTTCGATGAAAATAAAAACAATGCATACCATTTTCAAAAGCTTCCACAGTATGACAACCCTGTTGATAATATAACTACAAACCCTTCAAATAAACGATTTGCAAAAGAATCAGGCCTGGTATTCATCATCCAATCCCTTGACCTCCCAGAGAGCATCAAAGTCTCTGCTAGATCCAAGCATGGTTCACAGTACTGCCCGGTACATATCGGTACCGGGCGGTACATCTCGGTACCGGACCTGACCGGTCCGGTTCCGCCATTTAGGTAGGTACCAGTACTGACCGGTACCTATTAAAAAATTAAAAAATGCCGGACGAAACTGGTACGGTGGTACCCCCCCCACTCCCCCCCTCCCGCAGCGGTGCAGCCAGCGGCACCACCAGCAGTCGACCGCGGAGCTCCACCGGCCAGCAGCTTTCCGCCGGCCACCGCAGCCCCACCACGACGTGTCATGCAGTCTGCAATTACAGAGAGGACACTTAAAAAAACGGACGGCTCTGGAGAGAGAGAGAGGGGAGGAGGAGGAGGAAGAGGAGGAACCTCTGTGGATGTGGAGCCGAAGCGACGGCGGAAGACAATGAAGCAGGCTTTGGACGTTGGCTTCGAAGTTCGAACGGCTGAGACTGCGGCGACGGCGGCTTTGGTCAGCGGAGAATTCCCAAGTCCCAAACCCTAGGGTGGGAGGGGAGGGAAATGGCAACGGGGTCGGGGTGTGTTGGGGGCCAGAATTGGAGAGTGATTTTTTTTTTTAACTCTTTAGTTACTGGATCCAGATCTGGGCTCTCAGGTCAGCGGGCTGGCCGGGGAAGTGGGCTGGGCTGGGTGGGGAACCGGATGGGGAAGAGGCTATGTACCGGTACTGGTACTGCGAACCCTGGATCCAAGGGTTTACACCGTGTGCTTACACTAGCTGACAGAGGAAACATGGAAGTCAGAAAGTGGAGGGGTAAGCCTTTACTTCCACATCAAATTTAAGCAAGTTGACAGTAGGTTTGCAGAAAGGCATATTTGCTTGATAGAACAATCATCTATAGGTACATAAATTTGTTGTGCATTTATAGATACATAAATTTGTTGTGCATGACATACATACATTGAGGAATAGATGCTGGAGAGTTCTAGGACTTTGCTTCTGTTAGATTGGTATCGAGCTTAGGAAACAGCTAGTTACCAATTATGTTCCGAGGAACTTGTTTGATAGGATGACTTTTCTTATGCTTCAAACTAGGGTTCCTTAGTGCAAAGTTGCCACTTTGATATTCAGTGTGCTTCATCCAGAAAGTTATGTTTCCTAGGTTGTTATTGTTTTACTTCAAGGGCATGTTTGGCAAAACTTTTGTTTGGAAGCCACTTTTGGCCTCCACTTTTAACATAAACAATAACTGTTAGAGGTTGTTATAACCAGGTTTGTGTGGTTACAAAGCCAAATGTTTCCTAACCCCATTTTCATCTTCATCGAGGAAGTTACAAATTGGAGCTTTTGGTTGGAAGCCAAAACATCCCCAAAAACTGCATAAATAGCTTCCAAAGACTACTATCCTCTCTCCAAAATAACTAGATCAAAGCTTATGGAAGCGGAAAAGTACTTCCAAATAGAAGCTCTGCCAAACATGGCCGAAAGGCAAGTGCAATTGCCGTAAGGGGTGGCTGTCTTTTCTCCCCACCCTAATCCCTAAAATGTTCATAACTACTATGTAGTTTGGGCTTATGTCCACCCTTCAGAGGGGCTAAAAATTATTGTTGGAAGAGGTTGGTTTGAAGAAACATGCTACCATGGATCACAAAAAACAAACTTGCAGCCTTCTGCCTTCCCATCTGAAGGGCAAGCTTCTTTTCCCAGATTCTTCTTCATTTTAATAGAAGACATAGTCTGAGCAAGCAAGTCACTTTAGTGGACAGTTGAATGGACAAGTGAAGGGAGATTCACTGCCTCTCTAGTGGACAGTCCCATGAGCTACTGTTGTTGAGAACTTGCAAGCTGCATGTGATGGAGAAGCAAGTGCATTATTATTGTTAATGGGATGTCAATCATGTGGAGGCGACATGAGGACTGAAAACCAAATATTTCTTATTTTATTTCATTAGTATTGAATTAGCAGAACAATTTTGTTATTTTCTCATGTTATGTACTTATTCTCTTTTCTTTGTTCTGTTAAGGGTATCCTTTTCCTTCTGTTAGTTAGGGTTTCTGGACTTAATTTGCTATTATCTTAATTTTTTGTTGTAAGGATTGTTAGAGCCCTGCTTGGGCACACTGATGGCTGTGGCGTCAAGTGGCTGCCAGGTTTTTAGAGATGAGCGTTCACAGGGTAGGCCCAAGAGTGAGCAGATTGCATGGGATGCCTGCACGGCAAGCAAAGGCTGACACTGGCCAGTTCTCGAGTGACTGCCTTGTGATAACCGATGGCTGCTTGGCAATGTGGAACAACTTTGTGTTCTGTGCTTGTTTCTGCTAGTCCTCCCTTGTCATTTTTTTTCTGTTTGTTGTCCCTTCACTGCTGTGAGCAGGAAGAGTGATATGAATAGGGATGAAATAGGTTGAGAGAAGGAGGCAGTGAGTAAGAGGATTATAGATGACAGTCTCACACCATTACTTCATGAGAGAGGAAGGTCTCAAGCCGATGGCTTCTCGGTGGATCTGCTAAGGGCAGGGACACACATAATTGTGCTTATACAATCTTTTCCTAATCAAACATCATACCCATTGTTATGTTTGACCATTTATTTACAGAGGTGATTGTGCAATGTTTCCAAGTCAGGCACCCTAATTCTAATGGTATACAATTCCTAACTAAGGAAACCAACTTACCCTAGAAACAAACAGATTTGGAATCTCTAACAGCTAGGAGAATATGCAAGAATTCCAGAAATGGTAAATGACCAAAATAGCTCTAATAAATAAATAAGACTCATAATTAGGGCTGTCCAGAAATAGTGCATGACCAATATAGCTCTAATGAATGGAGTAAGACTCATAAGTCACAATGCCACAAACATTTCCCTACTCAATAGCGCTTCTTGTGCTCAGGTGGCCATCGTTTATCTAGTATTGAAAAAGAAATGCTCTGTTTGGGAGAATTTGTCTCCAGGCGATCACTATTCCTTGTGCAATCCTAGTGCACCTACTACTACATCATGTCTGCCCTGCCTGTATGCCTGATCTTTCCCATGTCACTCTGACCCGAGCCCTATGAGAAAAATTTGTTGGTAGCAACTACACCCTTGGTTGCACTTTAAGCTCTTAAGATCAGGGAGTAATTTTCAAAAGTTACATGGACTTTGAAAGACTTTAGATGAAGTTGAAAAAGTCAAACATGATACAGGGATATGTTACTTATGTTGTGTGGGTGTCAACCAAAGAACATAATCCTTTCATCTTTCATCGGATTCTGGTGTGAAAAAACATGGATATTGTTTCCACACTAATCTTGTCTCGTAGACTGCCTAGAGCTCTGATTTCCCCATTGGTTGTGCTTAATATCATCTCAAGGTTGCTAAAGCTGGATTGCCATGCAGATTGAGAATTGGGAATTCTTTAGGTTCTCTTTTTTGTTGGAGGGTGCAAGGGGAAGGGTATTCGAGTAGATAGATTTATCCTCAACTGGATAATTTGTTTTCTAAATCAAACAAACCTTTTTGTGGGTGCTCTTTTTTTTCATTTAGTGCATGATGCTCTGTAAATATGGGGAATTTTCACTAAGGGCATGTAATTTTCATGCATTGGAATCAATCACCATGTTTATTTTGTTTATTTATTTCCTTTATTTCTTGATGATCCTTGAAGAGGATCATAGTAGCAACAACAGAATCTGTACATATGATAAGTTATCATATTTTATTTCTATCTTCTTATGATTGCTGTTTTCCCCCCTTGTTTATTTTGATACACACTGATAATTTTGCTATGGACTATATTATTCATTTTTCTTTCCAATCTGATGATGTGTTGTTCATGCATCAGGGTCATCAGGAGATATTTCACCAACTTGTTGATCTAATTGGCATCACATCCATCATGGAGGTCAGCCATAGAGTTTCTTTCTCTGAAATTGAAAATTTCACCTGATCCAACAAACTTTCACGATGAGCTGCCTTCTATTATCACCATTATAGATATCATTTTTGTATTTGTAAATTTATGTTGATTTTGATCAAGAATGTAATTGATTCTGGTCGTAAAATGTTGTGATTAATCACTTATTAAAGAAACTGCATGACTGTCTTAGATGTCTTCTATTTTATGTTCTCTTGTACGAATCATGTTGTATGATCACTAAATCTCAGCATCATTTTTCAGGTTTTGATTCGGTTGATTGGTGCTGACGAGCATATGTATTCCAATTACATGGATTCAATGCAATGGTTAGAGGAGACAGATGTGCTTGAGATGATTGTGGATAAGTTCAGCTCATCAGTGAGTATTACCTGTGATATGATCTGTAATTAAGTTTTTGTTTTTGTTCCCATGTGCATTTCCAGTTTCCAACTCTTTGGCTGAATGCGAAGAGTATCAAAACAATTCTCATATTACATGTTGACTGTGTAGTTAGAAGCTTTGATTTGTGCTATGAGGACCATTGAGGGTGCTGTATCTAAAGATGATGGATTTTTACCCAGTGATCTCCTTTCTAAAAAATCTTCCTTTTGCCTTTTTTTTGCTTGAGTATACATTTTTTGTTTCTATTGGTTAAGTATGATGATTTTATCCAAGAGGAACAAACACATTATGTTGCATATTGCAAATGTGTGAATATCCTTCTTGGGTACCTCTGATAAATGAACAGAATCTATAGTCTTCAGTTATGTAGAAAAGCAAAACCTAAAAACTATACAGAAAGCCACCATGTCCTAGAAAAGAAAACATGACTCATGGCTGCTCCCTTATCTTTTTTTGCTATTAATATATTTGTGGTACCATCTACTGTCAAAAAAAATAATAAAGACTTATGGCTGCTTGCCATCGATTATACATTGTCTATATCTTCTATCAAAGAGTTTTCTGAAAGTGGTTTCTATCAAAGATACATAAGACAATTATCTGATCAGCTGGAAACTTTCTGCAACTGAGTAGTTTTGGAATCACTAAAGAGCTGTGGTTTGATGTCTTCCCAGACCAATCTCAGATAGTAATGCATGCTTTGCACAAATTCAAATCAGAAAAGGATTGGTTACATGGTGTTAAAAGTAGGCTGATTCAGACTGGGGCCCGTTAGAACTGGTCCAGTTCTGCTGGTTTCTGTGGTTGAACTGGCCGGGTTTGTATTAAAACAATAAATTGTTAAAACTAGCTTTATAGGGTGTTTGGGAACAATTCTTTTTAAAGCTATTTCTATCTAAAAAATTGTGTCAACATAATTTTTGACTTAAAATTTAAAATTGATGAAAATTGACACTTTCTGTTTGACAGTAGCGTCATAAATTTTAAAATTTGTGTAGACCTGTTTGGCAGATAACTCTCCATAAATTAAAAATTATTAAAGTAACATTTTAATAGAGATTGTTATCATTCATAAATAATAAAAAAATTATAACATGACATTTCGAACATGATGTTTTAAAAAAATATAATTATCAATCTCTTGTTTACATAATCCATATATAGGTGTATATATATGTATATACACACATGCAATTACGTCCATCCTCTCAAATTAACGAACTTGTGAAATAATTAATATCGGAATTAGAGAATCAATCAGAAGATGATGAGCAGGATGAGGACGACGATGATGGACGTTGCAGCAGTACTGAAGCTCATCTCCTTGCTCTTTGCTTCTCTCCTGGGCGGAGCCGCGGTGGCCACGGCCGCTGTCGCCACTCGCCAACGATCCTACCGCGGCTGCGCACAGCAGCGTCGTCGTCGGTTCTTTGCAGACTTACGAGCAGCCCAGCATCCGGTACAGTGTGGTGATGAACGTGCCTCCCCAGGACCCCGGCCGGGTGGCGTTCGAGAACGAGTTCGGCGGCGAGGCGAACGCCAAGCGCGTCATGAGGGCCGCCTGCGGGAGCGTGCTGAACGCCCTCGGCCAGTTGTACACCAGGAACCGGCGGGGAGGGGGGCAGCGGGGGAGGGGGGCCAGCCACGGGGAAGGCCGCGGGGGAGGGGAGCCGGCGGCCAGCCGCGGGGGAGGGGAGAAGAGCCGGCGGGAGGGAGAGGGAAGGGGGAGACGCGGGGGAGGGGAGAAGAGCCGGCGGGAGGGAGAGCCGGCGGGAGGGAAAGGGAAGGGGGAGACGCGGGGGGGGGGGGAGGGGGGTCGCGAGTGGGAGGGAGGGGGAAGTTTCGAGGCGTCGTGTGTTTTTAAAAAAAAATTGGACTGGACTTGTTTTTTTTTAGGAAGATTTACACGGGATGAGATTCTCTCCCTAAAATTTAGGAGAGGAATACCAAATGGGGTTAGAGAATCTCTTACTCTTTTTTTTTAAATTTGAGAGAAAAAAGAGAAAAAAAATAGCAACCAAACACCCCATTAAACTAGTCAAAGCCAGACTGAACTGGAGTCAGAATTATAAACTGGCCTTAAAGTGCCCTGAAACTCTCTCCCTCTCCCTCTCTTTCTATACATCTATCTATATAGATTCTTTTTCTTTACTTTTTTGACATTTTAAAGACATTTATTAATATTTTGACTAGATATTTATATACTGGACTGGACCAGAATTTGCTCTTGTAGTTCTGGTTCTAAAACTGGTTTTCTGATTGCAATTGATTAAGGTGGATCGTGGATATCTTCAATGGATCTTTGTTGACTGGATGGCCAAAAGCTCTTGGAAAGGGGAAGGCATGTGTACTAAGATAGCAACCAACCGACCAAACCTTTTGTCCTTATCCCTTCTTTAGAGGAATATTGTTAAGCTGACTGACTATCTTGATGCTTTATGATTTAACTATAATCACTGTCCATTAAAACCAACATGGCAGCAAAGGGAGAGGGCGGCTTTCATTCTGGGATGCCAAATAGGAGCCTTCCCTATCTCCTATTTGGGTCTCCCGCTATCTCCAAGTGTCCTACATTGTGCAGATTGGCATCCTATTGTGCAAAGATATGGGTCTAGACGGTTGGAAGGCAAGGTTACTATCTTATGGGGGAAGATTGATTTTATGCTAGTCAGTTTTGGACAGTCTACCTATCTATTTCATGTCTATGTTCCGAAATTCCGAAGACGGTGGCGAAGAAGGTAGAGTCTATTCAGAGGAGATTCTTTTGGCACGGCAGTAGGGGGGCATGCAGGGGTTGACATGACATTGCTTGAGACAGAGTGGCCACCAGCAAGGAAGGAGAGGTGTGGGAATCAAGAATATTAGAGATTTCAACCTAGCTCTTCTATGTAAGTGGGTGTGGAGGTTGGGGTGGGAGAGGAAGGTCTGTGGGCACAACTAATTAAACAAAGGTATAAAGGCAGAAGGAGAGATCGGGACTTGATACCAAGATCACATCATCACATCTCCCATTTGGCGAGATATCTTGTCTTGCAAGGACATTATCACTTTCAGCGTCCAGGTCTGTCTAGGTAAAGGGGACACGTGCCTTTTTTGGAAGGATAAATTGTGCGACGCCTTCACCTTGGAGGCATTCTACTTGAGGTTTTTGCAGTTGGAACAGCCCCATTGGGGTTGGTTTCTCATACTTTTGATCCTCTGCCGTTAGGAGGTACATGGGCACTGACATTCTGGAGGAATCTCAGTCCCGAGGAGATGGAGCAGTTGGAGGCAAGGTTATCAGAACCGAACCGGTGCCTGAACTGGCCAATGAGCTGGTTCGGTTCGAACCGGTTGGACCGTTCAATAGAACCGGTTTGAACCGTGACGTCATCATAATAATAATACATGGTCCGACCCGATTCTATAATCCAAGACAATAAGAAATAAGATATAATGATCAAAATAAATAAATATACATGTATAATTATTAGTCATGATTATGTAACTATACAAGTAAAAAAATAACAATAACATGGTTAAATAAACTGACCTTAAAATTTTGTAATATTTCATTTGTCTTCACTCTTCACAATTGACATCTATACTCCTTTAAACATTTAAACTTCAAATATATCTAAAATAAAATGATAAATAACAACAAACCAATAATAATAAGATAATTTTGTTCACACATAAATATCATTTTTAATATCTAAATATTTTTGTATTTATTTATTTTTTATTTTAAATGGTGAATCGGGTCGGACCGGTTCACCCGGTTCTTTGACATTAGACTGGACTGGTTCCTTGACCGGTTTACGGTTGGACCGGTCCGATCGGCGGGTCCGGTCTGATTCTGATAACACTGGTTGGAGGATCTCTTGCGTCTCCTCTTAAGATTATATTCCACAGCCAGATAGAGAGGACGAATGGACATGGAGGTGGGGGAAGGAGGACATCTTCTCGATAAGATCAACTTACACCTTTATCTCTAATGGAGGCATTTGCCATTGTCTTGCCCCTCAGATTTGGCGGCCCAGAAGCTTGCTGAAGGTGAAGTTCTTTACGTAGAGGATTTCCCACGGGAGACTATCCACCTGGGATAGATTACTTCCATTTCTTTAGGGCATATCTTCTACTTGTTGCCTATGTGGAGAGGAGGATGAGATTTTGGACCACCTATTTGTAGGCTGTAGCTACTCACATGGAGTGTGGGAGGAGCTTGTTAGCAGGACACAGTGTGCTTTTGGCCGCTGACAAAGGTGCACCACCTTATTGGAAAATGGGGCAGAAGATGGGTCCTTAAAGGGGACAGAATTGTTTGGTGGATGATTCTCCATGTTATTCTATGGACTTCATGGGGGGAAAGGAATAATGGGACGTTCAGAAGGGAAGCAAGAGCAGTGGACAATGTGGTTTTGTTTATTTGTGATAGAGTGAGAGAACCTTTGTAACGTGAACTCCCATAACTCTTCTATGTTTGTTTTATCGGGGGGTTAGTGGGGTCACACGGGTCTTATGTGGGCATTTCATGTATAGGGACCTTTTTTTGGGAATTCCATTGACTATACTTGTACATCCTTGTTACATTTAATACAATAGTGGTACCGACCACTTTTAAAAAAACATGGCAGCAAAGGGGAGGGTGGCAGAGTAAGCTCAAGGGAAACGAAAAAAGGAAATCTAACAGAGAGTGAACTAGATGATCTCCTCAAGATGCAGGACATCCTGACGCAAATGCACATTGCAGAAGTTAGGGCTTATATGTGAACTTGGAGATGGGAATTATGGGTCACTTCCAGGTCAGGTCTTCTTGTAGAACTTTTGATGATGGGATCAGGCCATTGTAGTCTGTGGCAGAGAGACTTTATTTGGCACAAAAGCTTTCCATCGTACCTTATAAACTTCCTATGTAAAATGATGGTCTCATTAGGTGATATCCTACTGCTGATAGGATCAGATATGTGGTTAGAACATTTTGAACCTTCCACAGTTTTCAGATTGGATCAGTTGATTACATGTTTCTTGGTATAACTGAAGGTGAAGTTCTCCGGAAAATTGTAGCCAGAAAGACTTGGCTTTCAATGGTGTCTTAGAGAAATTATTCATTTACTCAGACGGTGAAGGCCTGGTGCTTGTACATGGAAATCTGAAAAAGGGCGGTATTATGTACTTTTTAGTGCAATTTGCCGGGAAATTTGGTGGGAGCGGGATAAGTGAAGATTTAGAGATGAATTTACAAGTGTATTAGACATTTTCGAGTGAACAAGTCTGCGAGTTGTGGACTGGACGCACACTGCCATTGTGGACAACCAGTGGATTCAATTCAGGCTGTTTGCTAATCTCTCAACTTCCTTTCGTGAATGATTTAATGTCTACCATATAACTAATACTCTGATCTACCACATTGTTGGAAAAGATCTTTTGCCGAAATGTGTTTCATTTGCTGTGGTATGCTATAGACTATGATATAGACTTATTGCCTTTCATTGTTGTATCACTATCACTAGTTTAATTAATAGTTGCTTTGTTACCTTTGGGAAAAGGGTATCCCACTCCACATAAGAAGGTTCTTTCTAAAATCAGGAAGAAAAGAGTGAATTTGCTACATAGTGAAATCAAAGGCCATAACATTTTGTCCATTTGTTTATTTCCAATTTCTGATAATTGACAACTGCCAAACTTGATAGTCCATGTCATGCAGCATAGTGTACGTTAATTTTCTAGCCATCCTTATCTTGGGTACTCTGCTTCTTGGAACTTGAGATTTTGTCTAAAATGAATGAGATGATGTCTGGATGTACCTTAGCATGCTGAACCTTTTGTAAACCACCCTTCATGCTCTCCTGACTGGTTAACGATTGAATAACAGGCAGTTAAATCTTTTCTCACATGATGTCTTGCATTTTCCTCAGATTTCTTGTGGTTTATCTTGTGATTTCCTGGTACTACCTGCTGGCACCAGGTATTCCTTGGGAGGGCAGGACGCTTGTGGCCTTTCTTGACCATTTCAGCCCTTGCACTGGTTTTAACAATTTTTAATGCCTTTCGAGGGTACCCATGTGGATCTCTCCCAAACCATCAATTCTCAGTAAGAGATGGACTTTAGATTCCATTGTCATTTGGTGCTTTTCCTTTTGTGCATGCACTGCCCATGCACACACATGCATGCTCCCTATACACATGCGCGCACACCCCCTAAGTCTCAATATCACTCTCTAACATGCACATATGTACACTCTCTCCATACACACTCTGCACACATTTGTCCATGAGTTGTCAGCATTCAGAAACATCTTTGGCCACAAATGGCCTTCATAGACCACCTGTTGGGTATCAACACAGATAAACTGGCAAAATTATGGGCAGTTGGTTGTGTAAGTTTGATGCACCCTGGATCTTATTATAATTGCCTCCTATATGATTGAGTGATTTCAGGAAATCTTCCTGCAACCCATCTATCATGTAAAAAATCCTCATAATCTCAATTTCATTTAAAAAATGGGGTTTTCAAGATATTTTGGCTCTTTTGGATTTTACAGGGGTTTATCAAATAACCTTAGTTTTTCAAAGGTTATAAATGCATTGGTGGAGGATGAAAATAAGACTTTCTAGGTAAAAAATCCAATCAGATAACATAGATAAGATATGCATGGACCTTGCATAATCTTTAACTTGATAAGACATCATAATAAGGACGTGTTGGTCGTATGAGTTTTGATGAATTAATTCACTGCCTGAGGTGTCAAATGGTGTCACAAATATTGACATGGGACAACATGTCATCTGTTTGAGACGGTCTTTGTTATGTAACTGGGTATCAAAAAGAACAAACAAGCAAATTCTCAATTTCTGCTGTTAATCAATTGTGATGCTAACAGAAATGAACAATCATAATGTATTCTTTCTTCGTTAGGTTTACTGTGACGCTGCTACTGTAGTTCTCTTTCATGCAATTTTGATACTCGAGGGATGCATATTCTTGCTTTGGAGTTGATGTTTTGGATCTTTTCATGGTTAACTGATATTTTAGCCATATATGTGTGTGCGCATCTCTCTCTCTCTCAATGTGACTTCTTCAAATAATATATTTTTTGCTTTGTTGTGATTGTTCTAGGATTCTCCCGAAGTCCATGCTAATGCAGCAGAAACATTGTGTGCCATAACACGATATGCCCGTCCAGGGCTTGCAGCTAAAATTTCAAGTCCTAGGTATGTTTATCTATTCGTGATGCCTGTTCGTTTTCTTTTTGATATAGTCAGTGTTACCCGTTTGTTATCATCTTTTTGTCTTCAATTACTGACTAATTGAACTTTTTTTCCAGCTTTGTGGGAAGGTTGTTTCGCCATGCATTGGAAGATTCAAGGCCAAAGTCAGTTTTGGTTCATTCATTGACTGTATGCATATCATTGTTAGATCCTAAGAGGTTATTATCAACTTCTTATCATCCATTCCGAAGTTATATGACTCATGGATCGTCAGTCACTGCCAATCCAGAGACAGTTGATGGCATTCTAGAGAGCATCGGTATGTGACTGTTTCATCTGGTTAAGATTGTCTATTGTAGTGGATACAAGTGTATTTCTGGCTTTGTATATGCTTTCCAGAAAAGAGTTACTGTCTGCACATAAACAAGTGAAGGAATAAAGATATTTTCTCTGTAAAGTTTCGTCATGTCTGATCATGGCCAACCATAGGTCATCAAAAAGGCGGATGTGCATTGGCAAATTAATTTCTGAAACTTGATCTATCCTGATCCAAATAAGCCAATTTTTTGGTTTTCAAGCAACTGTGTGACATATGCAATTATTGTTATTTTTCCTTTCTTGCAATAACTCAAGGTCTAATCTTATAGGGATGAGAATGTTTACTGCTCTAAATTTAATTGGATAATTGCATCCTATTGATACTGAGATCAGAACAATTTTGTGAATAACAATATCTAATCTATCAAATCGAGCCACCATCAATAAATGAATGGTATAAGACAGGAAGTTCTTTTATTTATATTTTATACCAAGTAAAAATATTGTATGTGATCCAATAAAGAATCCCACTTTAGTTGCAGAAATTGTAAGTAATCATGCTATTCATAATGCCAAGCATTTTTGTTAAGGGAAGGTATTTATGCCCAAATGGAGGGGATGTTTCACAAACAGCAGCTTTGCTTGCCTTCCGCTTGGTTAACATCAGCCTTCTAGAAGAGAAAGAAGCGCCATGGCCATCTCTTGGGGGAGAGGGTGGTCGCCGAGGTTCGCGTCCAGTGCAAACTACATCCCTCTCGGAGGTGGGAGTTCACGCTTAACCTTCCTTGACACAACGCTGTCCAGGGGGGTTGCTGGGAACTCGGGAGGGGGTAAGGGACTAGTTTGTTTTCGATGCCGGTGATGGGGATACATGAAGTACCCCCGACTGGGGGAACTAGAGTTTGTAGGAGCTCAGCCGGTGTCTTTCCGTCGACGGTCCTACATGGATGTTGTCTGGAAGGAATATCCGTCGTGGCAGGGTAAGGTGAGAAGCAAGGAGTGCGTCGAAGCAGGGTCGCTTCCCATGGATTTTCTACTTGTCCAGACCGTCTGGCTCTGGCGATGTCTATGGGCGTCTCCTATCGAAGGGGTAGTCAATGCAGAGAAGATTACAGTCTTGCTGGATGCGAGGGCAGATGGAGGTAACTGCTGGGAGGTCCGACGGGTTTCCAGGACCGGATTCCTTGTGGTCGGACTTCAGGAAGAGGTGGTGGCGGCAGTGGGTTCAGCGCGGTGGACAGCATCCTCCTCCGCCTAAAACAGTCGTCTTTGGGGAGGGGTGTCTTTTTCCGGGCTTGAGAAGGACATAAAAAAGTTATTTATGACGGCCAAATAGGTCAGCGGGGGGGGGGCTATCAAGAAGAGTAGAGAGGAAAGTGAGGGGGGTGATGGGCAGCAAGGTGTCCAGGAGGAAGAGGGGAAAATAACTCCTAATATCAATATGGATTGTGTTGTGGAATGTAAGGGGGATTGGGGGGAGGGAAAAAAGAAGTGCAGTTAAAGAACTTCTTAGAAGATGCAAGATTGACATTCTCTACTTACAGGAAACAAAATGTGAGGGAGATGGGGAGCTTATAATGAGGGAGATTGGGGGTACAAGATTGCCCAAGGGGATAGCCTCTTCGGTAGTGGGGAGAGTAGGGTATTATGGTCCTGTGGAATGAATTTGAGGTGGAGGAGGTAAAGGAGTGTACAATGTAAGCATGTTGCCAAGGGAGCCATTTCTCTCTCTTTTCGCAACATCAAGGATTGTTTCACTTGCGACTTATTTGGGGTTTATGGGCCTTAGAACAGGGAGGAAAAGGAAGCATTATGGGACGAGCTCCTGGTGCATCATGCTAGCTCTTGCAGGCCATGGTGCATGGGGGGGACTTCAACGCTGTCCTCTTCACGCAAGAGCGGTCAGGTAGAGTGGCTCCAACTGGGGAGATCTAAGACTTCTAGGATTTCATCGCCGCAACAGTCTTCATTGATGTTCACACCTTTAATGCTTAGTACACATAATCAAAGTTGAGGGCTGATCTAGCACTGTTAGGCTTGATAGGTTCTTGTATCATTGGACTGGGAGTATCACTTCCCATACATGGAGGTTGTGGCTCTGACTAGATCTTTTCATAGCATCAAGGATTGCTTCACTTGGGACTTCTCCGGGGTTTATGGGTCTTAAACAAGGAGGAAAAGAAAGCATTATGGGGCGAGCTCCTAGTGCATCATGCCAGCTCTGGCAGGCCATGGTGCGTGGGGGGAACTTCAACGATGTCCTCTCCGTGCAGGAGTGGTCGGGTGGAGTGGCTCCAACCGGGGAGATCTAAGACTTCCAGGATTTCGTCACCCAATAACCTTGATTGATGTTCACACCCTTAATGCTCAATACACATGATCAAACTTGAGGGCTGATCTAGCACTGCTAGGCTTGATAGGTTTCTTGTATCAGTGGACTGGGAGTATCACTTCCCACACATGGAAGCTATGGCTCTGACTAGATCTGTCTCAGACCATAAGCCAATTTTGCATAGGACTAGTTGCAGACGTGCAAGGAAAATGCAGTCTAGGATGAAAAATTACTGGCTCAGGGAGGAAGACTTCATGGACACTTTTAGCAGAGTATGGGGTATGCAGAGACATGAGACCTTCGCCATGGCCAGACTTGTAGGCAAAATGAAGCACCTAGTTCAGGAGTTGACTACGTGGGGCACCAACAAGACTCCTTGGCAAAGATGCGAAGGATAAGATTCTACTTCAACTCGAGGGATTGGATGCACTGGAGGAGGCGGGTTTATTAGATAAGACTGACAGGAATTAGTGGGACAAGCTAAAGGCAGACTTTGAAGACATCTTCACCGAGGAGGAGATCTACTGGAAACAGAGAGCTCAGGAAAAATGGATTAAGGAGGGAGACAAGAACACTTCCTACTTCCAAAAGGTTGTCTCAGGAAGGAGGAGCTTAAACTACATAAAGTCCATCAAGGAGGGGAATTAGCTTTTCACAACACTGGGAGAAGTCGAGGCATGCCAAGTAGTTCTACTCGAGGCTCTTCTCTAAGGGCCTCTTTGTTTGGAGGATAGGTCAAGGGGAATAACTTAACCAAATGTTGAGTATTCCAAAAAGTAGACCATTTTGCTTTGATTGAGAAATAAGAATTGCCTTGAGAATTGGGAAAAAGTTAAACCTGTCCTTGTTCTAGTTTTTTGGTGGAACAAGTAATCCTGACATAAACCAGAATACCAGTCTATCCCATGGAATACCCTGTATGAGCAATCAAATAGATTAGGTTAACTTTTAATGATTTATCCTAGTTTATCCAACCTTATCCCCCAAACAAAGAGGGCCTAAGGATGTACTAGTCAGACCGACCATTGCGGTGGATCTTCTTCCGCGCTTGTCCTCGGCGGAGAGTAGTGCTCTCTCCTGCCCCTTTGAGGAGGAGGAGGTGTAGAAGGTTGTCTTTTCTCTGGCAGGGGACAAAGCACCAGGGGCGGATGGCTTCCCAATGACTTCCTTTCACCATTGTTGGGCCATTATCAAACAAGGTTTGCTCCAAATTGTGTGGGAATTCAAGGGAGAGCTCACTTGAGAGGCATCAATAAGACGTTGCTTGTCCTCATCTCTAAAAACAGGGTGTTGAGAGACTGAGAAACTATAGGCTCATTAGCTTGCGAAATGGGACCTATAAAACGATCACGAAGTTGTTGGCCATGAGATTAGACAATGTCATGGGCAGGATTGTCAGTGGATACCAATGATATCAAGGGACATCATTCAAGAAAATTTCTTGGTTGTTCATGAATGCCTTCATGCTATCAAGATACAAAGGAAGAGAGGATTGGTTTTTAAGCTTGACTTTGAAAAAGCTTATGATCAGATTATCTGGGAGTGTCTACTGGATGTTCTTAGCAAGATGGGTTTTGATGACAAGTGGATTGGGTGGATTAGGGCATGTATCCAGTCAACCAGATTTGTTGTCCTCATTAATGGGGAGCCATCATCCTACTTTTAGAGTGGCAGAGTGCATCATCCTACTTTTACAGTGGCGGAGCACTCAAGTAGGCGACCCCATGTCTCATCTCCTGTTTGTTCTAGTGGCATAGATAATGAGTAGAATGTAGATGAGAGTTGAGTCTCATGGCCTAATCATAGGGTTCTAGATTGTTCCACTAGGACAATATATTTCTCACCTGCAATATGCAGATGATATTATCTTGTTTGTGGTAGAGGGTGAGAGTCAACTGTACAACATCAAAATGATGTTGGAATTGTAACATGAGATCAATGGCCTAAATGTAAATCTTAACAAGAGCCAGGTTATTGGTGTGACTTTGGTACAAAGAGTCATTGGGAGAGCTGTTGCTATTTTGGGATGCCAGATTGGCCAATTCCCTATTTCCTATTTGGGTCTTCCTTTGACCCATAATGCTCTACAGTTTAGGGATTGATAGCCAGTGGTGCAAAGGTTTGAATCTAGGCTAGCAGGATGGAAGGGGAAGCTACTCTCTTATGGGGGCCGAGTGGTGCTATGTAGGGATGTAAATGGACTAGGTTCGACTCGGGTAGACCAATACCATATCTTATCCGTGAAAATTTTACAAATACCATACCCGGACAGTACCCTATTATTTTCGCGGATATGGATACGGATATATCCGTCACGGGTATGGATATACTCGCGGATATCCGTATCCTTCTATAAAGCATGAGTCCATGTCTACATCCAAAGAAATGTGAGATTTCTGAGAAGTGGGAAAATAGAAGTCCTGTCAATTCTTTCCTTTCCAAAGTAATTTTTATGTTATATAAAAGTATCCTTACAATTTTAGCAAGAAGTCCAAACTCACAAACCCAACAAGACGAGCAATGGATTGAGTTCATGTCAAAATCATAGGTCTAACATGCACAATGAGTTATTAAAAACGGGTTCGGATCGGGTATGGGTTCGGGTGTACTAAATTCATACCCTATCCGAATATGAAACATGTATTTTAAACATATCTGAACCCGAATCTATATCTGTTTATTCGGGTATTAGCCGACCCATCACGGGTCGGGTGATGCGGGTATTTTTGACATCCCTACTGCTATGTGAATCCACACTAGACAGTCTCCCTATCTACTTCCTTTCCATTTTCCTGATCCCTATCTCAATTTCAAGGAAGCTGTAGTCTATTCGGATAAGGTTCTTTTAACATGGCAGTAAAACGAGAGGCAGAGGTTGGCATGACATTGCATAGGGCAGAGCATGTAATAGCAAGCAGGTGGGTGGGCTGGGCTTAAAGAACATCAGGGACTTCAACTTGGCCTTACTGAGCAAATGGCTATGGAAAAACGGTCATCAGACAGAAATGCTATTGCAGAGCAAGGGTTTGGGATTTTTCTATCTCACCCCAACATCATATATCTCATATCCGGAAGGGCGTATTGCAGAGCAATGACTTTGTCAGGGTAGGAGTTAGAGTATGCTTGGGGGATGGGCAGACATGTAGGTTCTGGAAAGATAGATGGTGCACAGATAATCCTCTTGAGGAGTTGTTCCCTTGGCTATATGCAATCTTAGTGGAGCTATTGGCAATGGTGAGTCATTTTTTTGATAGGTGGCCATCAGGGGGTACTTGGAGTCCAGTTTTTAGAAGACATATGAGGGAAGAGGAGATAGCTCAGCTCGAGTCTCAACTCTCACTGCTACAGCAGCACAAACCAGATGATAGCAAGGCAAATGGATGGATGTGGAGATGGGAGAGGGAGGTGCGCTGTTCGGTCAGATCTACCTACCGTGCGATTGCTGATAGTGGTATGAGACATCCTTTGGTAAAGCAAATATGGAAGCCTAGGAGCCCTCTCAAAGTGAAGGTTCTTATTTGGAGAATCTCCCACACAAGGCTGCCGACTTGTGATAAATTCGTTACCTTTCTGCCAAGTATCCAGACCCGTTGCTGCCTGTGTGGGTAGAAGAGGAGAATATTGATCACCTCTTTACTCGCTGCCAATTCTCCCAAGACGTGTGGTGCCGTGTTCTGAACAAGATCCAGTGTCACTTGCAGTCTATGCAGACGGTCCAGCAACTGTTGAGGGAGTGGCATAGGTGCTAGCCACTCTAGGGAGATAGGCGGATCTGGTGGCTCATCCTCTATGCCACCCTTTGGGCCATATGGGGTTAGAGGAATAAGAGGATCATCACAAAGAAGGCTACGACCCCTGAGAGAGTTGGGGATTTTATGGGGAGGGGGTGAGAGAGTGGGTGATTCTACTTTGTAGTAATACAGAAACTCACAACTCTTCCTTTTTATCTATGTTGGGGGGCTAGGGGGAGACATCTTCTTGGTGTGACCCCATTCTCTTGTACAGGGTTGTATAGGGATGTTTTGAGAGCACACGGCATATATTTGTAAATCCCTCCTTTTCCTTTTCAATTGATATATATAGTGGTACCATCCACTTTCAAAAAAAAAATTAATGTCCAAATGGATGCATAGCTATGAATATTGCTGGAACAGAGTTAGATAAATCCATTGATGATGCTGTTTCTCTCAAAACTTCCACTGGTAGAGAGTGGAGAGGGAAGGAGGGAGGGCTTGCACTCTCTCATGATCTCTTTATCTTAATCTTTTGGTAGTACCTTCTGTTTCCACCATTTGCAGATGACCCTTTACCCTTTACATGAGTAGCAATGATGCCTTCATCGATCATGAGATGACATCAAACATAGAATGCAATTGCCCAATTCAACCTTGTTCTTTTTTCTCCTCATCTGACTTGGGAGACCCCTCATGAGGTTCACAGACATCTTCTTGATGTTTTGGTGTTCTCAAAACTTGAAATTAATAGGATTAAACCTGGATATGCCCATCTAGGTGAGTTCGCTGATCTTGAGCAAGATCCTTCTTAGACTCTTGATAAGATTGAGGATGTGCGTGCCTTATAGTTTTTCCCCTTTTAAAATACTATACTTCTAAGTCCCTAGCTTCAAGTTGTTGAAAATGGTTGTGGGCATAATGGTGGATCATGATAACTTGTGGCTGGCATCTTTGATTGTTGAAGCCAAGAATAAGAGACCATAGCCTATAGCCACAAGACGAACAACCACAATTTTATGAATGTGATTACCATGGTGCATGTGTATATGACGAGAACTCTTATATGGAAGTATAAAGACAAATAACAGAGGTAAAATAGTGATGGTGTAGGGCTTCGCGACACGGGGATCAGGCCTGAAACTCTAATCCCATCCATCCTTTTCCTCACTCTTATTTAAATCTGTTCACAAGACAAACAAAGTAGTTGGACAATAGTAAGGAAAATGCATCATTAAAGTTGGAGCAGTTTTGAAAATAAGCTCCTTTTGTATCCAAAGCGAAGTTGGATCCCTAAACCTAGCTGATTAGCTGATGCTCTTAAGTTCTTTCTATTATTCTGCTCCTTGTTCATGGTGAACTGGACTACTCTGATTTCCATATTCTGCTGGTTCCTTATTCTCTATTATTCTCATGCTCATGCTTTGTGGAATTGGCTGTTTGACGTTGGGAGTGGTGATGATCCCCTCCCTCCGTCCTTTTTTCTTTTAAGGTTGAGTTTTAAGGCTGGCTTTCCTTGAAAGAATACAATAAAATAAATCCGGACAGTCAGGATACATGGCCTAGTCCTGCAAATAGAGAAGTAAAACCCCCATTTGGCAGAGAGGAAAGGTTGTCTTCCCCATTCTCATGCCAACTGGCAAGAAGAAGGGATCTGAGGAGGATCAGGTTGGAGGGAGGGAGGGAGGGAGCAAATTCAGAGTGATGATTTCAGAGAGAGAGAGATATTCTGTAATGTGGCAAATTCAGGGAGCAAATTCAGAGTAATGATTTCAGAGAGAGAGAGAGATTATGTAATGTGGCAAATTCAGGGTGATGATTTCACACCCTAACACTCAGTGATTAATCTTCTGGATGGCTCTTGCATCCATCTATTTCATAACTTAACCTTCAATTGCGGGAGTAATCACAGCATACTTTTTATTTTATTTTTCAGACCTGATTTAGTATTTAGCATTGTGAGCCTCCGTGCTAAGTATCATTTATCTCTGGCCCAGAGTTTGGTGTGATTTGGTCAGATGCAAGGAGGGCTTTGTAACCAGTTGTTGCATTATTTCACTATCATAGGTGAGTAAAAGAAGAGGAAGTACAAGCGAGTAAAGGAAGAGGAAGTCTGTGAATGCTTTATAGTGTATTGAACTTATGCTACAATATTCTTTGTGGCCATTATTTCCTAAGAAGTGTGAGAATGATGTCTTAATTCCATCAAAAAGTTTGAGAACTTTTGGAGCCTTGCACTAGAATAGTTGTAGATGCTTGAAGTGATCTCTTCAAAATAAGCTAAATGCACCTACCCTTGCTATTCTGCCTTTGGAATGGGATTGGGGTAATATTTGTTCTACCCATGTTTGATGAGCAGCATCTTTGCATGAAGACATTGTTTTGAAAATCTTGATATTGGGTATCTAGGCTGGCTTGTATTATGCATCTACAATAATTGTACCATTTGTTCATTTGGTTCCTGGTCGACTTTCAATTTTCTTTGCAATAACCTTATAACAAGGTTTTTGTTTGTACCATATGCCAGGTGATGTGTTGAAGCTCTTGGACATTTCTTCTCCTGAGAGCATCTTACCTACTACTTACGGAAGTTTGCGACCTCCTCTTGGGAAACATCGTTTGAAGGTAAGTGTAACCTTCTTGTTTCTTAATGAATGGATTCATGGTGACCTTTTTTGCAGCTTTTGTCAGTTGAAGTATGTTTCTTACATAGTGCAAATGTTCAGTGTCATATTTTTTTGCTTTCTTCTTTTATAAGTTGATGATGTTAGGTTCCTGTTGACCTCTGACATGTTGCCTTTCTTTTTTGTTTTTTCTATATATATGTATGTGTGTGTGCATGCATATGTAAGCAAGAGTATAAAATTGCTAATGTAGCATATTGATGTGTCCAGATCATCAATAACTAAAAATTGGAGTCTGCTGATTAGTTACCCATGTATAAAAGTTGTCATACTGTCATACAAAAGGTTTTGGTTATACAATTTTTTTCTCTAACATGCGTAGATAATCTACAACATTAGATCTGCTTTGGTCGAACTATGATCTCTAGCAGGTCAATAGAAGGGAATTTATTTTTGTTTCTGCAGAATAAATGTTGGAATCATTCATTGCCTGAACTGGGAAGATTATTTTTTCTTGTTGTGTTTAAAATGTCAAATGTTCTTATTTTTGGACACTTCTCAGATTGTGGAGTTCATATCTGTTTTATTGACAACTGGTAGCGAGACTGCTGAAAAGGTGTTAGTTGAACTAGGGGCCATTAGACGCTTGCTAGATTTGTTCTTCGAGTAAGTTATTGCATTGACAGTATTTCTATATGCTTATTAAATTTCAGATAATCACATCTTTCATTGGATGATTGTAGGTATCCATTTAATAATTTTTTGCACCACCATGTGGAGAACATTATAGTTTCTTGTTTGGAGAGCAAGAGGAATTTACTTCTCGAGCATATCCTCCATGGATGTGGCATTGTTAGTAAATTTCTTGAGGCTGAAAAGAATTTCACATTACCAGCTGATTCCAGTAGGGTAATTCTCCTAAAAACTGGAATCATTAAGTACTGATCCTTTGCATAGCTTTCTCATTTGTGTATTTGCTGAGTGCTTTGGAACTTAGAAACATTATTCCTCTTCGTGCAGCCTACAATGCCAGCAGAAGGAAGGTCTCCCCCAAGGATTGGCAATATCGGACATATAACTCGCATAGCAAACAAGCTTATTCAGTTGAGCAACAACAACAGCAGCATACAAACATATCTTCAGGTTGATTGCCGGTCTCTTCATCAACAAATCTCGGTTTCTGCTTTCTTGATGTACTTTTAGCTTTTTGTGTGACACAATTCTTGATTCCTTGCGCTATATTTGCACCATGAGCTTAGAAATTATGTTCAAGAAATCTGAAATGCAGATGCATTTGCAGAAACTGGGGCCGCAAATGGATACCCGATTTCTGATATTTCGCTCCATTTCCAATTCGTATGATAGATATGGAACTCTAATAAGGAGCACCCAACAGGTTGTAGGAAGTGGAAATAGGAACTCCAATAGTTATAGGAGTTGGAAATTGAAATAGCTGTTTCCACACCTGATTATAGACTATTGGATGGAATATATCTGACGTCCAATGGTCATGAAGATAGGTAACTAGGATTTTTTTAAATTTAAATATTAATATTTTATGTTGTGGATAAATAGATTCTAAGAATTTATGCAATTTGCATCTTTGTAGGTTTATAATGTTAATTTTTCACAAGGAAGTTTATTGAACTTTGAAAATAGACAAAAATAGCGATAAAATTATTTATTAGTATAGAGATGATGGAAGCGGGAACTTCTGTTTCCGAAGTTTCTGTTCCTGTTCCCAATTCAAAGGCAGAAATGGATGCTGAAATGGAAACACGTGTTTCCGATAATTCTTACAGGAAATGGAAGCGGAAGGTGTCATTTCTGTTTTTTTGTCTCCAACCCATTTGCAGCCGTAGCAGAAAGTCGTTTATTTGCTACATCGGGTAGTTGTAGTGTATTGAGCCTCCAATGCAGATTTCATGAGGTTTTAGTCAGGACGCCTGAGACATAGTTGTTAAGGCGACAAGGCGAACCAAGGCGTTCACGAGATCCCTAAGCGCTTCGGCGACAAGGCGCCCGCTTAGGCGTCGCTTAGGCGACACTTCGGTCACTAATTAAAAAATCTAAAATATATATCTCCTAATATATAAAACAAGAATAAAATATATGAAAAAATTACAGAAAATTCAGAAGCATGAAGAAATTGTAGCAATTAACTTGCATGACAATTATAGAAAATTAAATTGCATCAAAAATTACAGAAGTATCAGAAATAAATGCAAAAAATTCAAAAAAATTATAAAAAAGCATAATAACATCAAGAAAATTACAGAAAATAAAGGCCAAAGGGTTAAACACACTAACTTGAGGGCTACATGTTTGAAAGTGTATTTTATTAGCTTCGTCTTAAAAGATATTAGAAATAACATGAACAATAAATTCTAACAAACATAATAAGTTAACAAATAGCAAACCACATCATTAAAAAGAGAATCAAATAGTAATACTTAACAAGTATGCTATAAGACAACTACTAAGAAATGTTCACACAACTATAATATTAGTCATCTAGTTAATACATCATCCAAATTGTTTCGATGTCTAAGTGTCTAACATAACATAAACGACTAAATCTTAAAACTAAATGGCACTTCTGCTGGAATGGCCTCATCATGATTGTCATTCTCGTCATCTTCTTAGTGAGCTTGATCTTCTTCACTAGACTCCCATGGAGCATCATCATCATCCTCTTCAGAATCTTCTTCTAGCAATTCTCCATCATCTGATGGATCATCATTATCTCTTGGTTGTACTCTACTTCTTGTTGGTCTTTCACATGATACTTCCATAGCAAGCTCAACTTCTGCCCAAGTAAGATCGTCATCATCATGAACTAAATTCTTTGACTTCTGAGTCATCCACTCACTTCCCCAATCTAAATCTGGTAGACAAATGTGATCATATTTTTTTGGATGATTTTTTCTCTCTTTGAACATCTCTTGAAGACAACGATTATATTTAACATATACAAGATCATTCAATCTTTTATGTTCCAAGCGGTTCCTCTTCTTGGTGTGAATCTACATGCAAAGAATATAAGTGGAGAATGTAAAATAAGGACAATATTAATCAATGTAAAATAAAACAATCAGAATTAGATGAGTTGTGAAACTTACAAACTCAAATGTACTCCAATTGCGTTCACACCCAGAAGCATTACAACAAAGCCCTAAATCCTTATCTCAATGTTCTTCAATTCGGAAGTTTCCCACCACATGTTACACACTATTCAATTATAAAAAAATATTAAACATGTCAAAATATTATTTTTTGAAAAAATACGAAGTAAGTTTTAAAAATGATTAAAAAGATACTTACTTGGCATTCTCCTATCGCGAGCTCTTATGGCTAGCTCTCTTCCGAACATCTCTCTTTCATTCAAATATATTGTAACTTGATCACCTATCTTATCTTGAAGGTACAAATCTGGCATCATTCATTCAAGACATATAAAAAATCCACTCTTAAACTTCTCATATGAAGCAACATCTTTCTCCATATCCTTGAAGTATAAGTTGGGATTTAAGAAAAATCCCGCCAAATGTAAAGGACGGTGCATTTGATCTTGCCACCTCTTATCAACTATCTTCAGAATTGGCTGAAATTTTACTTCCTACATATGAATGATGGAGTTTAAAGAATGGTAAAATTTTAATTCATGTATAATCGTATAATGCTAAGTTAGAGCGTTGGAGACTTGCCTTGGAGTCTAAAGGTTTTAAAATTAGTAGGAGTAAGTCAGACTTTTTGCATTGTAATTTTAGTAATGGGAGAGTGGTACAGGAAGACATGATTCTAATTGATGGACATAACATTTCGAAGAGTAGTAGCTTTCGATACTTAGGGTCTATTATACAAGAGAATTGTGAGATTTATGACGACGTTACACATAGGATTAAGGTAGGCTGGTTAAGATGGAGAAGCGCATCAGGAGTCCTCTGTGATCGTCGTATGCATGTGAAACTCAAAGAGAGGTTTTATAGAACGGCTGTGAGACCTGCTTTGTTATATGGTACCGAGTGTTGGACAGTACGAAAGGAACACATTCACAAAATGTGTGTAGCAGAGATGAGGATGTTGAGATGGATGTGTGGCAAGACTAGGAAAGACAAGATTAGGAATGAGCGCATCCGTAAGGACTTAGGGATAGCCCCAATTGATAGTAAAATAAGATAAAATAGACTCAGGTGGTTTGGTTATGTGCTTCGTCGCCCTAACTCAGCGCCGGTTAAAATATGTGACCGAATCTTAGTGGATGCTAGTAAAAGAGCTCGGGGAAGGTCTAAAATGAGATGGTGTGATGTTATTAGGAATGATCTTAGCTTCTTGGGTTTAAATATGAATATACCACTTGATAGAAATCTTTGGCGGAACATGATTCATGTAGCCGACCCAAATAATTGGGATAAGGCTATGGTGATGATAATGATGACGATGATAGTCGTATATGAATCATGCAAATTAAAGTATGGTAAATTTACCTTAGAGTCAAAATTTTGAACAATTTGCTCTTTTACATACTCCATGGCAGCGTATATATAAGGCATTGTAGGTTTTTCATCTCCATCAACCGATCTTAACACTTGCAAGATTGGTTGAGAGACTCAAAACATCTTCAACATCATGTCAAAATCTCACCTAAAAGACAATACTTGAGACATTCTTCCTTGCATTTGTTGATGACCATACGCTCTTATGCCAAGCTTCAGAACTAAATAGTCTCCGAAGAGTCCTTTTTATTGCATCATCATTCAACCTCTCCAGTGTAAGAAATGCAGTGACAAATCTAGTCACACCACATCTCACCAATTCTCTACCCTGAGTTTTCTTTCTCATGTGTTCAAGAAGGCGAGGGTGAGTGTAAATATAAACTGTCAACTTCTTAGCTTTTGTAATTACACATTTGTAACCTTTTAACTTATCAATATCTTCTAACATGAGATCCAAACAATGTGCAGCACAAGGTGTCCAGGATAATGTTTTTCTTTTATCCATCAAAAAGCGACTAGATGCTACATTATATGATGCATTATCAGTTACAATTTGCACCACATTTTCTTCTCCAATTCTTTCTACCATTTTATCAAGCGACTCATATAACAACCCTGCGTCTTCCTTCTTATCAGAAGCATCAACTGACTCAATAAAGAAAGTTCCCTGCGAACAATTGACTAGAAAGTTGATTAACTTTCTTTGTTTTTTATCGGTCTAACCATCACACATTATTGTACAACCATGTCTTCCAATGCTTTTGATATTCCTCGTACATCAATTTTATCTTCTCCACCATGTCCTTCAAAAGGGACACTCTCAACATGTGATAGCTTGGGGACTTGTATCCTGGTCCAAACCGTCCTATAGCTTCCACTGCATGTTCAAAGCATTTTAGACGGGCTACATTGAATGGAATGCCACCTTCATTACATCTATGTTGCACAATGACTTTCCCATGTTGCCTTACAAGTGTATTCAAAACCACTGTTTAAATTATCTGTTACTCTGCAAGAACCATTGTTAATAGCAGGTTGAGTTAACCTTCTCATGATTTACATTCTTATTCTAATGAGATCAGTGTAATGAGTTTTCAGTTGGCTTATTTAATGTGGATATTGCCTTTGTGGTTGTTTTATTTTTTCTCCTCAAAATGGTGTTATAACTTGTTACTGGTTTATTTACTTGTTTGGCTATGTAATATATGTTCTCTTTGTTTTTGTAATCAACAACCAAAAAGTTACTATGAAATGAGTATGTACATAAAATGGAAAATGTTTAATTTGGTTCCTGCTGATTTTTCTGCCTTCAAAGTGATTACACTGAATGCCCTGGAACTCTTTACAGGATCATAATGAATGGACTGATTGGCAAACAAATGTCTTATTGAAGCGCAATGCTGTTGAAAATGTATATCAATGGGCATGCGGGTATGTTTTATCATGATTTGATTGCAATAATCACTTTCCTTTCATTCTTTTTCCTTGGATATTTCCTGGAATCTGTCAAAATATTATTTTCTTTTTTTTTTAAAGAAAAGAAGTGGATTGTACCACCAATGTATTGCAAAGAGAGGTAATACAGTCAAAACATGTAGAGGAGAGGCTCCTCTAACACCTAAAAGAAAAAGAGAAAATGACAGTCATATGAAGATTACACAGCCTGGATCACGCTCTTCTAAGAGTGCACACTACATGTAATACCTAGACCAGACATGGAGATACGGCAATGCTTCATGTCAGATGTTATTTCTTTGTTTAATATCTAATGTCTTCCTTTTGTATGATAATTCTCTTTAAAAACAAGAACCGCCTCTTTTCTTGAAAACTGTGTAGTTCTGTTCATTTTGCAAATCAAGTGATACCTTCTAGTTTCGATTCACTAATATGGTAGCAGGTATATGTGCCTTAGAAGCATTGTTATCTTTGAATTCTTATTGGTATGTGTGGCTTAGAAGCATAGTTGTCAAGGCAGTCGCCTGCCTTATGGGGCCAAGACGCCAGCTACCTTTCTACACCCCCGAAAGGTGAGCAAGGCACCCGCCTAGGCATGCTAGGCGGACCATGGGTGCCTTGGGCTACCTGAACTAGGGATAGCCTATGATGTCCCCCCAAAATTTTTTGGGTGGGGGGGGGGGGGGAGGGTTTGTCGTGCTAGCAAAGCCCTGGCAAGGGTGGGCACTGCCCCCTGTAACCTGACCGCAGTCACCGCACAGGTTGATCCGCGATGTGAGACTCGGCCATAGGTAGATCAAGCTCCACACATTTCTCCAACTCCCCTCTCTCTGTCTCTGTCTCTCTCTGCCCCCTCTTTCCTCACTCCATTTCTTTATTTTTAATATTAAAATCTATATTTTTTCATGTATTTTATTCTTAATTTGTATGTTGGGGATTATATGTTTTGGATTTTTAAACAGATGCCAAGGTGTTGCCTAGGTTTGCCTAGGCGGATGTCTTATCGCTTAAGCGCTTAGGCTCCTCATGAACGCCTTGGGTCCCCTTGTCACCTTGACAACTATGCTTAGAAGCATCGTTATCTTTGAATTCTTGTTGTTAGATCTGGGACTGCTCTTTTTCTTATGAATTGTGTGCAGGAGGACACCATAGTGCTTATTACAAAACAGGAGGCTAGTTTATGAGCACCAACTTTTCAGAGAATTAAATGCTGGTGTACGTTGTAGTGTACTTGATTGTTAGGCAGAAAGGCGTGATAATTATGATGCATTTCATTTAAGGCTAAGGGGTTTACATTTCATCAATTTTCAATTGGCGAATAATCAGGGCTGGGCTTGCCATAAATATAAGAGAATGACAACATTTAAATATGACCAGTCATATGTCACTCCATTGACATTTCTTTGGACCTGTGCATAAACTTGTTATTTTAACAAAGTATTTTCAAAGATCTTCACTTGTAGCATTCTTTTTCTTTTGTTTTCAGCATTGCTGCTGCTGACTGGCTTGCCTGTTAGGTGCTTTAGGCATGCAAGAGTTTTGGTTCCTAGATGCTGTTTAATTACTGATCGTGTTTGAAATGAAGCTGTTTGATTTGCTTTGAACTGTAACCATGGAGTCTTGAGTTTCTTTTACAGGCATGTTACCCTTTGGTTTTAAGATGGAGGCTCCAGTTTCAAATTTTTTTTTCTTGACATGAGCTTGGATATTTCAATAAGTTTTGGTGTTACCTCAATTCGTTCTGTTTATCTTCATTATACATTCTCTCAATATATCGATGCCACAGCCCCCTTTGATAAAAAGTTATTATCATGTTGTCATGGTTTTTATTACTGAAGTTGATTTATGCACACTAATTGGCTGGGTGCTCTTTTACTTCATCTTCATTGAGTAAATGGTACTTTACTTTCTGCTTACCACAGCCGTCCAGCAGCATTACAAGATCGGAACAGGGATAGTGATGATGAGGATTTCAGGGACAGGGATTATGATGTGGCTGCACTGGCAAATAACTTGAGCCAGGCCTTCCGTTATGGCATTTACAGTAATGATGATATTGAAGAGGTATCTTCTGACGTGTACACAACCAGACTTTGTTTTTACTTCCTGATCATGTCATAGAAAACCTTTTTCGTGGGAACCTTTAAATGAAGGCAAAGCAACACAAGTCCCTATCAAGGTGCACATTGGATGGGTGATATTCAACACATCATGAAGAGGGAAATCAGGTAGAAGTTTCTTGGGGGAGTCACTTTAAGTTGGTAGGCAGGTATATGAACAGTCCAAAGTAATTAAGGGTGTGCATAAAGCTGAACATAGGCCTACAGGGCCGAGCTGAACGTGGGCTTATGGGGCAGGGCTTGTGGGACATGCCTAGTTTTAAGTAACATGTTTCATGATTAATTCTTATGGGTGCTTTTCGTTAAATTAAGGGACATTTCCTTACTGAATGATTAACAATTGCTGCTTATATGCAGGCTCATGCGCCGCTTGAAAGGGATGATGAGGTATCCTAGCGAGCCTCCTTTTTTACTTGCAATGAAGGTTGAAACTTTCTGCATAAAAACTGGCATAGGCCTATCCATATCAGTTAACCACTTCATCAAAGTCAATCGAATAAATCTACACAATGATTTGGCTATCTTTATTTCTTTTCCTTGATAGTTTGCTAAGGCTTGTCTGCAATCTTAAGCAGGTTCTCATTATTTTGACCACTCGGTGGATGTTGTAATTTGTTCCTGTAGTGTTCATGCCAGTTGTTAGGTTGCCAGAGACTTGGATCTCGGTCGAAAATGCTAAGAATGAGCTTTTGTTTCGGTCTTTGAGGATAATTAGGTTTCTTGCTTTACTATGTTGGTCATTTGACCAAAATATTTTTTTGTATTCAAGCATAGAGTTAGCATATGCATTTTCTTCTTTGGTTAAAGGACAGATATTAAAATATTACAAATATGAAAATAGTGCAAGTTTCTTTGCAGGATGTCTACTTCGACGACGAATCTGCTGAGGTTGTTATCTCATCTTTGCGTCTGGGGGATGACCAAGACAGGTATCTGAACATGTGGCGTAACATCTTTTGTGATTCTTCTTGTATTTAGCCTCCTAGTCCTTGGCTGTGCATGAGGGTGCCACTGACTATTCTGAGTTGTGGGGCTATTTCAGTGGCTCTCTTTTTACAAACTCAAACTGGTTTACATTCGAAGATGACCGAGCTGTTAATGGACAATCAACTGCTTCACCTGCTTCCCCATCACACAGCTCCGATGAGGCAGATGAGGTTGTGCTTGGCGACGACAATGATCTCACAGACACAGCTACGTCTCTGCAAGTGGCTGAATCAGGTGAGCTTCTAGAGAAGCCCGGCGCTAGAGTTTCAGAAAATGGCCTCATCATTAATGAGTCTGAAAATGATGCGAGGCATAGCCCCCTTGCTGAAAGTGAGAAATTACCTGAGTGGGTTGAGTGGAGGGAGACATCAGACTCTACTGAACTGCCCAAGGAAAATTCAACGCCAACACTCCCAAATGGTGAGCTGGAAGCAGCTGCTGATGTTGAAACAGTTGAAGTTGCTGCCGCAAAACCGTTGCCTTCATCCGGGGATGATGACCCGGTCCATGAGGATGCAGGCAAATTTCCTGGAGCTGGTGGTGCCGTGGCCCCGCCAGATTCCGTTAGTCCAAGCCCAAGTGACCGTCCACATGAACACAACGATGCCAATACAAGTACTATGCCATCTTCTATTGAAGACTGAGAGATTGTGCATCCAGAAGATGCAGGCGAGATGGCGAAGACAGAGAAGAGTAGAAGCGACGGAGAGAAGTGAAATGGAGTTTTAAGTGCGCAGTTCGATTGGACACATTCCAGGAATAACCTGCCCTCTGCGGATGGTGGTCCAAAGGCCCTCGTGTAACATTAAGAGCCATGTACATCATGAACAAGGGGGGCCCTTTTACTCCTTTTGAGTCCGATAATATTCTTTCACCATCCACGATTAGAATTGTGTACAAAAAAGGTCAGTGGCCTCTCTCTAACCCGAAGTAAAAGGAACCGAGTAGGTTCCTCCGTCGATGAAGGTTTTACATGTATTGAATTTGGAAGACTCATTTGCGGCCTTCTATCGTCGGCAGGCAGGTCATTCGAGGTCTTAATTCGATGTTTAATTAGTTGCTTTTTCACTGTTGGTACATTGTTACTTGGTGTCAGGGGTTCATGCTGTTGAGAAGATCGTAATTGCTGCCGAGTAACTCAGCATTCTGTAATTTTTCGCTTCGCTTTATTGAACTGTAAATGTCATCTATGGTTATTTGCTGGTTGTCGCCTTCAAAAGTTATTGGGTGCCCTAACTAGCGGTGTTTTAATGCACATCTTTTTGTGCAATTTGCTCGATTTAGATCATGATCACGGATGTGTGCATGCGCGCGTGTGGGTGTGCGTGTGCGTATGCGTTCGTACGTGTGTATGAGAGAGAGAGAGAGAGAGAGAGAGAGCATTACTCGTGACATTGCTGGACTCGTCTGCGTGATGAAAATGCCTTCTAAACTTTGACCACCATCGACCCGGCACTCTTTTTGGGGTCCTCCCAACGCCTATGCGGTTCACAAACCGTTGGGGTCTTCTGGGGGCCACATTTGTAAGGGAGATACGTGTTACACCGCCATTGGCTGCCTGTGTTAATATTTTTTTTTCAAAATTAGTGTCACGTTGGGTCACATTTGAGTCACGTCTTCAATTTTTCATTTATTTTTTAATCGATTGATCGTCGACGGTCATGTAGCTTAGATGACACATGACAATACTACTTGTTTTTACAAAAGAAAGAAGTTACACCGAGGGGTATGGTGGTGTAGAAAGCAGTATTGTTTACATATATATCTTTGTAAATCAAATAAATATCCCATTTAAATTTATTATCGAAAATATCTTTCAAATATCTCGAATGTTTGGGATCTTATCTTTGCTCCCGATCGTCAATGAGGAGGTGAATACTCGATCGAATGTCATGAAAATGTTAGAGAGAGAGAGAGAACCTCTCCCCTACCCCCTCCCTATTCGCGGACCAGCCCCTCTCTCTCCCTCTGTCGGACCCCCCTCCTTGTGGACCGGCCCCCTCTCCCCCTCCGGCGAATACTCCCTATTGGAAAAATGTTTTATCATAAAATATATTATTTTAGTTTATGACAAAATAAATGATCAATTATCCCAATAATTATTATAGATTTAACTTAAATATAGTTCTCTACAAATAACCGGGATAATAACTACTTAATATCACCTAAGTGAGAAGTTTCAATAAAAAGGTGAAGGCGAAGTATTCATCTTAACTCTTTTAAAAGGTTTAAACTATGAAAGGGTGAAGTATTCATCTTCGTGAAATATTCGCCTTAGCCAAAAGTATCTGACTCATCACAAAACGACAAAAACTTATGTAAGTCATAGCATCCATTTTTGCACCCTAACAGGGCAAAACACTCGCCTAAGCAGAATGGAAATACGAAGTATTCGCCTTAGCCAAAAGCATCCGCCTTATTACTAAACGACAAAAAAATCATGTAAGACAGAGCATTTAACTTGACACCTTAATAAGGTGAAGCTATTCCACCTCAACATAAAAAGTCAAAATAAGCCCAGATAAGACGTAGCATTCACCTCAACAGGATAGAAAGGCAAAGTATTCGCCTTAACCGAAACTTCCACTTTATCAGACAAAATCTTTGACAAGACGAAGCATTCACCTTAGGTCTCTGGAAGGTGAAGCATTGACTTTAACTCGATGAAAATGGGATATATTTGCCTTAGCTAAAGTGCTTTGCCTTAACACAAAACGACAAAACTCTAGAAGACCAAGCATTCGAATAAGCAAACTTAAAAGGTGATGTATTCACCTCATTAAGAGCGTTCGCCTCAGCATCTCGATAAGATGAATTTATTTTGCCTCACAAAGAAAATGACAATCACTCGCAAGGTGAAATAATAATTGTCATTTTGTCTCACGCATAACGGCAAAACTAAGATATAAAGTGAAGCATTTGTCTTAGGGCGAAACGTGTCTAATAACTCTACATTAGCCGTAAACGACAAATTCCTCGACAAGGTAGGACACTCTTTGAAGGTGATACATGTCTAATATTTCACCTTGATAGATAATGACAAAAATCTTGATAAGGTGAAACGTGTCTGATATTTCGCCTTAGCACAAAACGACAAAATCTTAGATAAGACGTAACACTATTTGTTTCCTAAAGAAGGCAGAACAAATATGATACACCGCCTTACCAGAAAATGATAGAAACAAAGGTGTATCTACACTTAATGTATGGAAATGTTATATTTCGTCTCTCTTCTTTACCAGTATATTAACCCTTAGTGTCAATATACAAAAACGGTCCATCTATATTACCTCTTGATTCATTAACCATAAAATACACAATGTGACGCTTATACGAAGCAGTAAGACAAATGTGTCTCTCTCTTTCTCTGAAGTAATTTAACAAAGACACGTATAATCATAAGATGAGAAAATAATTATCTAATCATTAAAGTCACTCAGTTCATAATTTTTGCTTCCAAAGTATGAACGTGAAATATTCTAAGGAGCACAATCTTACGTAAAAGGAAATAGACAAATTCCTTATCACTTACATGCACCTCTGTTGTACCCGATTATTTTATTGAAATAATAGAGAATTAAAGGAGTGAGACCAATCCCGAACACCTTGTGAGCGCAATAATATTGGCAACATTCACAACAACCGGGACCGACCTCAGACCCAGAATGACTCGCTGTGCCACACAGCAATCTCAAAAGAAAGCGGGGACCACCCTCGACCACTCGGCAAGCGACATCGTGCCGCCAACATCTTAGTCACCGGGCCAACCCAGAGATTCACAACAATACACTGTATCGCACGACACGTGACAAAGAGGTCATGAGCCACTCCCAAAACACCTCCCACAAGCGGCCCAATGTTGACGGCCTTGGCCATCGAGTCAAACTCGAGCCCCGGGGATCGCTAGCCGTGCCACACAACATCCAACCAGAGGTGGGACTAATCCTGAACACTTGGTAGGCGTCATAATATTGGGGGTTTTCACAACAATCCGACCCTGACCTCGGGCTTAGAACAACCCACTGTGCCACACAACGACCTCACAAGAAAGCGGAGACCACCCCAGTATAGACACCTATTTTCTACCCGCAAGTTGAGTCTTTCTCCGATTTCATATTTTATGATGAGCTCATGAATCACATTTGTGGGATTCCTAATGTACCCATAATGACCTGCAGCGATGTGTCCTGAAAAAGACGCTTGATGTCACTACTTTAGCATGTTATTTAGGGTGATGGTTGATATCGTCCAACAAAATATGTCTAGGAAAGCGGTCAAGATAAATTATATTGACATAAGCGGCATAGAAATACATCTCTTTATCTCACCATGCTTCGTTGCTCATATCTCGGGAGGCCCTATTATCTAAGTGGTAATAGAGTCATAAGCGCTTAGCATTTGGGTTTGGCACTGTCTGTTATGAGAGATCTGGAGTGTCGAATCAGGTGGATACTAAGTGCCTGAGATACATACAGAGATTAATTGAGTGATCCGTTAGTGAGGTGATGACTTCACGGAACATTTGTTAGTTACTTGATAAATCTCGCAGAGGTCGCATGCTCTATTTCTTATATAACTGTTGAGATTGCTTGCCGTAAAGAGGAAGGACATGCACTGCTAGCCCTAAATGGGCAAATGCGAGGCAGTGCATGTGGGCGCCAGCGGAAGCCCACATATTGGCCCACTCTCTCTGTCCTTTGACCCCTCTCTCTCCGTCCTTTAACCTCACAGAAAAGCCGCCACCTCTTCTCTTTTTAAACTACCCAGATTTCCAGTGGAGCACTATATAAGATGGCCATTGTGGTAGAAGAGTGTTGGTTGATTTTTTAATTTGTTCACCTCTCCCTCTACATGAATAATTGAGGTAACAGTAAACGGTGTGAGTGCATGATGTGTGAATGTGACAGCTTGATTCGACGACGATGGTTGATGTATTTTTTATTCTTCTAACTCTCCCTTCTTGGTTCTCATGTGTGTAATGGAGATATTACGTTGGTATTGGATCACGGAGGATCATCACTCAGGTCTTAAGATTTTGAGCGTGATACAAGGAAGACAACTCTGGTATCTATCTTATTATCTCTACGGTAAAAGTTTATTTCTACTCCCATTGGGAGGTACGTCCTCATATTTAGAACTCTGTTATTTCATTATTATATTATTCTATGGTCTCCCAACAAGATCGAATGGAGTACTTTTAATAATTTATATGTAAAGACGGCATATACGAAATTACTCTTTACTTTTAAAAATAATTTTCATGTAAAAATCTCAAAAAAATAATTTTCACCCATCAGAATAGGTAATTCTCTTCTGCAAACTGAAAACTAATGCGAACGAGCGGACTGATTGAAGCACATGTAAGACTAGGAGGTCGTTGGGTACGAGTCAACTTTAGATATTTAATTAAAGTTAATGTTTTTATTAAAAATTAAAATAATTTAGATTTTTTATAAATTTTTGATAAATTTTATCTGTCGAAAATTCTGTCCTTCCTTGTAGTGGTACCCGATCAAATTCTTCCGTGTGATGTATGGTAAGAGTTACCGTAGAAGTTTACACAATTAAGCGACGTGTAACTGTTTTTTCAATTATCAACAGCGGATGTTCCTTGCATTGGCTTTATTTTCTGCGTATTTAATTTTAACCATGCTTATCATTTCCTTGGACACCGTTCGACGTGTTTCGTAACACGTAGTCCAAGTAATTTATGAAAAACGAAGAGGAATTAGAGGAAGAGGAAGAGAAGAAATTCTAGATCTAGGAAAAATAAATAATTTTTATGAAGAGAGCAGAAAGAGAAAATGATCAGAAAAGGGAGAAAATTTGAGAAGAACAGTAAAAAATGCGGATGAACGGTAACAAAACGTAAAGGGCAGAGCTTTGAAAAATTAGAAATATCTTGAAAACTAGATAGAACTAGTTAAAGGTGAAGAAGAAGAAATTAAAGAGCTTTTATAAACGAAGAAGTTTACTAAAGATGGTAAATCGAAAGGAAGAACAGAAATTAAGGAAAAAGGCCAAGATCCCTGCCAGGGTCGCTCTAGGGCGGCTTTTATAGAGTGCAAAGGCTTCCAATCGATCAAATCCTTGAGGTTGATGCTGTAATCTGACTTTCCTTCATCTAAAGAGTCCTTCTAGAGCTAAAACATGGGAAGATAGCTCCAAATCTGAGAAGATAACTCCTTTCATGGCAAAATAACTTCAAATAGATTTGGCCGTTCCGTTTCGAGTTCAAACTGAATTTGGCGTCCACTGCAGTGGTCGCTCATTCTTGAACGGCGTCTTCCAGCACGGTCGCCAATTCTTTATTTTCTTATTGTGCCTTTTTCGTTCTTTTTCATAAAATGGAATTGGCGTCTCTTCAGACTGACACTGTTTCACTTTTCCTTTTTCCAACCATTTTCTTTTTCGCAAATTCTTTGAATTGGTGCCCTCCTACAAAGGCGCTCAATTAATTGGCGACATTGATCTGGCCGCTGATTCTTTTCTTGTACAAAACATGTCAGGAATTGGCGTCAAGCGTCACGCCGCTGTTTCTTGGAATGGCACCTTTCCAAAAATGTCGCTCATTAATTAGCGTCTGGCATCTGGTCGCCCATTCCTGCAATAGTTAAAACTCTTTGTAAATGTTAAAAATAGATTATGCAATTTATCCTTATACAAGTTCATATCTCACATAGTCATTATGGCTTCTAGACTAAGATAATTTCACGTACACTCAATTTATTTGTGAGAATGATGTTAATTATCAAATTGCATAACTTTATGCTTTTAATGCCCAAAGATGACATATGTGATGCAAATTATGTTGCGAAATATGATACTCATCAGATGTCGTGCCCACTGTGGATTATGGAAATAACCACTAAAAGAATAATATGAATAATAATATGATAGAAAAAGAGGGGAATAAAGAGAAAAAAGGGAGCATGCGAGGATGCTAAATGGAGTGTGATCGCCAGAGGGGTTACCTCAAAAGATATAACAATAAACAAAGGAGGGATCGCAAAGAATACCTTTAAAAGACGCGGGGGGAGATTGTGAGTGCACATTCTCTTCCTATCGGCCGACCGATGAAGAGAGTTCTTCTTTAGCTTGATTACCCTTGTAAAATAAGATAAACATCAAATAAAAAAATGGATTAGAATCAAGGTGAGTGTAGCATCAAATTCATAATAGAAATAAACAATGAGTCATATATAAGAACACACCTTGTTGGGTGTTGGCCCTTAAACCCCTATGCAAAGGGTGGGTAAAAGATGATGTATGATGAAAAGGAGTGTGCAAGTGTTGCACTAAGGGAGATGTGCTAGAGTGCACAATATGGAGATCTCAATATTGACATGATAAAAATAAGAAAAGGAGATGAAGAAGATGATGCATGCAATGCTTATGATAGTAAAATAAGAGAAAGAGAAACATAAAGCTTATTGATTTTCTCCCAAGATGGCTTCAAGATCTTCAATGGAGGAAGAAGCTCCAAAAGGATGTAGCTTTTTGACACATGGAACCTCCTCCTTGAGCCTTCAAATCAGCAGCACCTCCCCTTAGATTAGTTGAGCAGCCTTCAACACAAGGGAGAGAGGGGTCCTATTTATAGGGCAGAAATTCAGAATTTAATCCAAGGGAAACTAGGAAAACATGTTTAAGTTAGATTTAGAAGAAGATATGTCATGGCCATGTGTCCCTTCAACCTTAGAAACCTTTAGGATCCTTTCCCAAGTAAAAAGGAAGCTCAAAATGGGGAAACAAGGAGGTTCTGCCGGAGTTTGAAATTCTGCAAGAATTGGCGACCACATAGACGATCACTATTTAAAAGGACGGCAGACGGAAGCGTCGTCAATTCCAAGATATTTCAAGACAGATTAGGACTTTTCAAAATTTGAAAAGAATTGGCGACCATGAGGTGGTCGCTAATTAGAAATTAATATGAGTTTCGGACGGAGTTAAAAGCTCAAAATATGACAAGAAAATTGGTAACTTTCCACACGGGCGCCCATTCATCAAATGGCGACCTTCCAGACAGTCGTGGAATAAAAAATAATCCGATTTCGTCTCAAAATATGAAGAAAGGAATTGGCGACCTTCCGAACGGTCGCTATTTAAAGAATTGATGACTTTCCAGAGTGTCACTAATTCATAGATTTCGAAAAACGGACAAAAATCAATTTGTAGGGAATGGACGCCCCTCACCTGGTCGCAAATTGGAAAGGGCGCCCAGGTGATGGGTGCCATTTCCAAGAATGGGCACCCACTGGCTGGGCGCCCATCGAAATGGCGACCGGGTCACTGCCATTAATTAGAAAAAGGCCCAGAAAAATGGAAAAAATCTCAAACAAATCTAAAAAAAATAAGAAAACATGTAGGAAAGTTAGGGAAAGCTGAAGATTCAAAAAAATGAGGGAAAATCACTCAAATAAGTCAATTTGAGGGTCAAATGGGGTATCGTAATGCGATAGGAGATATGCTCAAAATGATATCAATTTTGGCGTGTCTACAACTGTCCCGCCTTGGCGTCTGATTTGCAAGGGAGCGACACGGAGTGGAATGGAATAGAATATAGAGTGAAGTGGAATGGAATGAAGTAGGAGCGAACTGAAAAGCAGATGCCAAGGTGTGATGAGACACGCAATCGATATCACTAGATAGGAATTGAATCAAAAGCTCGAGATGAAACAATCTTGAGGAGATTCGATGAAAGCAACAATTGTTTGGATAAGGAAGGAGGGTGCACACGGGCACGGAGGAGATAAAAAGAGCGATCAACTTCCAGTGCGGTGGAAGTACCCCAGGTTACAAACTTGTAGGTTTCACCATTGGAGAGCGATTACCAGCCATTGTGGACGTGCTGCAGCCAATGTGGATCAAAGGAAAAAGATTGAAATAAGAGGATAGAAATCTAAACAAAGGAGTTTTCAAGGAAATAGCCCAAAACGGCAGCAAGGCGAACTGAGGACACAATTTGGCGTGGAATATCTCTTATCTTGAAACATTGAGGATCAATTGACTCTCAAAATGAGTTATTAAAATGATTTTCTTAAAGTTAATTCAAAGTCCTACATGAATGCATGTTGGGCTAAAAGGAAAAATTAAAATAAATAAAAATATAAGATAATCAAGGATAATATTGTTAAGCTGCCCACACTAAGTCAAGATACCGATTTGTGAGCTGATATTAAGCCGAAGCCCGTTTATTCGCTCATCAATTCACAAAAGAGAACCATCGTCCCCAGTCTTGGATGGCTCAACGGCCTATCCGTGCGACTAAGATTCCTCTGGAATCATCATTATTTTTGATGAAGGGGAACTCAAATTCCAGATTTACCAAAGTCACAAGGTCCTTGATATAATCTAACAGGGTAATAGTATATAGTAAGAATGTATATAGGGAGATGATGATAGCAATAAGCATGAGGGGAACTGAGATATGCAGTGCGAGTACTGTGGGACTGGGATGATGATGTCTGGACGGTGGGACCAAGAGAGCTTCTTCCTGCGCTCAAAAATTCATTAGCCAAGATATAAAGGATAACAAGCAATGAATAAGCAATAAAGCGTTCAAATCATAGCAAATATCAAAGCATAGCATTCACTCAATTATTGAAGACATAGCATGTATAGCATCGAATCATGAATAACATCGTTTTCAACATGGATAGAAGCATCGAGCATATGTGAAGTATAATAGAAATAGCGTTGAAGCATGTAAGGCATCATTGTTCATTTGTTGGTATGAGGATGGCCATCTTGGCATGTCATAAGATTTGGAGTTGAATGATCAAGATCAAGTAATGTCCAGAACTGCAGGAGTGATCCAGTGAAGTTAGCAAGAGTTATTTAGAAAGATTTGGAGATGAATGATCGAGTGATGCTCAGCGCGGCAAATCATGTTAATGTTGAGAACATAGGGAAGGATCAAAAGATTGATGAAAGTATGAGGAGAGAGGACTCATCCCATGTCCTTTGCCCTTGCAAAAGGTTGTCCCTGTAAAAACAACACCACCAGAAGATAAATTTTTTTTTGAAATATGTACATTTTTATGGGTTTTGAAAATATTCAAATTTTTATAGATTTTTTGGAAGATATTTAAATTTTTGTTTGGATTTTGGAAATATTCACCTTTTTATGGATTTTGGTTTAGACTTTACTGATGCAACATCAAAAGGTGTTTTAAACCATTGGCTAGGGGTCCTCGTTCCCCCTTTCACTAAAAACTGCCTGAAGCAAGGAGTGCATAAAAGGCGGCGCCCTATAACCGGCTACCCTTGGCTAATGGTGCCCCTACAAAGGCCATACCCGAGAAATACTCGATCTTAGAGGGAGAAGAGAAGAATAATTGGGATAAGCTTGATATAGTTTAAGAAGATATCGGGTTTTGACTTCCGTCCATAGCACAACCCCTAGAGATTCAGACTGTTACGCTGTAATACCCCAAATTCTTTAGAAATTTATTTAGAAAGTTATTTGTAATTATTTGGAAATTATTTGAATTTATTTGAATTAATGAGAATTATCCAAATTAATTAGATTAATTAATTAATTAATAGAATAAGTCATTTTTCAACTATTTTCTAAAAATCCCCAAAAATCACATCTTGTAGAATTAATTTTGTTTAGCAACTTTGTCTTCTACAATTAAGCCTAAGAAAATCATTTATTATGCCGAATTAGTGAACTTAGTCTTCCGAACTTAATATTTAACTATTTACGGAATAGTAGAAGTGGAAATTTTATCTACCATATAAAAATTCATAAAAATACTAATTAAATAATAGATGCATCGACTAACACTTTTATCTTCTTGGACTAAGCCTAATAAAATCATTATCTAGGCCTAATCAGTGGGTTAAACCTGACTTACAACCCACCTAACCCGAAATTCGTGTTCACTATTCACCCAATCTTAGAACATCAAATTCGAGCTCATTTCTCAACCAAATGAGGTGATTCCAGAGGCAAATGAAAGGTATTATATAGAGGAACATTTTCCCTCAATCAATTTGAGGTAAACCTAGCCCTAAAACGTGCTGCCGACATAGTTTTGGTCAAGTCAAGGATTTCGGCGCCGTTTTTAACACGTAACTTGCAGCGTCGAATACTCCCAACTCCGAAGGCTCCAGAAGCTCCATGACCTATAGAAATGAAGCTCTACGAGTCTACTTTCATTTGGTTGCTGTGGGGTTCGCTGAAGTTTCAGATCTAGGAAGATCTAGCTCGATTTGTGGAGGTTATTCGGCGGGCCGTCGGCTTCCTTCTTCCTTCTTTGTTTCTTCAATTGAGGTAGGAATTCTCAACCAAAATTCGATCATGAATATGTGAAATTGTTCCTCTCATCGAGCTCTTTCCATTGGTGGCAAAAGCCCCAATTTTTATTAGGTGTGGAGTGAGTTATCGTGGGATTAGTGAGGTGCTGTCCAGTTGTTCTTCAAGTTCATTCTTCATTCTAGGGCTAAGTTCTCTCTTCGATTTGAGGTAGGATCTAACAGCCAAACTCTAATTAACTTATATGATGTAATAAGCATGTTGTTAGCTTTCATTTAACGTAGGAAGCCCCAAATTTCATTGAGCATACTTGGAGAATTTCGATTTTTAGTAAGAGCATGTCTAGAATTTGATTTATATTATGTTCTTCAAGTAGAAGCTTGATTTTCGGGCTATTTTTGGATTAGATAACTTGATCCACATATAGCTTATAGTATATGGTTGGATTCATCATTAAGTTAGCTTTCTTTTGATATAAAAAGCCCCAAATTTCGTTGTGTATATTGAGAGAAATCTACGTTTTAGTAGACGCATGTCAAGAACTAGGTTCTTCATGTATTCATCATAAATAGGTTGTGATTCGATTGAGTTTTCAGCAAATTTCTTGTTTCAATCTCTTGTTTTATGACCTTAGTATGTATATTAAGAACCCTAGAGCATTTGGTTAAAATCCCAACTCATTTAGACCCCAAATCATTGAGTTTTCATGGTTTACGGAATCACCTGTCGCTTCTGGAAGTGTAGGGGTCGACCCATGGGGTCGACCCATGCAGCCCAATGAAGGGGTCGACCCAATGGGTCGACCCATGAAGTTTTTTTTTGAGGGGTCGACCCAATGGGTCGACCCACACCCAGGAAGGCTCCTGGAATGCCAGGGGTCGACCCAATGGGTCGACCCATGCCCTGTATGACCCCATTAATGATGTTTTTGACCCGGGGATCAATCCGGATCATTGGGGAATCAATCCATTCAACCTAATCACATTGAAAACTACATTTTTGAGGAACTAATGACCTATTCATGTACCCTTTTTAGTTTCAATTAACATTGGTCCATACATGCAAACTTAGTGTAAAAACACACCGTTTATCATCTTCATTTCAATGCATACAAGGTTAAATAGAAACCCACATAATTAGTGGTTAATGGTGTAACTAAATCTCTGTTAATGCATTCTATTTCACTCCTGTGGGAGTTGTTCTTTGCCTTATCATCTTGAATCAGCTTCTTGGCAATTGTCTTAATGCAAATGATAATGGATAATCTTTGACATGTTAACTTGGTAATTAGGATTAAGTTGATTGTTAAGTTGCTGTTTTAGTCATGATTACTCCAGCAGAATGGATTGCTTACACACCTGAACGGTATACTGTCGGCCGTTATTTCTTGACCCCGTGGACCGAGTTTGGTCCAGTTCTTGTAATACGGCACCGAGGTGACCGTATAAACGAGTTTTTGTTTTGAATCCAAGGACATGTTAGTCCTTAAATCTCATACTCTTGACAGAAATTCCTCTGATTGATTGGCCATTAAAATTGACTGAATGTCTAGACGGATGGGACGTTGGGCCCAATAAATCAATGCCATCGCATCATAGGGGCCCGGTCTGGTCCTGGGGAGAGCGCCCGAAAGTTAGTGAGCCCATGGGATGTTAATGACAAGGTGGGGCATTGCACCGAGTACTTGCTTGCGTGTTGCGTCTATGACAAAAATCTCTTGTTACTTGATCATGATTGGATTGATATTACTGCTTGTTGGCCAATTCTTTACTACTATCTCTTGTTATATCTCCTGTTGTAAATTCTTGTGTTTGTTATTCTTGTTAATCATTATCAATTATATTTCTTGACCTTGTAAGATCTTGTTACTACGTTGTTTCATTATATCATCATTATTCTTTTATTGCATTATCCTTTGTAGCATGACATTTTGAAAATGTAATTAAACTGTTAATCACTTATACCTGTCTGTTATTTCCTACTGAGCGTCAGCTCATAGTTGTTGTTTCCCCCCTTTCCAGGCGTTTCAGGTGACGATGCGTATACCGATGGGGAAGGGCAAGAGTGATATCTTTTGAGTGTACTTGTAGTAGATGTCGAGTTGACATGGTTGTTTACCTCTAGTTATTTCCTTAGAGTTGTGTTAGCACTTGTTACTTTTGGAGTCAGTTGTTGCATTAGAATTTAGATTGAAAGTCATGTTTGATCGTGTATTAGCAGCGTTGGTTATTGTAATAAATTGGAATCATCTTGATCAATAGAGTTGTATCTTTCCTTAGCATTTGTGTAATTGTTTAGTTTAGAATATTTACTTGCTTTCTAGCTAGTTTCTAACTGTACGTCCCGATATTCCGCGTCGGGGCGTGACAGTTTAGTTGGTATCAGAGCTTAGGTTTCACATTCCTAGGTTTCCCTAAGTTTAGGTTTTCTTGCATTGCATCCCAATAACCCGGTATATCAAAAGGTGTTATCCGAACGTTAGGCTACGCCTATCGGGAAGGTCGCATACTTGCGCGAGTGGTCTTCGGATCGATTATCTCCGCCAGGTACCGAGTTTTGGTCGTGTCTAGGTGCATTAGAACCCCTAACCTTGTAAAAGTTTAGGACCTGACCTGGCGAGATTGGGTAGAACTTGGGTTAAGTTCGTTCCTTAATCGTGTTATTATCTATCTTGATCGAATCTAAGTAATCTATTTCTCGTGTAGATGGCAGCTGATCGCGCTGAATGGAGGAACCTGCAGCGCACGGTTCAAGGTCTTACTCAGGCCCTTCAGCAGGTGGCTCAGGCAGGAGCGGCACACCATGGCACCGGAGATCTATACCGGAACTTCCGAGGGATGAATCCGCCAAGATTCGCGGGTTCGACCGACCCCGACCAAGCCGAGCACTGGCTAGATGAGATGGGGAGGATCTTCGAAGTTATGCAATGTACCAGCCAAGAGCGTGTCCTTTTGTCTACATTCCAACTGGAACGTGATGCACGTACTTGGTGGGATTCTATCAAGGCGACTCTCGGTGACCGGCAGATTATGTGGGAAGAGTTCGAGGAATTTTTCAACGGCAAGTATTTTTCTGACCGGGTGCAAGAGAAGAAAGCGGCGGAGTTCGCGGCCTTGAAACAGCGAGGTTTATCTGTGGCAGAGTATGAGGCTCAATTTGCACGGCTTTCTCGTTATGCTACACACCTTATTTCCACCGAGAAGATGAAGGCAAAGCGCTTTCTTAATGGGCTGAAGCTACATTATATCAATCAGTTGGCACCAATGGAAATCTACACTTATTCTGAAATGGTGAGGAAAGCTCAAGTTCTGGAGGATACTCTAGAAATGACGGAGAGAATCCGTGGAAATGGTGCGAAGAAGGAACAACTTACGGGTTCCGGGAGTGTTAAACCCGGGTATATCAAGAAGAGGCCCATTAGTGGACCTGGTTCGTGGAGCGGGTCCGGATCGTGGAAGGGCAAGATGCCGAGGCATGAAGACAAGAAGCCTGGCCCTATTGTTCCGTTCAAGGGCGTGTGCAACTATTGTGATCGTCCGGGTCACAAGGTGGAGGAGTGCTGGCGCAAGCTAGGCGCCTGTTTGCGATGTGGAAGCAAAGAGCACCGTATCCCCAACTGTCCTTTGATATCGGATCAAGCTACACTGGCGAAACCGCAAGTCTTCAAGAAACCACAAGGCAAGCTCCAAGCTCTGTATGCAGAAGAAGCGGAAACAGCCGAGGATGGTGGACTCGTCGAAGGTACTCTTATTATACTCGACAAGTCAGCATTTGTTCTTTTTGATACTGGTGCCACGCATTCATTTATTTCTCGGAGATTTGCTAAGTCATTAGCTGTGGAACCTGTTTTGATGAATTCTCCGTTAGAGATATCAACCCCTATTGGTACTAGATCGGCAATCCAACATTTCTATCCTTCTAGTAAGGTTATGATTGGTGAGCAGAACTTTCCAGCTGATTTAGTTTGCATGGATATGAAGGATTATGATGTAATCCTAGGAGCAGATTGGTTGGCTAGATATGAGGTCAACGTTCACTGCAGTTCTAGCTCCGTGTCTTTTACTAGACACCCTGGACTTTCTTTTGTAGGAGTTAAGCACCATAACTCCGTACCGCTTATCTCGGCTCTTCGAGCTGATAAGCTGTTGAGGCGAGGATGTGAGGCTTTTCTAGCCTTTATCTGTGCAACCCCTGAGCAGCAGATTGAGATCAAGGACATTCCTGTTGCCCAAGATTTTCCTGATGTCTTTCCAGAGGAACTACCAGGACTTCCGCCTGAGCGGGAAGTTATCTTCTTTATTGACCTCTTTCCGGGCACATCTCCAATTTCCAAGGCTCCTTACCATATGTCTCCTGTGGAACTGAGGGAGTTAAAGCAACAGTTGATGGAATTGCTTGAGAAGGGCTTTATTCGTCCTAGTACTTCTCCATGGGGAGCCCCAGTGTTATTCGTCAGGAAGAAAGATGGTTCGATGAGGTTGTGCATCGATTATCGGCAATTGAACCAGCAGACTGTCAAGAACAAATATCCATTGCCGAGGATTGACGAACTATTTGACCAGATAGCGGGAGCTCAGTATTTCTCTAAGATCGATCTTCGATCTGGATATCATCAGTTGCGGATTAAGGAAGAGGATATCTATAAAACAGCTTTCCGCAGCAGGTATGGTCATTTTGAATTTGTCGTTATGCCTTTTGGTCTAACGAATGCACCGGCAGCTTTCATGCAGTTGATGAATGATGTATTTCGGCCCTACCTTGATCAATGGGTCGTGGTATTTATTGATGACATCTTGATCTATTCCAAGAGTGAAGTAGAACATGCTGAGCATATGAGGATGGCATTGCAACTGTTAAGAGATCATCAATTATATGCCAAGTTCAGTAAGTGTGAATTCTGGCTGCAAGAAGTGTCCTTTCTAGGACATATTATCACCAAAGAAGGTATTTCTGTTGATCCTTCGAAGGTTGAGGCAGTGAAGAATTGGGATCAGCCTACTAGTGTGACTGAAATTAGAAGCTTCTTAGGCCTGGCAGGCTATTATCGCAGATTCATTCAAGATTTCTCCAAGATTGCAGTACCTCTTACCAGATTAACCCGCAAGGAGAACAAGTTTGATTGGTCAGATGATTGTCAGCGAAGCTTTCAGACTTTAAAGGAGTGTTTGACTACTGCACCTGTATTGGCTTTACCTTCGGGTGAAGGAGGATTTGTTGTTTATACTGATGCTTCAGGTATTGGCTTGGGCTGTGTGCTTATGCAGAATGGGAAGGTGATTGCCTATTCTTCTAGGCAGTTGAGGAAGCATGAAGAGAATTATCCTGTTCACGACTTGGAACTAGCTGCAGTCGTGTTTGCCCTGAAGATATGGAGGCACTACTTGTATGGAGAAACATTCACAGTGTTTTCAGATCATAAGAGTCTGAAATATTTATTCTCTCAGAAGGAACTCAACATGAGGCAGAGAAGATGGTTGGAGTATTTGAAAGACTTCGACTTCTCGATCGAGTATCATCCTGGCAAAGGCAATGTTGTGGCAGATGCGTTAAGTAGGAAGCATGTGGCTAAATTATCAAGTCTCATGTTACAGGAGTGGAAGCTATTGGAACAACTGGCTAGCCTGGATCTGAATGTTGACAATGATCGGGTTATGATTGCACAGATTCAACTTAAGCCCGAATTATTGATGGAAATCAAGTCCTTGCAAGATGATGATCCCGAGTTGGTAGAGATCAAGGGGAGCTTGAGCAGCAGACCTGATTTCAGGTTGGCTGATGATGGTAGATTATTATTTAAAGGCAGAACTTGCGTACCTGATGAAGCTACAATAAAGAACAAGATTCTTGAGGAAGCTCATAGATCCAGATACACCATTCATCCCGGAGGCACTAAAATGTACAGAGATTTGAAGAGGTCCTTTTGGTGGCCAAATATGAAGAGAGAAGTTGCTGACTTCGTGAGTAGATGCCTGGTGTGTCAACAAGTTAAGGCCGAGCATTTCAGGCCGGCAGGGAAATTGAAACCACTCGACATACCCCAATGGAAGTGGGAGAGCATTGGCATGGATTTCATTATGGGTCTGCCTAGGACTCGTGGTGGATTTGATGCAATTTGGGTGATCGTAGACAGACTGACAAAGTCAGCCCATTTCTTGTCCATTAAATCTAAATGGACAGTTGATGTTCTTGCAGCTTTGTATATGAAGGAAGTGGTGAGATTGCATGGTATTCCAGTGAATATAGTATCTGATCGAGACCCTAGATTTACTTCTCATTTCTGGAAAGGACTGCAAGAGTCTTTGGGTACTCGTCTGAATTTCAGCACGGCATTCCATCCACAGACAGATGGGCAGACAGAGAGAACCAACCAGATAGTGGAAGATATGTTGCGAGCATGCATGATCGATTTTGGAGGCAGTTGGAGTGATCATCTGGCATTGATCGAATTCGCCTACAACAACAGTTACCAATCCAGCATACAGATGGCTCCTTTTGAAGCATTGTATGGCAGAAGTTGTCGTTCCCCGTTGTGTTGGGATGAGATAGGTGAGAAGCAATGGCTTGGACCGGATCTTATTTCGGAATCATCACAGAACATCCGTATTATCCGAGACCGGTTACAAGTAGCTCAATCAAGACAGAAGAGTTATGCCGACACAAGGAGAAGAGCATTAGAATTTCAAGTTGGCGAGCATGTGTTTCTGAAAGTCTCTCCTTCGAGAGGGATTCGAAGATTTGGCATTCATGGCAAGCTGAGTCCGAGATATATTGGTCCATTCGAGGTTCTAGATAGAGTGGGAGAGGTGGCATACAGACTGGCTTTACCGCCTCAGTTGTCTGGCGTGCACAACGTCTTCCATATTTCTATGTTGCGGAAGTATGTGTACGACCCCACTCATGTTATCCAGCAAGTGGATTTTGAACTGAAGAAGGATCTGACCTACGAGGAAAGACCGATAAAGATTCTGGACCGGAAGCAGCAGCAACTCCGGAATCGTTCGATACCGATGGTCAAGATTCAGTGGAGTCGGCGTGGGACAGAAGAAGCTACGTGGGAGTCTGAAGAGACTATGCGGAAGCGGTATCCCGATTTATTCTAGGTGAGCGATCTTTTTCCCTACTCTCAGTTTTAGTGCAGTGAATTTGGAGGACCAAATTCCTTTAAGTAGGGGAGGGTGTAATACCCCAAATTCTTTAGAAATTTATTTAGAAAGTTATTTATAATTATTTGGAAATTATTTGAATTTATTTGAATTAATGAGAATTATCCAAATTAATTAGATTAATTAATTAATTAATAGAATAAGTCATTTTTCAACTATTTTCTAAAAATCCCCAAAAATCACATCTTGTAGAATTAATTTTGTTTAGCAACTTTGTCTTCTACAATTAAGCCTAAGAAAATCATTTATTATGCCGAATTAGTGAACTTAGTCTTCCGAACTTAATATTTAACTATTTACGGAATAGTAGAAGTGGAAATTTTATCTACCATATAAACATTCATAAAAATAGTAATTAAATAATAGATGCATCGACTAACACTTTTGTCTTCTTGGACTAAGCCTAATAAAATCATTATCTAGGTCTAATCAGTGGGTTAAACCTGACTTACAACCCACTTAACCCGAAATTCGTGTTCACTATTCACCCAATCTTAGAATATCAAATTCGAGCTCATTTCTCAACCAAATGAGGTGATTCCAGAGGAAAATGAAAGGTATTACATAGAGGAACATTTCCCCTCAATCAATTTGAGGTAAACCTAGCCCTAAAACGTGCTGCCGACATAGTTTTGGTCAAGTCAAGGATTTCGGCGCCGTTTTTAACACGTAACTTGCAGCGTCGAATACTCCCAACTCCGAAGGCTCCAGAAGCTCCATGACCTATAGAAATGAAGCTCTACGAGTCTACTTTCATTTGGTTGCTGTGGGGTTCGCTGAAGTTTCAGATCTAGGAAGATCTAGCTCGATTTGTGGAGGTGTGTCGGCGGGCCGTCGGCTTCCTTCTTCCTTCTTTGTTTCTTCAATTGAGGTAGGAATTCTCAACCAAAATTCGATCATGAATATATGAAATTGTTCCTCTCATCGAGCTCTTTCCATTGGTGGCAAAAGCCCCAATTTTATTAGGTGTGGAGTGAGTTATCGTGGGATTAGTGAGGTGCTGTCCAGTTGTTCTTCAAGTTCATTCTTCATTCTAGGGCTAAGTTCTCTCTTCGATTTGAGGTAGGATCTAACAGCCAAACTCTAATTAACTTATATGATGTAATAAGCATGTTGTTAGCTTTCATTTAACGTAGGAAGCCCCAAATTTCATTGAGCATACTTGGAGAATTTCGATTTTTAGTAAGAGCATGTCTAGAATTTGATTTATATTATGTTCTTCAAGTAGAAGCTTGATTTTCGGGCTATTTTTGGATTAGATAACTTGATCCACATATAGCTTATAGTATATGGTTGGATTCATCATTAAGTTAGCTTTCTTTTGATATAAAAAGCCCCAAATTTCGTTGTGTATATTGAGAGAAATCTACGTTTTAGTAGACGCATGTCAAGAACTAGGTTCTTCATGTATTCATCATAAATAGGTTGTGATTCGATTGAGTTTTCAGCAAATTTCTTGTTTCAATCTCTTGTTTTATGACCTTAGTATGTATATTAAGAACCCTAGAGCATTTGGTTAAAATCCCAACTCATTTAGACCCCAAATCATTGAGTTTTCATGGTTTACGGAATCACCTGTCGCTTCTGGAAGTGTAGGGGTCGACCCATGGGGTCGACCCATGCAGCCCAATGAAGGGGTCGACCCAATGGGTCGACCCATGAAGTTTTTTTTTGAGGGGTCGACCCAATGGGTCGACCCACACCCAGGAAGGCTCCTGGAATGCCAGGGGTCGACCCAATGGGTCGACCCATGCCCTGTATGACCCCATTAATGATGTTTTTGACCCGGGGATCAATCCGGATCATTGGGGAATCAATCCATTCAACCTAATCACATTGAAAACTACATTTTTGAGGAACTAATGACCTATTCATGTACCCTTTTTAGTTTCAATTAACATTGGTCCATACATGCAAACTTAGTGTAAAAACACACCGTTTATCATCTTCATTTCAATGCATACAAGGTTAAATAGAAACCCACATAATTAGTGGTTAATGGTGTAACTAAATCTCTGTTAATGCATTCTATTTCACTCCTGTGGGAGTTGTTCTTTGCCTTATCATCTTGAATCAGCTTCTTGGCAATTGTCTTAATGCAAATGATAATGGATAATCTTTGATATGTTAACTTGGTAAATAGGATTAAGTTGATTGTTAAGTTGCTGTTTTAGTCATGATTACTCCAGCAGAATGGATTGCTTACACACCTGAACGGTATACTGTCGGCCGTTCTTTCTTGACCCCGTGGACCGAGTTTGGTCCAGTTCTTGTAATACGGCACCGAGGTGACCGTATAAACCGAGTTTTTGTTTTGAATCCAAGGACATGTTAGTCCTTAAATCTCATACTCTTGACAGAAATTCCTCTGATTGATTGGCCATTAAAATTGACTGAATGTCTAGACGGATGGGACGTTGGGCCCAGTAAATCAATGCCATCGCATCATAGGGGCCCGGTCTGGTCCTGGGGAGAGCGCCCGAAAGTTAGTGAGCCCATGGGATGTTAATGACAAGGTGGGGCATTGCACCGAGTACTTGCTTGCGTGTTGCGTCTATGACAAAAATCTCTTGTTACTTGATCATGATTGGATTGATATTACTGCTTGTTGGCCAATTCTTTACTACTATCTCTTGTTATATCTCCTGTTGTAAATTCTTGTGTTTGTTATTCTTGTTAATCATTATCAATTATATTTCTTGACCTTGTAAGATCTTGTTACTACGTTGTTTCATTATATCATCATTATTCTTTTATTGCATTATCCTTTGTAGCATGACATTTTGAAAATGTAATTAAACTGTTAATCACTTATACCTGTCTGTTATTTCCTACTGAGCGTCAGCTCATAGTTGTTGTTTCCCCCCTTTCCAGGCGTTTCAGGTGACGATGCGTATACCGATGGGGAAGGGCAAGAGTGATATCTTTTGAGTGTACTTGTAGTAGATGTCGAGTTGACATGGTTGTTTACCTCTAGTTATTTCCTTAGAGTTGTGTTAGCACTTGTTACTTTTGGAGTCAGTTGTTGCATTAGAATTTAGATTGAAAGTCATGTTTGATCGTGTATTAGCAGCGTTGGTTATTGTAATAAATTGGAATCATCTTGATCAACAGAGTTGTATCTTTCCTTAGCATTTGTGTAATTGTTTAGTTTAGAATATTTACTTGCTTTCTAGCTAGTTTCTAACTGTACGTCCCGATATTCCGCGTCGGGGCGTGACATACGCCGGAACTTTGTGTCATATCATCGAACCTTAAATCTCTTATAGGCACGCATACTACTAGGCTCATGACGTCCCACGGGGAAACTGTACTGCCCTCTTGCCATGCCAAATTCATTGATTTTTCTTCTTTTTTTCACATTTTTTCATGATTCATTTTGTTTTCTTTTTTTTTGGGTGTCCTTTGGACTTGAGAGATATTGTAATTGAGCTTAATATTTTGAGAATAAGGTCATAATAGACTGCCCATATTTGTGACTTCTTCTTGTCGGGGTGTGTTTAGGTTGGTTGTTTTGCCCAGAATATCTCTATCCTCATATTTCAGCGGAGTTAAGAAGAGAAAAAGACCTCGTGCCCTCGAGCATGGCCCAAGCATAGACGGTGTTTTATCAAGGGAGACGGCTAAAAACGTCGTGAACTGTGTGCGATGCCCAGCTAAGGGTTGCCCTTAATGAGCGGGGAGAGAAATGTCGAACTCCCAGCACGGGGTTTTTATAACCAAAATGCTACATAGCAAGCCTAAAGACTCTTGTTTGACATTGAATTAATTAAACAAAAATTTAAGATAAAGGTATAAGACAACCATTCTTAATCATGTTAAGAAGCACTTCATTTTTTTTGATAATCGTGCGTGAATAAGGTGATGAAAATGCGTAAGAATGCATACTTACGCAAACATATTACCTTGCGATCTTTGTAGAAGCAACAGCTGTCGGAGGTGATGATGGGATTTGTTGTCCTCTTTTAGCAGATAAGAAAGGATAACAAAGATTGGAAAGTGGCTTAATAAGAAGGAGCGGTGTCTAGACCAGACTCAGACGAATAAGGAGAAAAGAAAAAGAGGTGAGGGTTAGAGCTCCCTCACTAAGGTGCAGATACCCTGATCACATAGAAGGTCTACAGACTGAAAGGGAAATCAAGGGGAGGAATGAGGACTAAAGCCTCGAAAGCAGTGTGAGAACGGGCAGATGCCCAAACTAGTGGATGTGGAAGAAGTCGGGTCAGACTCGGGATCAGAAGGAATTAAAAGGAGGAATTGATAAATGGAAAGTGGCGGATCCGGAGGGTCCGGAGGCGATGAAGGAGAATCATGATGGGAAGGAGAATTCGGAGGTTCCGGAGGAGGAAAGTGCTGAGGGATGCGATGTCCCAGGTGGAAGTATGGGAAAAGATAAGTTAGGAGGAAGAAGAGAACCAAGGACGTGGTGCCCTGGAGGAGTAAGAAGACAAATCGGAAGAAGGAGATAAAGTGATCCGAAGGTTCCGGAGAGAAAAGAGGGGAAGGGGCACAATGCCCAAGGAAGAGAGGAGAATCCGGAGGGTCCGGAGGGGTATGATATGGAGGGGCGCGATGCTCGATGAAGAGTGAAGAATTTGAAAATTCCAGAGATGGAGGTGAATTAAGAGAAATAGAATGGGGAAAATCTGAAGGTTCCGGAGGAGGAAGACACCATGGGCCGCGTTGCCCAAGGAGGATCAGTGAGAAATCAGGAGGTTCCGGAGGAGGAAAATTGAAGAGGGCGCGATGCCATAAGGAAAGAGATAACTCCGGAGGTTCTGGAAATCGGGGAGAATGAGTAGGGACGTGATGCCCTAGGAAGAGAGGCAGGTCCGGAAATTCCAAAAATCGGGAAGAATGAATAGGAACGTGATGCCCTTGGTGAAGAGCTAGAAGATCCGGCGGCTCCGGAGGTAGAAAATGAGGAGGGACGTGATGCCCTGAAAGGAGATCCGGAGGTACTGGAGGTAGAAGACGGAGAAGGAGGGCGCGATGCCCTAAAAGGAGATCCGGAGGTACTAGAGGTAGAAGACGGAGAAGGAGGGTGCGATGCCCTAAAAGGAGATCCGGAGGTTCCGGAAGGTGGGGAAGATGCGGGTTTGGAAACCGGGAAAGAAAGGTAAATGCAAATGCATGAGATGCAATGAATGTGATAGATGCATGAAATGCATAAGATGTAAGGAACATATGGAATGAGAGGACGAGATCCTTCTTCTTAACCCATGAGTGGCCCATAAGGAGGAGTTGGTAGGTGGTAGGGTGAACGGAATAGAACAAAAGGTGAATGGATTAGCGGAACACCCTTCAATAAGAGAATGCCCGTCCCTCCATGGCAAAGATAGTGCCGGGCCAAAACGGCTCAAATAATGCGCGAGTGATCTCATTGGAAGTGGAATGTGTTGTAGAAATGCATGAGGAGAACCCCTTCTTAGGGATAGGAATTTGTATAACGACAAAATAAGGGGTAATGAGAGCCTTGAAAGAATAGCGACCAATGAGCAAAGTGATTTTGATAATGGCATTGGGCCGATATGGCATCAACTTATTAGACTTTTTCATGGTGAGCATCGTTGGAGACGTGTCAAAAATGTCTGGCACAAGAACACGGATCAGCATTTGGCAAATGAAATCTTGAACTTTGAACATCATGGCCATGGCAAAATCCTTCTTGCCAAGCTCTTGAATATCCTTGGCACAAATACTCGTAGAAATACACCCACTCCGAGGGGTGATGAAAGATGAGGCAAAGGGCTTAGTGGATGGTGGAGGTTTAATGGAGAGTGTTGAAGGAAGTGTAAGTGGAAGCGGGGGTTCGAGCACGTCGGGCTTCTCCCCTTGCTCGGAAGCGAACATGATTGGCTCGAGTGCAAGAATAGGTGAATCCTACTCAGGATTAGCCACGGGCTTGGGTGAAGGGTTTGATGGCGGGATAGACAAAATGAGGTTCAACGTAATCAGCTTTGGGGTTATAAGGATAGTGGAGGCCTTAGGTGGCGGGCTTGAAGGGTTAATTGGTTCATGAAAAGGTTTGGTGGAGGCCGATGGTGTGGAGGTATACTCGGATGGCTTAGCAAAGGTTAATGATGTGGTGATTGGAGGTGTGGAAGAGGGAGGTTTGGTGCGTAGGAAACGTCGAATTTTGATGGGGCGAGAGGTTTGAAAGGTAGTGGAAAGATTATGATGCGTCGGCGTGGGTGATTGAAGTATCGACCCATCATCGTAACACCAATTGGTTTGGTAAATGGGGTTGGGGATGGTGGCATCGTCCTGAGCAGGGGGTTCATCGGGTAATGGAGGGAGTGGGAAACGAAGGAAACTCAGAGTGGGTTTCTCTTGAAGAACTTCAACGTCTTGTGCCGTCTCTAACTCTTCATAAAAAACTTCCAATTCTTTATCAACATTAAACTCAAGTGGACGCCGTGGTGAAGGCGTAATGATGGGTGCTAAAGGAATATGAGGTGGAGGATTTTATGGAGGATTATGTGTAAGCGGAGGCGGAGGGCCACATGAATGCGTGGAATATATAGGCGGTGGAGGGCGGACGGCATCCACTTGGTCATTGAAAATTACCGGCTCATCTTGCTCTCATAGGTTGTTGATGCCATTATCTCTCCTCTCCTTCCAATCTTATTCCATCATAAAAGCATGAAGAGGATTGACTTGAGGAGGAGAAGGGGGATGTAATGCCCCACATCTTTTCGGATCCTTGTTCGTGGGTCTCGGATCTGGTGTTTTGGAGTGTCCGACTCCGTTGTGTCCGAAATTTTATTTCGGGCATCTTTCGTGATCGGATCGACGCGATCTGGAGTTGTCTCGGAGGCCCGGAAGCGTTCCGCGGCTTTTTCCGCATGTGCTTTCTGATTCCCTGTGTGTATTTCGGTAAATTCCTTCGGAACCTCGTTGCGGGTGAACCGGGCCGTTCACCTAGGTGAGTGTGGTACCGTTGCGATCGGTGCGTTCCGAGGATCGCGGAAATATGATTTTCTATTTTTTGGTATTTTTCCGGAATTTTGGGATTTTCCTATATATAACCTTTCTCTCTCTCTCCCCTCTCATTTCTCATTTCTCTCCCTCTCTCTTCTCACGCTCTCTCCTCTCTCCCTCTCTCTCCGGCAGCCGACGGGGAGGAGCATGGGCGAGGTGGGGACGGCGCGGGCGAGGCACGGGCGAGGATGGGTGAGGATCGAGGCGGTGGAGGCGCGTGGAAGCTCGGCCGTGGGTTCGTGAAACGGCGAGGCTTCAACGGCGTTTTCTTCGTGGATCGGCGTCCACGCCGCATCGTTTCTTCGGTGGAGGTAGGGAGATGGACCCCCAGCTCGTGCACTTCCTTTCCCGTGAGTTTCGTAGGCCGTGGTGAGCCGAGCGGGCTAAACGAGGCGTTTTGGGGAAAATACGTGTTTTTGGGGTGTGAGCCGGATCTCTCATTTTACGGCATTTTTGGCTGATCCAGGGGTTTAGATGCATGCCTAGGGGCTTGGGGATGGATTCCCCTTTGTTTCCCCATCACCCGGGGGTGATCGGGGCGTGGATCGGAGTTTTGGGTCGTTTCCCGCCGTAGCGTTCTCGGGAGGGTGTGACGGTCATTCCAGTGACCGTCACAGTGTGTAACGCGCCTGGGCAGGTGCGTTACACTCCCGTTGTTTAGAGTGTGCCGTTCGTGGGCCTGACGGTCCCACGACAGGCCGTCAGGGAGCTGTAACGCGCCTGGGCAGGTGCGTTACGCTCCCTTCGCTTGGTGTGTTGGCAATCGTGGGCCTGGCGGTCCCACGATATGCCGTCAGAGCGCTGTAACGCGCCTGGGCAGGTGCGTTACGCTCTCTGTGTTTTGAGCGTTGGTGTTCGTGAGCCTGACGGTCCCGCGACAGGCCGTCAGAGCTCTGTAACGCGCCTGGGTAGGGCCGTTAGGGGTTGTGACGCCCCGAGGGGTGTGCATCACAATCATCTTCTAACACGCCAGGCCTGGTCCGTTAGAGGGCTGTGACGCCCCAGGGTGGGCGCGTCACAGCCAGTTCTGCTTCTTGCGCGTAACGCCTCTGTGTTGAGCCGTTAGAGGGCTGTGACGGTCGGGGCTAGGACCGTTACATACTGTGACGGCCCAAGGCTAGACCGTCAGGCTCTGTGTCGTGCCGAGGTGAGTTTTTGTGTTCTCCGCCTTGTTCCGTGATGTGTGGATCCCCGGTCGACCCGGTTGGGACCTAGTGGTCGACCTGCGGTCTCGTGAGTGTCCCAGACACCCGTGGGATTCTGTGCCCGTGTTTTGAGGGTGTCGGGGGGGGGGGGGGACCGTGTTACCTCATTTAGCGTGCCCGTGGGTTTGAGAGTCCGGGTGACTTCTCGCGCGTTGGGCTTTCGTGTTACGCTAGACTGAGTCACCGTGTGTCGGTAGGTGAGCGGCGGGGTCTCCCTCGCATGACCGTGAGTTTTCCTGGAAGATGATTCCCGAGTGGGCCATGTGTTTGGCCTTGGACTGTGAGTCCAGTTATCGGCGTGGCGGCTTGGGCGCTACCTTGGGAATCATGCTTCTGTGCTTTCCACGTGGGCCGTGTGTGTGGCCTTGGACTGTGAGTCCAGTTGCCCTGCCTAGGGCTGGAAGGCTTCTTGGTTCCCTTCCCGAGGGAATAGTCTCGGCGGCTCGTGAGCTGCCTCGGTATTCGTACTACCGTGGTTTTAGACCTAGAGATTGGATTAGATTGACGGCCTTGTGCTGTTGCGTGCGACGGTCTTGACCCCGAGTCTTCTGACTCAAGGACCGTTGGCTGTAGTGCGTCTAGAGGACTGCCCAGAGTCCAGTGGCTTAGCGTCACTTGGGTTTTCTCGACTCTCGCGCAGGGTGCGTGCGTAGCCGTGGGCTGCGAGTCCCGTTCCTTCTCTGACTATGGTCACCGTGCGACGGTGCCGGTACGTGGGATGGTCCCCGTACGTCATCAGATTCGGACGTTGTTTTCCGTTGACTTGAGAGTCTACTCCATCAGTGACCCTCCACTAGTCGTAGCCTGCTTACACGCGTGTGGTCCCACCAGGGAGTGGTGGAGAGGCTACCCTGAGGATGATTTTTAGACTGGTTTCCGTCGGGCCCCTCATCGTTAGCCAGAGTCCGGCTACGGGGGAAAACCAGTTAGAGGGCCAAACCTATGACGCATGGTCTGTGTATGTACACGTGGTTGGGGGCAGTTGGACCCGCGCTGACGAGTGTGACCCCAGCTAGTCACTTGGTTGTGGTACTTGTTCGGTGTTCGTGCCTTTGGTAGGCGCTACCACGTCAGGCAGTTCACCTACGGCACGGTGTAAGATGTCAGGGGACGCTACCGGCTGTGCTTCTAGTGGGAGGTACTTCTGTCGAGTCGGGAGTGATAGACTGTCAGTTTCCGTGACTTCGACCTTCGGGTCTCGGCTGTGTTGACCGTTGAGTTCGGTTGTTTCACCGTGGCGCGTGTGTCGATTCTCGCGCCGTAAGACTAGTGCTAGTGGCTTTACCGAGGTCGCATCTGGTTGTGCGGTACCAGCGATCGGATGGTCGGGGTTGCACCTTGGATAGCGTGTCCAGGTCGATTGTGTCCGGGGGACAGGCCTCTACGACATGGTTGCCGTGGGTTTTTACTTCGGTAAGCGGTGCTAGTGTAGTTCGGTAGTCCCCGACGGTGAGTTCGGGGTGTGTTTCTGGTACAGTAGGAGTAGTTGTAGTGCCAGGTTTCGACCGGCCACCGGGTTTACTGTTCCTACTGTTGCGGTTGCTCTCGTAGCCTTCCTTTTCGCTACCGCCGTTGTTTCCGGTTGGGGTTCCGCGGGATCCCTGCTGAGTCTCTGTTTTGGAGACTCATTCCCTACTTTTCTGGTGTAGCGGTTCTTCCTCGAGGTTCGAGGGCGCGGAGCAGAGGTTCTCAGTTGTCAGCTTACCGGGCCGAGTGTTAACTTGGCATGTGGTACGTTTTTACTGCTTTATACTGTACTTTCTGTTGGACTGGACTCTGTTATAGCTGTAGTTGTTCTTTCTTTCAGCTTGTTGTTGTTGCTTGTCCTGCTTTGTTTCCTATTCCTTTGTGCCTCCACACTCCTTTTAGCCCTTCCGAACCCTTCCGGCTCGTGGGCGGCGGTTCGAGTCTCGGGTTATCGGGCCTTCCCGGTAATCAGATTCTCGGGTCGTTACAGCTGGTATCAGAGCGGTGGTTGCGGACGTACATAGGAATTCGAAATATTGCAATGATCAGAGTCCGTAAGGTCCAGTACAGTCGACAGCTGGCTTAGGGTTTTGTGCTTATTTTTCTGCTGAGTTTCTCGCTTGAGAGCTTGAGTGCGCTGTGCGGCGCTATGAAGGTGGTTGTTGTCCGCAGGTTTCGTGCCAGCATGGGGTCTAAGGATCGAGGTCGAGAGCTTTCTCCCTCTTCGGTGGTGGCCCTGGTTGTGCTGTGTTGTGCAGAGGGTACCGACAGATGTGTTGCTGCGGTGCTGTGTTCGAGGAATCTGCAGCGTGGTCAGGTGGCTGGAGAGGATTGTTCGTGTGTAAGTGGCCGTGAGCGTGCTTAGAGGGAGCTGTTGTTGGTTTTGGCCACTCCATCTTGAGGTTTGTCCAGCTCCTGATGTGTTTTGATCGGGAAGTGTGCTTGGGTGAGCGGAGGATATTCTCAATGAGCTGTTGTTTCATCGAGCCTGATGTTCTTGTCGTGCTCTGGGGCGTCAGAAATGACGTGTCGGTCCCGATTGTTCTGCGGATTTTGAGACATGATTTGGCAGAGATGTCCCGGTAAGTCTTTGCTCCTGTGTTTCTATCAGTGGATGGGTTGTGTTCGCCCTGGAGTTGGCTTGAGATGTGAAGGTTCTACGGTGATTTCGGGACTCGAGGATGAGCATCGGCAGTTGTCGTTATGGCTCGTGTTGCGGCTCTTGGCATGGTGTGTTGCAGTTCGAGGAATTGCAACGGTGGTGCATAGAGAGATGCTGTGATTGTGGTCCGACGTGAGACTCACCGAGTGTGTCGGAGGCGCTGACCTGATGGAAGCGATGCTTTTCCTTGGTGCTGGATGGTGCTGTTTCTAGCATGCGCAAGGTTCGAGGTCAGGTCGAGTGTGGAGTTCTTCTATTGGTCGGAAGTGCGTTTGGTCTCCCCTTTGGTTGGAGAGATTGTGTTTGGCTAGGTTCGTCGTCTTGCATCATGTGTTCGGATTGGTTGGCCTTGTGTGCCATGAAGTCCGTGTGAGACGTGCTCCTTGTCTTGGCCAGGTGGTTGCCTGTGAGAAGCTGTGCCCATTCCCTTGTCGTATGAGGGTGTGCTGGCGCTAATCCGGAAGGTCGAGTGCCGGTTGGGCAGTGTTTGCTTTCTCGACTGTGCGCGCGTGGATCAGAGTGCGCAGCGGAAGCGTGGTGGGTTTGTGACCCACTGGTTCAGGATCGTGGCGTTGGTTGCTACGGGCGGATTTCCTGAGTTTGCGTTGAGCATTGGAGGATTGGTTCCTCTGTGTGAAACGTGTTGTTGCCGTGCCGTTGCTCGAGATATCATGGTTCTTGGCACTGGCATGCTGGAGTGTTGGGGAATGTGCTGGCTAGTGTGCCGCATGAGTACCATGTTCCTGTGCTGGAAGCCGTGTTAGGCGTCGGTGTTGGACCTGGATGGGGTTGTTGAGGATGTTGCCTGACGGAGGTCGAGGACGTGTTGGTCAGAGTCGATGGCTTGGTGCCCGACTTGTGTCCCCAGTCGTCCTCGGATGATATCATTTTTGGAGAAGTGATCTTTGGTAGGCTGTGGGATCCTATTGGTAGCTACGAATGACTGGTAAGGGTAGTCTCGTAGTCGACCACGGTGAGATGTATGTTGCTTGGGGACCCGTGAGCACTGTTCAGGTGGTGTCCCGTGGCTCTGTGGTAAGGGCGGAATCTGGATTGGCAGATGTCCTCTTGGATTGATCGAAGGATTTGATGAGACCAGATGGAAGAGTGACGCCTGTGGGCGGAGGCCTTTTCGTGAGATTGGCGTCGGTGGGTGGTCCTTGACGGGACGTTGGTGTCGCAATGGTTATCCCTGGTCTGGTGACCAGCATGGGATGGTTCCCCTGTAAGTCTGAGTCCAGTGAGGTGATGACTAAAGACGCCAAGATCTCATCATTGGTTTCATCGTGCTCCCCGAGAGGGTCTAGTTGGCGCGATGTTCGAGCTCGGATGCAGAGTCCGAGAGGAGCGTGGCTCGAGGTGTGGCATTGGTCTATGTGGGAGTCGACAGATGGCTTACCGAGGTTTGGAATGTTTCCTTCGGACCTAGTGGAGGACCAGGAAAGAAGGGAGAACCTGAGCGAGCGGTTGGTGATCGTCGGCGCATGGTCTTCTCACAGACAGAAGATGCTGGTTGTCGGGGCTCAAGCGTGGCGAGAGCCGTGTGCCAGCGAGACCCTTGGTGGTCGTTTCTGTGATGTGTCTTTCTGAACGGGATCTGGGCTTTATCAAAGTTTATCTTCTGACAAGAGTTGGCACAATGTTATGTCTGACTTTCGGCTTGCCATGTGTGGGGTGTTTCTTGGTGCTGAGCCGATGAGCTGGTTGCGGTCTGTTGAGATGGCTGCGTGAGCCGAGGGAGGCTCTGTGTTGGTTGTTCCCTTGAGAAGGGTGTGCGACCTGTCAGCTGGTTGTGAAGTTGATGTGCGATTTGTCTGCCGACCATTGGATGGATCGGTAGCTGCTTCTCGTGACGAGAGTTGTGATTCCTCGGTGAGCGAGATGGTGGCAACGGTGCCTTGATTGGTTTCCATGGCGTCTGAGGTGATGCCGGACTGTGTCCCTGCTTTATTGGCCAGTGTGCTCAGCACGAGGAGCGAGGTGTTGTTTGTGATTGTAAGTCTGGCTGTGTCCCTCAGGATCGGCGTTTTCATGAGAATCGAGGTTTTCTGTGCTGGGGCTCTGACAGCGTGTCAGTTGGCTCAGTGTTCTTCCCCTGTGGCTTCGTGCTAGGTCCTGAATTTCGAGGACGAAATTCCTTTAAGGGGGGAGGGCTGTAATGCCCCGCATCTTTTCAGATCCTTGTTCATGGGTCTCGAATCTGGTTTTTCAGAGTGTCTGACTCCGTTGTGTCCGAAATTTCATTTCGGGTATCTTTCGTGATCGGATTGGCGCGATCCGGAGTTGTCTCGGAGGCCCGGAAGCATTCCGCGACTTTTTCTGCTTGTGTTTTCCGATTCCCTGTGTGTGTTTCGGTAATTCCTTCGGAACCCCGTTGCGGGTGAACCGGGCCGTTCACCTAGGTGAATGTGGTACCGTTGCGATCGGTGCGTTATGAGGATCGCGGAAACGTGATTTTCTATTTTTCGGTATTTTCCCAGAATTTTCGGATTTTCCTATATATAACCTTTCTCTCTCTCTCCCCTCTCATTTCTCATTTCTCTCCCTCTCTCTTCTCACGCTCTCTCCTCTCTCCCTCTCTCTCCGGCGGCCGATGGGGCGGAGCATGGGCGAGGTGGGGACGGCACGGGCGAGGCACGGGCGATGATGGGTGAGGATCGAGGCAGTGGAGGCCCGTGGAAGCTCGGCCATGGGTTCGTGAAACGGCGAGGCTTCAACAGTGTTTTCTTCGTGGATCGGCGTCCACGGCGTGTTGTTTCTTCGGTGGAGGTAGGGAGATGGACCCCCAGCTCGTGCACTTCCTTTTCCGCGAGTTTCGTAGGCCGTGGTGAGCCGAGCGGGCTAAACGGGACGTTTTGGGGAAAATGCGTGTTTTTGGGGTGTGAGCCGGATCTCTCATTTTACAGCATTTTTGGCCGATCCAGGGGTTTAGATGCATGCCTAGGGGCTTGGGGATGGATTCCCCTTTATTTTCCCATCACCCGGGGGTGATCGGGGCGTGGATCGGAGTTTTGGGTCGTTTCCCGCCGTAGCGTTCTCGGGAGGGTGTGACGGTCGTTCCAGTGACCGTCACAGTGTGTAACGCGCCTGGGCAGGTGCGTTACACTCCCGTTGTTTAGAGTGTGCCGTTCGTGGGCCTGACGGTCCCACGACAGGCCGTCAGGGAGCTGTAACGCGCCTGGGCAGGTGCGTTACGCTCCCTTCGCTTGGTGTGTTGGCAATCGTGGGCCTGACGGTCACACGATATGCCGTCAGAGCACTGTAACGCGCCTGGGCAGGTGCGTTACGCTCTCTGTGTTTTGAGCATTGGCGTTCATGAGCCTGACGGTCCCGCGACAGGCCGTCATAGCTCTGTAACGAGCCTGGGCACGGCCGTTAGGGGTTGTGACGCCCGGAGGGGTGTGCGTCACAACCGTCTTCTAACGCGCCAGGCCTGGTTCGTAAGAGGGCTGTGACTCCCCAGGGTGGGTGCGTCACAGCCAGTTCTGCTTCTTGCGCGTAACGCCTCTGTGTTGAGCCGTTAGAGGGCTGTGACGGTCGGGGCTAGGACCGTTACATACTGTGATGGCCCAAGGCTAGACCGACAGGCTCTGTGTCGCGCTGAGGTGAGTTTTCGTGTTCTCCGCCTTGTTCCGCGATGTGTGGATCCCCGGTCGACCCGGTTGGGACCCAGTGGTCGACCTGCGGTCTCGTGAGTGTCCCAGACACCCTTGGGATTCTGTGCCCGTGTTTTGAGGGTGTCGGGGGGGGGACCGTGTTACCTCGTTTAGCATGCCCGTGGGTTTGAGAGTCTGGGTGACTTGTCGCGCGTTGGGCTTTCGTGTTATGCTAGACTGAGTCACCGTGTGTCGGTAGGTGAGCGGCGGGGTCTCCCCCGCATGACCGTGAGTTTTCCTGGAAGATGATTCCCGAGTGGGCCATGTGTTTGGCCTTGGACTGTGAGTTCAGGTATCGACGTGGCGGCTTGGGCGCTGCCTTGGGAATCGTGCTTCTGTGCATTCCACGTGGGCCGTGTGTGCGGCCTTGGACTGTGAGTCTAGTTGCCCTGCCTAGGGCTGGAAGGCTTCTTGGTTCCCTTCCCGAGGGAATAGTCTCGGCGGCTCGTGAGCTGCCTCGGTATTCATGCTACCGTGGTTTTAGACCTAGAGATTGGATTAGATTGACGGCCTTGTGCTGTTGCGTGTGACGGTCTTGACCCCTAGTCTTCTGACTCAAGGACCGTTGGCTGTAGTGCGTCTAGAGGACTTCCCAGAGTCCAGTGGTTTAGCGTCACTTGGGTTTTCTCGACTCTCGCGCAGGGTGCGTGCGTAGCCGTGGGCTGCGAGTCCCATTCCTTCTCCGTCTATGGTCGCCGTGCGACGGTGCCGGTACGTGGGATGGTCCCCGTACGTCGTCAGATTTAGACGTTATTTTCCGTTGACTTGAGTGTCTACTCCGTCAGTGACCCTCCACTAGTCGTAGCTTGCTTACACGCATGTGGTCCCACCAGGGAGTGGTGGAGAGGCTACCCTGAGGACGGTTTTTAGACTGGTTTTCGTCGGGCCCCTCGTCGTTAGCCAGAGTCTGGCTACGGGGGAAAACCAGTCAGAGGGCTAGACCTAGGACGCATGGTTTGTGTGTGCACACGTGGTTGGGGGCAGTTGGACCCGCGCTGACGAGCGTGACCCTAGCTAGTCACTTGGTTGTGGTACTTGTTCGGTGTTCGTGCCTTTGGTAGGCGCTAGCACGTCAGGCAGTTCGCCTGCGGCGCGGTGTAAGACGTCAGGGGACGCTACCGGCTATACTTTTAGTGGGAGCTACTCCTGTCGAGTCGGGAGTGACAGACTGTCAGTTTACATGACTTCGACCTTCGGGTCTCGGCTGTGTTGACCGTTGAGTTCGGTTGTTTCACCGTGACGCGTGTGTCGGTTCTCGCGCCGTGAGACTAGTGCTAGTGGCTTTACTGAGGTCACATCTGGTTGTGCGGTACCCGCGAGCGGATGGTCAGGGTTGCACCTTGGACAGCGTGTCCAGGTCTGTTATGTCCGGGGGACAGGCCTCTATGGCGTGGTTGCCGTGGGTTTTTACTTCGGTAAGCGGTGCTAGTGTAGTTCGGTAGCCCCCGACGGTGAGTTCAGGGTGTGTTTCTGGTACAGTAGGAGTAGTTATAGTTCAAGGTTTCGACCGGCCACCGGGTTTACTATTCCTGCTGTTGCGGTTGCTCTCGTAGCCTTCCTTTCCGCCACCGCCGTTGTTTCCGGTTGGGGTTCCGCGGGATCTCTGCTGAGTCTCTGTTTTGGAGACTCATTCCCTGCTTTTCAGGTGTAGCGGTTCTTCCTCGAGGTTCGAGGGCGCGGAGCGGAGGTTCTCAGTTGTCAGCTTGTCGGGCCGAGTGTTCACTTGACATGTGGTACGTTTTTACTACTTTAGACTGTACTTTCTGTTGGACTGGACTCTGTTATAGATGTAGTTGTTCTTTCTTTCAGCTTGTTGTTGTTACTTGTCCTGCTTTGTTTCCTATTCCTTTGTGCCTCCACACTCCTTTTAGCCCTTCCGAACCCTTCCGGCTCGTGGGCGGCGGTTCGAGTCTCGGGTTATCGGGCCTTCCCGGTAATCAGATTCTCGGGTCGTTACAGGGGGGGAGGCCGCGGGCTTGTGATCCTCTTTAATTGTTCCTCCATTGAAGCGATTTTGTCGAGAAGAGTTTGTTGGAGGGGTGTGATATGAACCATAGAAGGTTGGCATGATTGCCTTGGAGGAGCAGCTTGATGTAGAGGCCGTGGAGCTTGGAGGGGTTGACTCACAAACGATTGATGTAAGGGACTGGGGAAGTAGTGGCTTGCGATTGATGTAAGGGACCACAAGATTGGAGATTGCCCATGGGTCGGGCAAGACCATGAAAATGAGGAGTTGGTCCCTTAGAAAAGTTGTGGTGAGAATTATAATGAACATGTTGAAATTGAGGATCATAAGATGTGGTTGGTTGATCATCCTCATAAGTGTATAAGTGATTAGGCATGTTTGTTTGATTATCAAAGCGAAACATTATGCAAACAAGTAATATTCAATCAAAGTAATTGCAAAGATATCAAACAAGTTGAATGCTTACGCTTGATTTTTCTTAGTTAAACCTTGAGGTGAATTAGATGATTTTGACAATGTGTATGTGATTCACTCAAGGTAAGGCACCTAGTTTCAATATAATTTTCTTCAATGCCAACTAGGTTGATTCTCTCACCACGTATAGGCCAACTAAACCCGGGGAACTTCAAAGTACAATATGCTCGGCGTCCGTGAGGGAATCTACAGGTGCGGGGACTTATGGAGACTTGGTTTAGGAATTTTCGGTCCAAAGAGACGGAATGCTCAATGGAGGGTCCTTCCTTCACCAAGAGGGGGTAAGATCTCCTGGAAAGTGTGTAGAGAGGAGGTCTCCCAAGCCAAATGCGCTATGAATGTAAAACTAATGCATAATAATATAAATATGAATGTATAAACAAAATATGAAAGAATGATGCAAAAGAAGTCACAGAAGAAGAATTCTGTGAAAACTTAGGAAATTGGCGCCCTGACAGGTGCCACCAATTCATGAAAGGGCGCCCTCTGTGTGGGCGCCATTTTTTTTTCAGAAGGGGCAGGGAATTGGCGGCCTGCACCCTGCCACTAATTCTCTAATGGGTGCCCACTGTGTGGGCGCCAATTACATTTTTTTAAAAGGGGGCAGGGAATTGGCACCCTGCACCCTGCCACTAATTCTTCAATGGGCGCCCACTGTGTAGGCACCAATTCCTCCCTGTTCCAGAACCTTGACCAACTGCTAGAAAAATCAAAAAAATGCAAAACCAATAGGAAAAGGGAATGAACACTCACCAAATCACAAGATAACTCGTGGCAATCAATCAAGGCATGAAATAAAGCATGGCATGCTCTTTTTTTTTAAAATAAGAAGAAGGGAATTTCTAAAAATCTAACTAATTAACAATCACAAGTGGGAGGTGTGCACGTAGTGCACAAGGGATAAATGAAAAAGAAAAAGTGCTACGTGGAGCACAAACGGAGATGCACCATGGGTGCAAAAGGAGATGGCACACGTGGGTGCCAAATGGAGAAGGGTAATCAAAGAAAAATAAAAAGTAGTCCCACCGTGATCGCCAAATTGTGGATTATGGAAATAACCACTAAAAGAACAATATGAATAATAAGATGATAGAAAAAGAGGTGAAGAAAGAGAAAGAGGGGAAAATGTGAGGATGCTAAATGGAGTGTGATCGTCAGAGGGGTGTTTCGATGGGATATTATTATTTGGCGTTTATTTGGTTTATTCACGCGTCGATCAACCAATTAATTAACCGGTAATTAACTGACTGATTGACTGCATGGGGTGCCAGTCACGTAGGTGATGAGTTTATTATGCGCTCATTCTGACCCATTTTGGGCGAGAGTGAGGTTCGGTCGGGACCAGCAGTCCGCCATACCATAAAGCCTACGACGTTAATTACATCCCTCAAGAGGAGGGAAAACCTTTGATTAATTACCGAGATAGTGGGCTGTCGAGGCCGGAATAAAGGATGCAAAGGATGCGAATGATCATGTAAGATATTATGATCTACCATGCATGGTTTATTAGGGCGGACCCTCAGTACGTGGCGGAGGACTTAGGTCCGAAGACCACCATCACGCGTAGCAAGAGCTTCCCGTCGGACGTTGCCCGGCTTTCTGCTCATGTCATTTGATATACCAAGGGCCGGTGCAGTCAAGCATACATTGATGCCGCATGAATGCTTAGACTAAAGCATGATGATGAAGCTATGAGACTTGCTAACTCAGGTTTAAACAAACCAATTTATTCAATTTATTGATTACATGGTTTATTTAATTCTATTATCAACGTTAGAAATCACCCCGGAGGCGAGGAGAGGGTTGAAACAGCACGACGACGCGATTCGGAACGGAACCGGCACGGTATGCGTAGGCATAGAGTTTAAAACGGCGTGGGAAGCGTGGGTAAAGGCCTAAAACGGCGCCGCCTAACGTAGGTGTAGGGATTGGCCTGAAAATGGCGCGCTCCCCTTCCTGGCGCGCCAGAATAAGGCGGGCCGTTTTAAGGTGTGCCGTATTAAGGCGCACCGAGTGTCGACGACGCCGATTTAGTCATGTTTCATAAAAATCGAGGTTTTATTGATTTAATTTTGGACTTATTAAAGCGTTGTCGAAGATTTTGGGAGTTTATTGAATCAGTCATTCATCGGATCGGTCCCGGGCCGTCTGGAGGTCAAGTCACAGGCTCGCACGAGGTTCGTACTCGAGTGCGGCGATCGTTCCGAGTCAAACTCGTTCGAGCCGAAATTTTGGCAGCATCTCCCCATCCCGGAGGATTTTCGGGGAGAAGCGGGGAGTACTCACGTGGTGGAGAAACCCCTAAAATTTGAGTGGCGCAACGGGGGCCGGCGAACCCGAACGGATAGGAGAACCCCGAGGGCTAGCCTACTAGGGGTACCAAGTCCGTGTGTGTAAGGTAGACGGATAGCGTCACTCATAGCAGGCGCGAAGACCCCGAGGGCTAGCCTACAAGGGGCACGCGACCCGAGCTGATACCACGTCTAAGTCGGGATGACCGATAGAGAGGGAAAACCCCGAGGGCCAGCCTACGAGGGGCTCCCATCTCACGGCCACCACAAGGCCCACTAAGGGCTGTGGATTTAGGATGTTGGGATTAACCCATGTTACTGTACACTCACTGGTCTGCAGGGAAACTCATCACTAACAGATGATTTTTTATAGACCGAGTGATTAGGATGAGAGATTGGGGGATGTTCCCCTCCCCAGGTCGCCGAATCTCACTAACGAGACGATAATACGGCACGGTGGGAAAACATGTACTGTTAGCAGACTAAAAGCAATGTCTGTAGGTAAGCCTATACGTGTGCACATTAATGTTAATAGGTTGACAAAAATAATCATCAGGTGACGCTCATAAGATGATGAGAAGGAGTATGGGGACGGCCTCCTCTCCTTCTGTTCATGGTCGAGAACAGGAGGGGGGGAAGAGGATGGCCCAAGACCGACCGGAGAAACGCACGTGCATATGCACCTCCGACAGTGAAAACCTTTGGCGTTTGAATGGAAGAGAGACCCCGGGGAGAGGGGAGTAGTTGCTGTAGCCCACAGAGTTGCAAGGGCGTATGTTCGGCGTCGGAGAAGATGAGTGCAAAAGCATGTGTGCAAGGAAACGACGACACACAGGGGCAGAGGGAAGATGAACAAATGGATAATCTATAACGGCGCCGGGCGCAACTATACATGACCCATCCAATGTGCGATGAGCTGGGGTATGCACACATATGAAGCCTATCCCGGCGCTAGCATTGTTGCGCGGTGCCTTTTCACCGACCACGGAGAGGAAAACACAGAGCATGGACGAGAAGAGATGATGCAGGGGAAGAAGGAGAACATTGACTAAGACTCATTCATGCAGTCGAGCATTCATTCACTTCACAAATGAAAGTAGGATTACAAGTTTATATATCAGCACCGGCGTTGTCGCACGGTCGCCATTAACATCAGATAAGAGAAAGGGTTTCAAGAGAAGAGGGATAGATGGAGGATCGTAGAGATGACGAGGGGGGGGGGATAGGCTCATATCATCCCCCCTTCCCCCCTCTCACTTACATTATCTCGGAGAAGAAAACCAAACGGCGGGGAATCGACGGAGAAATCATGACAACCCACCTAAATAAACGAGGAAGCAGACGATCTTCTTCTCCGGCACCGGGAGGTTCGTGCAGAGAGGGGGGGGGGGGGGGGGGGCGACTGTGGAGACGCTCAGATGGGAGCTTTTCACACAAGAAAACCCTTAGCCCCCTTTTTTTCTGGATCGTTCCCCTTTCCAAAAGTCCTCTCTCTTTAACTTGGTCGAACAAGTTGATTATATATCACCGAAGCTATTCCGACACCATGGACGGCGTGCCGGACGTGATGGCGTCGGGGAGCAGCCTCCCTTAAAGCATTTGTGCGCCGTTGATGACGGCGCCGTTTAAGGGGAGCGTCGGTGAAACGGGGCACCGTATTAGCCTCGCTCGGATGTCGAAGGCTAGTCGACGAGTCCGGGGATGATTCCGGAGGTCATCGTTGATGATTCCTCTCACCGCGGTCCTTGGAAAACCTCGACGGGGCATTGACGAAGCTCTCGGCACGACGTACGGCCTTAATACGAACTCTGTGTGTGTTTGGCTTGAGCACACGGGTCTTCTGCTGACACGGCCTTCGGCACTATGATTCGTGCCTCTGGCTCGGCCTGACTCATGTCTGGGGCTTCCTTGCGGGATGGTATGTCATCCGGAACAATTCCACCTTGACTGGTGATCATTCGGCCATTAACGGACCCAATATAGCGAGAATTCAAATCTGTGTCGGGTGATCGGGACCTTCCGCTGCCAGAGCCTCCGGTTCTTTGTTATGAAGGACCAAGGGTGTTCTTCCTCCTTAGGAGAGTCTTCATTCAGGTGGCGAGCCACCGGGTAGACCGTCATCCTTGGTCGGGCGACGGGTGTAGGGTAGCGGCACGACGGAGTCGATGCCGAATCATTAGGCAGACTTGGTCGCACTGTCGGTTGGTTGTGGATTCATCTCGACTCTCCCGAGGCGAAGTCCCCGGTGTTCATTCCAGGTGACTCGAGGCTCTGGCAGCTTGAGAAGTCTTCAGTAGGTTGTTCTTCGTCAGCTTCTGTGCTTCAATGGGCCGTATCATTCATCTTTGTGGCTCGGTTGCCGTGCATCACATTTTGAGTGCCAACAAATGCCCCCCAGACGTGGGTGTTGCAAGCGAGACAGGAGTGCAGCAGGGCCGACGGATGAGCTTCGTCTGGATTGATCTCCTTTGATGACGGAAGCTCGGAACGGCATTTAATTCCGGCATTGGATGTTAATCCGGCACGGACAAAAGCTTGAACGGTGCCGTTAAAACGGCGCGCCCTTGCCTTTGTTGTTAAAACGGCGTTGCTTAAAGCGGCGCGCCCCTTTTGCATTGAATGTTAAAACGGCGTCGGATTGTCCGGCGCGCAAATTGGTTAAAACGGCGCGCTCCGGGGCTCACCGTTTAAACAATGGTGGAGCCCCCACCTATATAAAGACTTCTCCCTTCATTTTTCTTCTTCATTGTTCATTTGGCAAAGAACTTTCTCTCTCTTCATTCCCTTCTCCACCGCGACGATCGGGCGACCGAGCGAGTGAGGGATTTTTGAGAGGGTGGGTTTGTGTTCATTTTGCTTGGGTTAAAACCCATTTCTCGGGCCCTGGGAGGCTCCTAGCAGGACTTGTCCTCGGAGCTAAATCCCCCGGGTGTCCCGTTTGGCCCTGGCTTAATGCCTATGGCTGCTTTTAGGGGCCGCTCCCTTGGTGGACGGCTTCCGCTCCTCTTTTGGAAAACTCCCGGGTTAGGGAGACTATGCCGAAATTTTGTCAAAAATCTTACTTCAATTAACCAACTTCTGACTTTGTTTATTCTCTTCTGGATGCTGTCTTGCAGATAACATGGCATCCGGTTCTTCTTCCTCTGCGTCCCGCGTCGCTGTGACATGGGAGAATGTCCATTCCCTTGATCGGGGGTCCAGGCGGATAGCCGTGGTGGCAGAGTCTTCGGATTCGGAGACTGATATCGTTGACACCAGCCGCCTAATGATTCTCGACGGTAATCATTTTAAGTATGAGCGAGGGGATGTCGTCAGACTGGACCACCCCAAGGACAAGCACCTGATGGCCTTCCTTGGATGCTTCAACCTTCACGGAAAGCGTGATATAATTCTTGTCCGTCGAGCTGAGGGAGCTTTACTAGCGGACAGGAGATAGTCTGAACGAGTCAGTAATTTCGGGCATGCCCATATATCTTCCCGGAGAACTCAGAAAATGGGGTGCCATCCTCGGCGTGCAAGAGCTGACTCCGGAGATCGGGCTATTGACAAGAGCGTCGCAGTTTACGCCAGCCCGATGGAACGAGATTGCCGGGCGTGTTGACAGAGAGAAGCCCATATATGGCTTATTCCTCGCCCCGCTGAAATGGGGGTATCGAGATGAGCCTTTTCTTTTGGACTGCTTGGCAGTCCGCTTCAAGCATCAAATTTCAATGGGGTGGTTTGGAGAGCTTAAAGCCACCGACGCCCACGCCTTCAGACCGGGAGCTGTTGAATTCACAGATTATGTACTGCGGTAGTATGCTCCAATCCTAGTGCACGCCGGTGTTTATCAGAGCGTATATGCTTCCCAGTATCGGTACCCAATCTCCCGAGGTCTGTGCTGCGAGATGATCGAAGTCTTCTGCCCGGAATACAATACTTTCTATACTACAGAGGGAGAAACTTCGCTGGATCTCTGGAGTCTGTCCCAGCTGAGCGGCTTGCCGATAGACGGGGAGCCATATGAAGAGGTTTATTTTCTGGACTGGCTGAAGGACCCGATGGACGGCGAAGGAAAATACTTCACAGGCTTCGCCTATCGCTATCTGATGAAGGCATATCGCACCCTGCTACGTTCGACGCTTGATTCTCGGGAAGCGCAGAAGCCTGGTGAGAAAAGGCGCGTGCGGATGGGCACGTGGCTTCAATACTTCTTTGGTGGGGAGAAGCAATACGAAGACTTCCCCACAGTTGCTCCGACAGCAGTGAAGCGAAAGAAGAGGGCCCGTCGCTAGACAACCTATCCCACCACTTCCAGGAGAGGGCAGCAAGGGGGCCCAAACCCCATAGGGGTTGACGCAGTCACGCACTGTGCTGCGTATCTGACTTATTGGCTTTGCTTGTTCGCTCTTCCTAAGGGAGACGAGACAGTAATTAGGGCAGATGCCATTTATCCTGCTTGTCTGATGGCATGGGGGACGAAGCTATCCCTATGCCCAATGGCTTTATGCCTTACTTACAAGATGCCGGGGGATCTGCACAAATCATGCAACCCCAGGAATTCACGGACAGTTGGTCCGATGCATTTCTTCAATGCCTAGGTCTGCACTTTATTTCCTGAGGCAGCTCCCCGGTCGCTTCAGTCCGATCATCCTGTGCCAAGGATGATCGAGTTTTCTAGTGCTGAGCCGTCTTCAATGGCAGATCAGCTTTTGCTATTCGGGGGAAGTTGACCACAGTCCCGACAGATTCGCCAGGAGTTCTGCATTTCTGGAGTTTGGCAGCTAGCTCCAGCCCCCTTGTGAACAAGATGTGGCAGTGCCGCTTGTTCGAGATAGAAGAGTTCATTCATCTGCTCGTCAGCACTAAGAGCACAAGGCCAATCTTGGAGTCAGAGCTGATTGATTGGGCACTGGCCATTCGCCCCAGTGTCCTTATCTTTGGGAAGAGTGGCTTGTTGTGGCTGGAGCCGTACTATCCTTTCCGCTTTGGCCAGAATTTTGGGTATGACCAGAACATCCCCTCCTCCTCGGCGCGGTTTAATCTTCCGAGCAGACATCGAGCCGGCCAGACGACCACAGATGAAGCTCGTACATGGTTGGATTACTTCCACCGCCGGGAAGATGTGTCCTTCAGGGTGCCATCCCCTGCTCGTTCACCCAGAGTAACTCCAGACTTTGTCAAGTGGTGGAATGCCCGTACAGGTTTCTATCGGACCTCCAGCAAAGACTGCTGGCATGTTGCTGAGCGGCGTTTTATAGATTTTCAGCCAGAACCTGCCTTGGACATTGATCCGGCTTACTTGAAGAAGCTGAAATCCTGGTCTAATACTGAAGTAATGGCATATTTGGAAGCCATGAAGGCTGCGAAGTGTCAGTCATCCAAGGCTGACCCGAAGATGCCAGAAATTCAAAAGGATGATTATGTGAAGACACTTTGGGGGTTGTGCTGGGTTAGCAGTGAGCAGATAGTCCTTCAGACGATCCCCATCCCAATGGAGGAGTCTCTTCCGGTAGTGGCGAGCTGGCGTCCGGAGGTTGACCGTCTTCATCCGTATCAGACTTTCATCAGGAGGGAGGATAGGCGGGAAGGCCTGTATTCCAATACCCCCTGGATATTTGCCCTGCTTCATTCTCAAGGGCTCTCAATTACCGGCTCATTAGAAGCCATCTTGGACCACCAGCTCTTAATCTCTTTTAAGTATGATGATGGCTGGGGGTTGGACCACTTGGGCCTATATTATCACTTATCTTCTCGCGGCCATGAAGATTTGGCACAGCTGGTTGAGAAGAGTGAGAAAATAGGTGATGTCTGCTGGCTTGTCCGTGAGGCGACTTCCCGAGACAAGACGCCCCCAGTATTCTATTGGCCGCTCGCTCCCCGATACACAGGCCCGCCAGGTATGCTTGTCTTTTGTTTCAGCTTCAAGCTGTTTCTTTCATATTCAGCATGCATCTTTCTCACCTATGCGCCTTTGCAGCTCACCTCTCTGTGGAGGTGACTCGGCATTACAGGGAGCTGATTTCTAAGGCGCAGAAGCCTTCATATTTTGACATCCCGGAGTCAGCTCCGACCACTACGCCACTGCCTCCTGGCGATTTGCAAAAGCGAACTAGGTCCCAGGTCGGGGAGGCCATTAGCAAGGCCAAGAAGGCCAAGAAGGCAGACACCCGTGCTACACGAGCGCGCCGGAGGAAGGTTGCTGAGGAGGATCCAGTTGTCGCCCCTCCCCGGATCCCTTCGTTCGCTGAGTTTGAGGCCGCTCGGGCACAAGGGCCCAAAGGTGAAGGTAGCCCCTCGTTCCTCCGCGGCTTGTTCACTTATTTCTGCCATCTTGGCTGATCATCTTTTTGCAGCTGTTGGCACTGTTTCTACCATTGTTGGGCTGGAGGCGGTGACGGGTGCCGCGGCCAGAGAGGGAGAGGGGGAAGCCCCTCCAGCTTTTGTTGAAAGGGATCTACCTTCACCAATGCCCCATCAGGAGATGGAAAGTAACTTGCAGTTTATATATAGAGCTCTACGGCCCACCATGTCTTCAATCAGGTCTTGACTGCTCATTGCCCTTGTTTCCAGTTGACATTCACCCCACGACGCTCCCCGAAATTGAAGTCACGGGAGAAGCTACTGCTGGAGAGCAGGTGACTTCCAGGGAAGAACCCCAAGATATTTAGCAAGCTGATGCTCCCGAGACAGAAACCGTTGAAGAGGTTCCGGCTAAGGGAGTCACTCTTAGTAGCACGGCACCTGCTCAGATGCTGGAGATTCGAGAGCAGGCCGAAGAGCCTTCCTCCCCCGAGCGGGTTGATTACGGTGGTGGCTCCAGTGACAATGAGGTTCCACCGGCTGATACAGAAACTGAAGATGATAGGGCTTCTTTAGCTTACGAAAGTGACTTTTTGACATTCAGCCCTCCGAGGCTACCAGGCATCGAGCACGGGCCATCATACCCGATCGCAGGAGGAGGGCCAAAACTATCAGAGGCCACTCTTGAAGGCCTAAATATAGTGCCGGTCGAGGTAGGAAGTGTTCCAACATCCGCCAGCAACCCCTCTTTTTATTTCCAAGCCAGCTGGCTGACATACATATATGTGATGCAGGCTGAGGTGGTGCCGCCAACTGTGACGGTTCGCATACCTCTTCCAGACTTAGGCATGGGCCAACCAACCTTTCCACAAGTTCTGCGGCCCATCACCTTACAACTTCCATAGACTTATGCCGCAGCAACAACCTCAGAGGAGCCCAGAGCAATTGTAGAAATTGGTGGCCCGACCGAAGTCGCGGAACCTCAAGCCCCGGTCGCCGGCAAAGAATCATTGCTGGAGCAGAGTAGCCTCCCGGAGATAGAAGCGGGAGAAATTATTGAAGAAGAGGCCAATGCTTCTAAGGCCTTGGCCGTCATTGAAGAATGTTCTTTAGTAGGAGCCGGTGGGAATGTACACGAGGAGCGAGTATCTTCAGCTATTGAGATGGCCATCACGGCTTCATCTCAGGGGGCATGCAAGGGAGTTGCTGTAGTAGAGACTCTTCCAACTGTATCAGCTCCCGTTGCCGAGTCCAGCGTTGGTGCCCTACAAACCCTACCGTCGACGTCCTCCGGGGCGAACGACGATATCTGGGCCGAGGTGGATAGCAAGGTGGACTCTCAGCTTCCCGAGACTTCGCCACTGGGTTTACAATTTTCTAGCGACATGGTATGGCAGTCTCTAGATAATCTTCAGCAAGCCATGTCAGCTTCCCTAGGCTTGACTTATGCGCAGCTGAGGAGTCTGATAGAACACCTCTCCCGCTCATTATTAGCATTCGGGTGCCTGTTGACGCCTTGAAAATGAACAAGGGTGAAAGCACAGTTGAAAAGAGGATCAGACCAACAGTGAAAGGCCAATGATGAAGTCCGCCAACCTTTTACCCGGCTGAAGCCTTTGTCGGCCAAACCGATACCCGGTGCCGATATTATTCAGACGACAACACTGATAAAGCATCAGTCACTCGACTGATGGGACCTCCCAGCACACTTTTACTAAGAGCTATGTTACTGTTACATCCAAGAGCCCACAGATGACATGTCAGCATAGGCCAGATGTCGGCTTATTGACAGATGTGATAAAAGATAAGGATGAAGCCGGTGCCGGCAGATGAAGATTGTAAAGGCTTTTGCAAAGTCAAAACACAAGAAGAATCGTCTCCACAGACTATACACCCGGCTGAAGTCTTTCCAGACTAAAGCTGATGTTCGAGCTCGTCACCATTCAAGTGACGATATCGATAAGATAATACCCGGTTTTGTCACCATTCAGATGGCAATACTGATGAAATCCCTGTCTACGGACTGATGAAACCCATGTCTGCAGACTGATGAAAATCTATGAAATAGAAGTTATGTCACCACTAGATGGCCTTCCTCGGTTCTGGAAGATATACTGGAAGAACTAAGAGAGGTCGAAGTGCATATGAAGTTTAAAAGCCCTGAATGGGCCTGCCGAATGAGCTCTAGAGAATGGCGCCGAGAGACCCTCACCAAGGCCCAAAAGCCCATATGAGGGGGGGGGGGGGGGGGGGCGCCGGGAAGCCATGCCCTTTGGCGCCGGGAGGCCTCCCCGATTGAAAGAGGCACGCCGGGAAGCTGCCTTCTTCACGCCGTGATGAAGCCTGCCGAGAGGGGGGGAACGGGTATAAAATCCCCTCCCTTCGAACAAAAAAAAGAGGAGAGACACACAAGAAAACACAGAACAGAAGAACAAAAAGAGAGAGAGAGAGAAGAGAAAAAGAAAAGGAGAGCTCCAGAAGGAGGGACTCGAAGAAGCGAAGAAATATCTGAGAAGAGACGAAGGAGCAGAAGCTCAAGGTGGGCAGCCGGGGAGGGAGAGGAGTCAATGCTCCGCCCTCCCCCCCCTTTTTTTCATCTTCTTTGTTTCTGTTTTCTTCTTTATGTAACCATGCGAGTCTTATCTCGATTCATCGATTGTAACCGGGATATCCCGACCGCCATTCATCCCCCTTTCCTCCATTCCCTCTATGTGATTGGGGTGAGTCCCGGAATGATGTGATTGTATGAAATGCCCCAGCGGCCCGTTTGGGCGCTAGGCGATTGAAGTATTTGCCCGCTATCTCTCCGTCTGCTGCTATGCTTTTCCTTTATATGTTTTCATTTTAAGTCCAACTGAAGTGCGTCCGATTCCCCGGTGGGTCTTCGGGCTCAATTGTCTGCAGTAGAATAAATGTCATTCTAAATGAGCCGATGTCCCTCTCCGATTCATCATCGTTTGCATAAAGTTTCCCAGGCTTGCCCTAGGGCCAGAGACAGACCATCTCTTGGCTTCTGGGACAGTCTGCTACCGATATTGGCAGTAACTCCGAGGGTTTGCTCGAGATCCTCTTCTCATAGGAGTAAGTAAGCTGCTTCAATAAATTAATACCGATGGTTTCTAATCCGGCTCCAGTCCGAACAATTACATCAGGGTCGCCCCTGGGGTCAGAGATGGCCATCTCTTGGCTACCAGGCGACCAAAGATGCCAGCAAATGAGCCCCTGAGGGTCAATAATAATATGACGATTCAGAACTCCATCCTGCAGTGGTTCCTTCGATTCCCCTTTGAACCCAGCCCATCTTTGGCAAATCAAACCCATATCTGTGTAATCTCTCGCTTACACTCTAAATCCAGCCTCAATCCGAGCCAGAAATCTCATAAAATCCCCAAATAGAGCATCGTTTCAGCTCTGTAAACCATGAAATCCTGTAGCAATTCCATCCTCCCGGCGTGCAAAATTCCCCGCCGAGAACTACGCTGCCGAGAAACCTCCCTCTTCAGCAAAACCGATAAAATCTCTCCAGGCCACTTCCACGTGAACCCCCCAGCTCTTGGCTTCCCGGCACCACCTTCCCGGCGCGGTAATGGGCGCGCCGTGAAGCCCCTGGCCGAGACCTTCCCCCCTTGCCTTTGGCCTCTCGGCTCCAGCCTTCCGGCGCGGTGAGGAGCGCACCGAGAGGCTCCACGCCGGGAGCCTCCCTTCTTCCTTCTTTTGCATTTAAACCCATGCCGAGAGCACCCCCTCTGGTCAATTTAAACCCGTGCCGAGAGCCCTCCTTGGCCAACCCGTAAACCCATGCCGAGAACCCCTTGGCCAACCTATAATCTCACGCCGAGAGCCATCTTCTTGCCAATGAAAACCATGCTGAGAGCCTCTCCTTCGTCCACTCCTTTGGCCTCTTCGTCCATTTATTCTGGGGCGTTCGTGAGTCGTCATATGCACCCCAGGGGATAAATTAACTGGGGATTGACCTCCCCTACATTCTGAGGTCCCTAACAGGATTCACATGCCACCCCGTGGGTCTGACGAACCCTGTCTCTACATGAGTTTCGTCAGTCTTCGAGAAGGGGAATAGTGACCGATGCCAGAGACATGGATAGTCTCTTCGAGCCTTAGTGCTCACTCATTTTCCGGCTTTCATCCCGGCACTCCGTGGATGTCAGCCTATACCATTCTTTGGCAAATGCTCGGTCCAGGGGAGGTGCTGCCAAAATTCTCTCATGAAGATGAAAGTCGACATCAGGTTGTCCTCCGGGCTCTGCATGATAATGGTGACAGGGTTTCCCTCGACCCTAGTCTTCCTAAATCCCTCTTCTATCCTGATGCTCCTGTAAAGCCCAAATCTAATCCAGCTCAGATTTGATGAACTGATCCACTTTGACTTCACAGAACCTATCTGGCTTGTCCTGCATCGCCAAGAAACCCAAAGTAGAGCCTCCGGAACCCCTTTCGGGTCCTCACGGCGCCAGAACACCAACACTCTCTCGGCGCCATGGCTCCCGGCGTGGCCCTGGGCACGTCGGGAACCCTCACGCCGAGAAAAACCCCCCTGGCCCTCTTATCAGCGCGCCGAGAGCTCCTCCTCCTCCCTTCAACCAGGCCAAGAATACTCCTGGCCATCTCCCCTTCGCGCCGAGAAGCTCTCCAGTTGGCACGTCGGGAACCCCGGCCATTTTGCCTTCGCGTCGGGAACCTATGTACACTTGAACTGCATTGATGAGTAACCCCTTTAGCTCGGGAGGACTCTGCCATTGCATGAGTTCCGCCGGCTTCTATAGGGAATATCAAACATTGCCCCATGGCATATGTATATACATATGGGTAGGGAGGTCTGGCCTCTCTCTTTCTCCCGGCTTTCATCCCGGCACTCCGTGGGTGATAGCCTATTTCTCCCTGGGCATAATCCAGATTAAGGAGAAATGCTGTCGAAATACCGATCGATACTTTAAACCCCATCATGGTCACGGCTCAGTCTACCTGTGACTGAGATCCTCCTTCCCCCCTAAGCCCGGTCTTTGAATTGCTGACCTAACGATATCATCTGTTTCTATGGTTGATGTTGTTATTTTGCCCGCCTTCCTGGCTTCGGTATGAAGTTCCATTTGCGCACATGAATATATGTTTGCCTCTCGAGGCCTCCTACCTTTAGCGTTTAATCAAGGGTTGTCCTCCTTAAGGGGGATGTAATTAACGTCATAGCCTTTATGGTATGGCGGACTTCCGGTCCCGACTCGGACTTCACAATCGACTGATCAAGTCAGATCGAGTGCACAATGAAATCGTCACTTCGGTGACTGGCACGCCAATAAATCAATGAACCAAGAAAATAAAATAAAACATAAGGATTAAAATAATAAAGAGAAAAAATGTGTCAAACAAGTCTGGCACGCCCGGTGGGACTGAGTCTCCCTTCATCTTTATGCTAAAGTAGGAGGCCCAGCGGGCCCCCCTCAAAATTCTGATTCTGTGTACTTTCCTTATTTTCAGGAATCTACAATGACAGCCGGAATCATGTCCGTTTGCTTCGACCAGCAGCCGATTGACATGCATGTGCGAGAAGGCTACATGGCGGTACCTCTCGCATTCGGATCGATGCCGCCTGCCGTCGGGCTGCCCAACTGCTTGGGTGTCGTCTTCACTGACCTTCTACAGGTCGATGACAATGAGCAAGGCACTGCTGCAAGTGCCCCGGTGAAGATCACTGACCAGAAGAATATCTTACCAGAGAAAGCGGTCCCCACGGCCGTCGCCTGCTACGTCCATCATGTCCAAAAAAGGGGCATGGTCCCTGCTGCTGCTCAGAAGGGGAGAAGAACCAACCGGAGGAGCCGGTATGATGCTGTTGACCGTCGTCTTTCCAACTCCGGAAAGACCATGATGATTGGAGGTGTCCGGGCAAACATGAATGGTTGCCCAAGGGAGGTCAAGCCGGACGTGATCATCCCGATGGTGCCCACTACCAACAGATTCCAGACTCTAGCCGCCAGGCAGGCCAATTGGGAGGCTGATGAGAGGAAGCCGCTGGCGCCCAAGCCAGCAAAATACAAACAGGTCTGGCGACCGAAGAGGATTCAGAGCTGGGTTCCAGCTCGAGATGAGGAGAAGGCTGCTGAAGATGCTGTTGCCTGCTTCAGGGCAGAAAGCCGAAGAAGAGAAGGAAAAGAGACAAGAAATGCTGTTGCTGCTCGCCCCAAAGCCTGGAGCAGAAGAGATGAGAGAAATGATGAAGAAAGAAATTTGACTGCTGCTCGCCCCATGATGAGGGGCAGAAGGGATGAGAGGAAAGAAGACCTTACTGTCACCCGTCCCAGGGCTGGGGGCAGAAGATGGCAAAGAAAGAAATATGATGCTGCTGTCAACTGCTGCCGAAACGGCAATGTGGGAATGAGCGAACCAGTCACGGTCGCCATCCCAAGAAGACCGAGGGCCTGTGCCAGACAGGCCGATTTGTTCAAATATTCCAAAGCTGAGCATTTGAATGCTCAGGTAACAAGACTGGCCTATCAGCAGAGAAGCCAGGAAAGACTAATGCTCCGGCCTGAGCCACAGAGGCACAATTCTGAAGAGATGAAGCAGATAGCCCAAGACTACTTCCACTACCTGGGGAGCTCTGCCCTTGGTCAACAAAGACTATCCCGTGCCTTGGGCACCAGAGGTGGAGAAAAAGAAGAAACACTTCTAGAAACGATGATCGGAGCCTCTTCCTCCGATTCAAATCACTATGAAGAAGGTCTCAGGGCCGGATATGACAAAGAAGACCTGTACCGAGAAGAAGCCAAAGAAAGAATATCGGTCTTTGACCGGCTCAAATATCCTGACCAGGTGAAAAGAAAGGTCTACAGGCGGAAAGAAAAAATGCAAATCTTCACCTGCAACATGGCTGGACTTGCCAGGGGGCAAGATATACTACCAACTCGGCCAGATGAACTGCTCAGGTTGGCTACTAGACCTGGTCCTGTCACAAGAAGAGGCCAGGCCGCAAAAGATAAGATGAAGAAATATGATGAAGCCCGCAAGATCACCACCATGACAGTCAATGTGGTGACGACAGAGGATGAGGACAATCCCCTTATTGATGATGCTGAAGGGACTTCTGAAGATATGCAAATCCCATCAGCCTTGGATCCTATAGTCCAGATGATGTTCAGAAGATACCAGTAGGAGATCAGTGCTCTCCGAAGGCAGCTCAATGAGAGACATGAAGCTACATCAGTCTCAAAGCAAGCTGAACCTGCGCGGCAGACATCCAGCTCAGCAGAAACGGCTATCCCAGCTAACCCTCTCCTAGCCGATAAGGGCAAGACACCGAGCCAACCTATTCCACAGCAAACAGCAGCTCAGCCCTCTGTGTCTCAGACACAGCCTACCGCGCCCATCTTGCGCGCCACTGTGATGACAACTCCTCACAGCCAGCAACAAGCTCACTTCATTCCAGAAGACATAGATCCAGCTGTAGCCCACAAGCAGATGATTGAAAGAATTGTGGAAATGAAGCTGTCAGAAAAGACTGGTGGTGATGCTGGTACCTATGATGTGTACAAGGTACCGTATCCTCCCTAGTATGCTGCCAAGAAACTACCCCCAGGCGTCAGTAAGCCGCCGAAGTTCGAGAAATTTAATGGCCAAGGCTCCCCTAGGGAGCATATAGCCTACTACACTACAATCATGGGCGACCTAGCAGTCGATGAAGCTTATCTGCTCAAGTTCTTTGGCTCATCCCTCACTGGGTTGGCCTTTGAATGGTACTCAAGCCTGCCAGCTGGGTCAGTGGTTGATTGGCCTGATATGCAGAGAAAATTCCGCGATAGATTTCATGTCACGGAAAGGGAAATCACGATAGCAGAGCTATATGCAACCAGGCAGAAGCAAGATGAAACTGCACTGGACTACATCAAAAGGTAGAGGAACTTAGCCATGAGATGCCGAAGACCTCCTCATCAAGAAGATGCGGTGCAGATATGCAAGCAGAGCCTCAGGAGGGAAGTGCTAGAAAAAATGATCGGTGCAGATGTCAGAACATTTGACCGACTGAACAATATAGTGGCAGAAGTCGAGACGTTCTTGTCCAAGCGTCCGACCGTCAATGTCCCCACCATGCCGAAGGGAAAATCCAATGAGCGACGGCCATCACACTCTGAGGCCAACACCGTCGATTTCAGAACCTTCGAGCAATAGAAGGGGAAGAAAGGGGCAGATGAAGCTCCCCCGCTGGCAGATACAGCAGAAAGAAAAGATAAAGTCTCTCTGAGAGACAAGATGAGAAAAGCATATTCCTTCCCAAAAGATAAGACGGCCGCACTGTTCAACTGGACATACAAGTTCAATAAGGTAACATTGCCTGAACCCAAAAGACCAGCAGATGCAGCAAAGAAAGATGATCCGCTGTTCTGTCCATTTCACCGTGCGCTGGGGCACGCAATTGAAGATTGTTATGTCTTCAAAGATATCATGGAAGGAATGGTCAAGAAAGGTGAGCTGCAGCTGGGAGATTACCAGGTAAAGCCGCTCCATCCACATGAGCCTCCACCCTGGAGAACGGCTGCCAATATGATCTCAGTCTACCAACAGTTGCCCAAGGAAGCCGTTGAAGAATGCACCAAGCACACCTATGAAGCTTGCTTCCTCACCCCACAGAAAGATCAGGAAGGATGGCAGATGATACCCATAAAAAGCAGAAAGAAGACTCCTGCAGCCAGTACCAGCGGAGCAGTTATCCGGGGTGTTACCCCAAGGCCCGAGCCGCCTCTGATAAAGCCAATATGGAATACAACTGAGACTGGACCAGTCATCCGGATCCCTACTCACAACCGGAGGAAACAAACTCCCCTCCCTACACATAAAGAAGTAAGCCCTACAGCCAGGCGTCTGCAGCAATATATTAATGAGCTTGATGAGTACGAGCAGAAGAAGCCCAAGCATCTGCTGATGAAAGACTGTATACTCTGGGAACAGCTCGAAGAATTGAAAATCAAAGAGCAGCCAGAGGCAGAACAAGAAAAAGCTGAGAATGAACCCTTCTGGGGGCAGGAGCTAGCAAAGCCAAATTCCCAGAAGAAGAGGAGACGACCCAAGTCCAAGAAGGGAAAGAAGGTCACGACAGTACAATGTAACACTCTGTCGGTACTCTTTTCCTTGCCCGGGGAGGATGATGAGCCAGAAGCATCCGACGCCCCGCTAGAAGCTAACCATGCCGAAGCCTCCACCTCGGCTCATGCAACACGTTCTGGGAGAAGATGGGGGCGCCCACCACCAGCCAACCATAATATTATGTTCAGAGGGGAGCAACCCTATCAAATCCCGGAACCAGAGATACGAGGTGCCCAGGTTCCTCCCCCTGCCAGTTTGTACCAAGACAAAAAGAAGGCAGATGAAGCCCCTTCATTCCTGGAGTTCCTGTCCAGCTTAGAGAATGACAACCGGCTCATACTGCTCCAGCTAAAAGCAAAAAAATGCCAGCAGACAGCAGTTAGAAAGCAGAAACAGCATGGATAAAATGAAGAAAGTAACCCTCTAGCAAAACCAGGGGCAGTCGCTACAGAAGAAGCCTTCCGGGAGACCGATGAAGAAGATGAAATTGGGACTGGGCAGCAAAGGCCACAGGCACCACATGAACCTCCAAGACCCCGATGGGCAGAGGAGATGAGACTATCTAATGTCCGGGTGGGCAGTCGAGTCATGAAAATGCTGAAGAAGCTCCCTACCAGATTCTCCATCTGGGAAATTCTCTCTCTGAGCGAAGAAGCTCGCCAAGCAATCGTGGATGCCCTGCAGTTGTAGATATATATTTCCTCTCTTCTCTCTCTCTTTTCATTTCACTAAAGGGGTCAAAAGCACACCAAGTGCATGAACAAATGAGAGACGGAAGAGAAAACAGAGAATGAAGCAAAGTACCGTGATCGCCACCAAGATGCCGTACGCGACAGGCACGCCGTACCTTGGAAAATGGGAAGACACTCGCCTTGGTGCAGCGCTGGGGATGAACGGCTCGGTTAGGACCGCTCTAGGATGAGCGGTCTTACGATAGACCGCCCTGGGACGTTGCGAGAGACACGGGAGGAACTGCTGCAGTGAGATGGACGGCGCTTTAGGGACCGCACTCCAGTGAAGGACGGTTGTCTATGCACCGCGCGCGACGTTGAACGGCTGGAGGATGACCGCTCAAGACCTTCACTCAGCAAGTTGAGAAGGGTTCGACCTCCACCCTCTCTGGCCGGCCAGAGGGGATGGGCCTCGTGCTGATTAGATGCTGACCTGCGAAACAACGTAGAGACACAAAGAAAGACACCCAAATTAGACCTTAATGATGCGGTACATGTTCAAACGAGAAGAATTAAGCATGAACAAATGAAAAGGGGAGTACCTGGGGGGTTTTTAAACCCCTAGGGTGACAAAAAACGGGATGGTTGTATGCATGTTATGAGAGGGAAGGGGGTACACGGGTGAGAAACAAAGCATGCAATGCAAGAACACGGCAAAACTTATGAACGAAAAACTATGAAGACTGGGCTACTCCCTTGACCGGAGACTCATGCGGACGTAGAGAGCCTCCCTCCTTGGTGCTGGGTCGATCAAGAGTGCGGCAGGGCTCCGCCGTCGATCAAAAATCTCCCCCCTTTCGACGTCCGGCCAATAGGGTCTATTTATAGAGCCTAGAAAGCCAACCTCGAAATTAGGGTTTAGAGCCATTTTCGGGACGAAATTATTGAAGATAAATCGTAGATAATACCATCATCTCTCATCCAGTCGAAACGGCACTTAAAATGGGTGATTATCCGCGGAGAAATCACCAAGATAAGTTAAGGATAAAACCATGGAGAAAAAGGGTTAAAATCTGTTAAAATCCAGCAACCGACAGGATGAACGGTCTTACGATAGGCCGCCCAACTTGTTGGACGGCTATAATCTAACCGTCTATACCCGTCGGTGGAAATTCAAGCAATCAGCAAAATAATCCCCATTATCTCTCGAACTGGCCGAAACGTCCGCCGTGAGACCCTGAACATATGAACGGTTAAATATCGACCGTTTTAATGTAGGGCGGCACAAAAATGGCCGTTTCACCCTGTCGGTGATAATTCAAATATTTGGATAATTATCTGAGAAAACGGGCGCGCGTAGGACTCTGAGATATAGGCGGTTGTAATAGGCCCGTCCATTCACTTGAACGGTTCTTATCAGACCGCACAAAATCCTGTCGGTGAATATTCAAAAAATCCTCAGAAATTAGCCAAAATGTATGAACGGCTGATGTGGGACCGTTCATGATCTTGGGTACCTCAGCTTTATAAAACAGTTCGATTAATCAAAGCCAAGGTCGATAAGCCTTAAATGGATACGACCTTTACCAAGGAGGGAGGTTACACATAAAAAATGGCCCAGGATGTGCCACAAAAATGGCCCAACGGATAATGGACAACTTAGGGCATCAATCAATGGAAGTAAGAGAAACGGCTCAACTTATCGGTATAAAACGGGTGTCAACAGATGCCCCTCCTTAACGTCCTCTTTGCAGGGGAGCGAGCGGAGGTGAAGCGGAGGTGACATGGAACATGGAGACGAAGCGGAAATGTAGCGGAGTGGACCGAAAAAGCGGGCGTTAAGGTAAAACGACACCCGTTCCTACCAATAAGCGATGAGAATCTTTCGGAAAACCTTGAACCGAGCGTTATGAACAATTGACCAAAAGGTGATGCCAATCTGGAGGGACTAAACCAAAGGAAATCAACCGACAAGACCAACCTCATGGGGGACACAATCCCGCGGTCCAATGAGGGGGCCACAAAAGAAAAAGATGCTAAAGCTCCAGACGGGGATCTTTCAGTCAACTGACCCCAACGAACCGACCAAAGAGAACCTTCAAACTCAGAGCGGAATTAGTTCATCTTACTCGAGTCTCTCAAACTCATAGCTGACCGTTACCGACGGGACATTTCTTAAGCAAACCATGGGGCATGAAAGCTCAAAAGAATGCGTATGATGCATGCTGGGCTAAAACAAAAAGAAATCCTTAAAACAAATGCCAAGAAAGATTAAAATATAAGATATTCGAGAGTAATATTACTAAGCTGGGAACATCAGAGTCAAGATACCGTCCGCAACCACAGCGCGCGGATAGAACCGTCCTCCTCGTGACATCCCAACTTAACGGCCTATCCGAAGGTTAGATACATGAACCTGGATCATCATTGTTTTTGTTGAAGGGGAACATCAGATCCTGGGACATATAAGAAACCTGCCGGCTCTCGAAATAGTATATATAATACCATATAATAATGCAATAAGGGATTCAGAGATAGAAGACCATACCTGACTTACCTGTGCAGGCGAATTGGCGAGACATGGTTGAAGTGATGCTGCATAAGATGATTAAGAGATGTATTTCCAAAGAAGATATTCAATAATCATGATTTAAACACATCAATGAGATATACGGCTGTATTTAAACCGTTCTACCTTCCGAACGGCTCTATGGTAACCGTATGCATCTGTCATTCAAACAATTCTTTGGGGGCCGGTTGCCAGTGAGGCGCGGTTGGGTCGGAACCGTTTTAATTGGGACAATAGAGACCGTTCTTACCCAGAATATCAACCGACTCAAAATTAACGGTTAAGAGAGATATACGGTTAGGAACAAACCGTGCATATAGTGAACGGTCTAACGATAGACCGTTCTTCTCTGGAGCTTCGAAAAAAAGAACCCCTTCGTCTCCCTCCACCGTAACCGACGGTGGAAGGGACGAAGGGGCAAACGACGCCCACACTCTCCCTCTCTCACTCTCTCTTCTCAACTCCTCCCTCTCCCTCTCTCAACCTCACTGCACCCCAGCCCATTCGATGACCCGGACGAACTACCAGTCCGCCAGGCCACGGACCGCCGGTGAGGACTCGTCGCCACCGGAGCAACCGCCACCGCTGCCGGAGGAGGAGGGCACACCCGGGGTGACGATGGAGGAGCTCACCATCGTCGTCGCCGACGAAGAGGCCCCTGCTGACGAGGAGGAGGTAGCCGGAGGACCACCGCCCGCGGGGGCGGCCAAGAAACCACGGGATCCCGAGGTAGGTCTCCCCCACCTTTTCTTCCATTTCAATCGTTTTTAGTTCCATGCATGTTAGTTTTAGGGGCTTATAGGGGCCTAGGGGGTTGTCTTAGGGACCATAGAGGTCTCCCAGTCGGCTGGGAGGCCTCCGCCGTCGTCGGGGACGACGATGGTAAAACGGTTTAACAGAAACCGTACCGCCAGAACAATGCGGTCCCCAAAGGACCGCCCCCAAACAAACACGGTGCTGGGAGCGCCGTTTACACTCACATGGCCAACGGTTCCTTAGAAACACAATACGGTGAGAGTATCACCGTTCAGAATACAGACGGGCCGTGTAGGTCTGCTCAAACATGCAACCAAGCAAAATAATACGGTCCCTAGAGGACCGTCATAAAAACAATACGGTCAGAGGTGGGCCGTTATTCCTTAGGAAGACGGGCAACCGGACGGTTCAGGATGATCCGTCCATGATAAAAACGGTTATGCATAGCCCGTTCAAACTGGGGGACCTGAGCGACAAAACGGTTTGAGTGAAGCCGCTCATCTATGGAGCGGTTTGGGAGCAACCGTTCTTAGAATCAATAATTGGGCTTTGAGCATTTTATTTATGTGAAACAAAATGTGAAACTAAATGACTAATGCAAAATAAAATGGATGAATGCAGGGGAAACGTAGGACCCGCACCTCCTGGCTACAGGTTCGGGCAGTGTACCTCGCACTGCCGGACTTCCAGAGGGAGCGATTGACTGCCATGGGGTTCGCCCCCTTCCTGAGCATTGAGGTGTGTCGCTTTGACGCGGCTCTGCTCTATGCTCTGCACGACCGCTGGGACCCAGTGAGTCGGACTTTCTTATTCCCGTGGGGGCACATGGTTCCCACGTTGGAGGACGTGGCCAGGATCACTGGCCTACGAGTGCACGGGTCGCCGGTCAGCGGGACCACTTTTCCTGATTACCGGGGGCTGGCTCGAGAGCTACTCGGGCTTCAGTTACGGCGCCCCGAGAGGCAGTCTACTCTCCTTCCCCGGGCTGCTCTCCAGGACAGCCTGGGCCTTCGACGAGCTGGCGTTGCGGTGGGCGAGCGACCAGAGGAGCACCTGGAGCGGCTGGTCGGGTTGGCGAGGCCGAGGGTCGCAGCGGCACCGGGACCAGAGGCAGACCGAGTACTCCGATGATTTCTGATGCTGATGTTCGGGCGGCTTCTCTTCTCCACTCGGGCGGACGTGATGAGCTGTCGCTTCCTCCCCTTCCTCCAGGAGCTCGAGCATGTAGGTGACTATGCTTGGGGAGCGGCGGTCCTCGCCTTCCTCTTTGACACTCTTAGTTCGACGGCGCGTCGGACGATGCTTGGGGGCTTCTCTCCCTTACTCCAGGTGTGACTCTCTTCCCTAGTCTTAATTATGCAACTCTATATGCTGACTGAATGCTGACACGACCTTGTGATACAGGTGTGGGCCTACGTGCGCCTACGTGGGTTGGGGAGAGGCGAGGAGACCCGCCCTGGGCTCCTGCCGATAGCGCGGAGGTGGACAGCACCCCGGGAGATGATGGCCCTGAGGAGGCAGGTTCGGGAGCTGCAGGACGACCTGGACTCGCTACCGTACACCTCGGTACGCTTCTAAACTCAGACTCTATAAATACATGCTATTCTGATGATACTGATGTAGTTTCCTATTCTTCGCAGGTACGGTGGACCCCTTACACGGAGGAGAGCCCGGAGGGACAGCTGTGGGTGACCGAGGCCTTGGCCTTCTCCGGCCGAGACGTGTGGCTTCACTACATGAATGTGGTGGAGCCACTACACTTTAGGTTGGTGATGAGGACCACCGGGGTCCACCAGCCGGCTGTGGAGTTCCCTGCGCCCGAGAAGGCGGGGGAACGGGCGACGAGGACGACCCGGGGGCTCCGCGAGGCATATGACTGGACATCAAGGAACGCCGCGCAGGTTGCCGATTGGGCCGCTCGAGGGCGAGTGGTGACCGCCAGGGCAGAGAGCGACAGCGCGTACTACACCGCATACGCACGGCACTACCGGGACCAGGTGTTCCGAGGCGCCCACCGACCGGTACGACTTCTAAACTTAAACTTTGTCTATCATGCTTATGATTCTTATATGATGATGCACTAACACATGGACTTCTACAATGTAGGTTGACCCTGCAGGATGAGTGGCAGAGCTGCAGGGACTCCTGCACTCCACCATACGGGAGAGAGACGAGGCCCGGCAGGCCCTGGCCCTACTGGTGAGTTTTCTAGACCCTAGACTCTTTAAATTATGCAGTCCTATATGATCATGATTATGCTTGTGACTGACCTGGAGTATTTGGATGCAGCGCGCCGAGGGTGTTCAGAGGGCGGGACCAGACGCTCCTTCTTCTTCCTCCGTCCAGACCCCAGCAGATCGAGCCGATCGAGAGGCGGACTTTACTCGGATGGTAGAGCGGGCCAAAGCGGCCGAGGTGGCACTTGTGGAGAGGGTACGTGAATTTCTACACTTCCTCTGTTTATTCATGCTTATGAAATGTGACCAACTGACAATGGTGTGTGAATGCAGACGTCCGAGCTGTCCCGCCTGCGGGCGGAGTTGGAGCAGAGCTGAGTAGCGGCTAGGGAGGAGGCAGTCCGGGTGGCAGAGCTGGAGCAGAGCCGGATGGCGGAGCTGGAGCGGAGCCGGGTGGCGGCTCTAGAGGAGGTAGCCCGGGTGCGAGAAGAGGCTGCGCGGAGCCAACTGGTAGGCGCAATGGAGACGGCACTCCTCTGGGCCGAGCTAGAGCGACTACGGGCCGGTGCTACCGAGGCGGACCGTTACCGGGCAGAGGCCGAGCGTTACAGGAGTGAGGTAGAGCAGGCCCGTTTACAGGTTGCCCGGCTGGAGGGCAAGGTGGAGGGTATGAAGGAGGCGAGTCGGGAGCGCAGCAGGGCGACTGTGAGCGGCAGCCACGGCACCCACGGCTCCGTGAGGAGTTACTTCACTGGTTCTTCTGGCCATCGGAGGAATGAGGAGGAGGAGCGGCGTTGGCGACGGCGTGATGAGGCGACCTCAGCGATGCCTCCCCCAAAGAGGCATGAGGGTGGTGGAGACAGCGACGGGGGCCAGGGAGAGGGAGCTACTTGACTGGTTGTACAGGGCCCATCCTTTGTATATGATATGATATGATAGTGATATGCATGTCTTCTATTTTTCGTTTGTTTTGTGGATGAATGTTTGTATGAGTGGGCAAATGAGTTTGAGGAGCTCGCTTAGCCTGAGAGAGATGAGTGACGCACACGCCAACTTGAGTGAGATGAGAGTGCACACTCCGACTTGAGTGAGATGAGAGCGCACACGCCGACTTGAGTGAGATGAGAGCGCACACGCCGACTTGAGTGAGATGAGAGCGCACACGCCGACTTGAGTGAGATGAGAGCGCACACGCCGACTTGAGTGAGATGAGAGCGCACACGCCGACTTGAGTGAGATGAGAGCGCTAAATGACGGAGGCATGAGTGCAGCAGGTTAATTGGGGAGCAGAGCCTATGGACAGTTCTCCTCTAGCCGTTCGTATGTAAGAGCGGTTTTCTAAGGGCCGCGTGAATTCATTGGAACGGTTCCATATAAACCGTATGAGTGTTGGAACGGCGGAGTTAGGGCCGTACAAGTCACTGGGCCCAAGCTTCCTTCGGAGAGAAAGACGGTTGATGATGGGCCGTTTAATGGATGGACGGTCTATCGTAAGACCGTCCAATCCTACGTCCGATTTGCTTGAGAGGGGACTCCCTGGAGAGTCCTCAGCCCGAGGGCAAGATGCTTTGAACTTATCATAACCCTATCTTAGCCCGCCCTAGACTTATCTAGGCCCAATCCTAAGAGGCTTAGGCTCTCTAATGAACCCTATAAGTAGCAGGTAGGCCTGAACTCTCAACTCACCCGTCTTCCTTCTCCTAAAGCCCTAAAACCTTTGATTCTCGTCACCTCATCATGAAGAGGGCTTTTGATGGAAGTTCCGCGGGGGGAGCGTCGTTTGAAGGACCGCGACCGGCTAGAAAGGAGCGGGAAGCGATTCAACGACTAAACTTGATTCCTCGACATCTCAGCGCCACCCCTATGAGAGAGGTAAGTTTGCTTAGAATATGTTCAAATCGTCATCTCTTGATTTCCTCTTATATCTCTTTACACCCCTTGCTTCCTTCTTCTTTTCAGCTTCTTCCCGGCCCGAGGCGCTTTTCTAATTTAAAGTGGGTGGCTCCCATGGTCCGTGCATTGCCCCTCGGGGTGACTCACCTTCTCAAATCCTGGCACTTGCACTCCCTCCTAGTTTTAGGTCAGAATTACCCCAAACTTTCTTTAGATTGGCACGGTATCTCTGCTTTGATGGAGATTTGGCATCCTCAGACCCATACCTTCCTCTTCCCATCTTTTGAGGCCACCATCCTGTTAGAGGAGGTAGAGACATACTTCGGGCTCCCTAGGTCCAAGGTGGGGGAGGAAGACTTGATATGCCATACTGTTGCCCCTATAGATCCAAAACTCATTCTAGGAGGGTTCATACCTGACAGCGGGGATGTTCGCACCTTCGTAGGCCCTCGCCACATTCACCTCCTTCCTCTGAGCCAGTGGGTGGTAGAACATTGCCGGAACAAGTGCGGGTGGGTTGAGGCCATAGCCAAAGCTGCGTCCATCTGCCTATGCGGGGCCATCCTTTTCCCTTCAGCCGACCATGTCCTAGAGGTCCCTTTACTCAGCACCATTAGTGGCCTTTGGCAGGGACTTTCCATCTCTCAGGCTATCTTAGCTTATCTGTATGAGGGCCTTTCCTCAGCCGCCTTAGGAGGTCCTCTCTTTGGTTCGATGATCCTATTGGAGTGCTGGATGGGAGTTAGGATGAAGTTCACCGTGAGGGAGGATATTACTTCAGTTAGCAGGATCTTTGGGAGCCACCCCCTTTACTTCATAGGGGGTGCCTTCAGGTTTTCTCCACAGGTTGAGTGCAGGACGGCTGAGCTGAAGACCAGGGACGAGTGGCGCCCGTACATCAACAGGCTGCCCCTGGATAGGTTCGTGATGCGCCCGGACTTCCTCCATGATACCACCATCAGGCTACCGAGGAGAGCTGGCTTGGACTTGAGGCTTGTGAGCGACACCACTTTGGCGATGTACAGCCCACACAGATGCTACCTGCAGATCGGGCTTCCCCGGATGGTGCTACCCACGCTACCCCACCTTCCCATGCTATAGATGCGGAGGATCGAGACTGAGGAGGACGAGCAGGCGGTCAGGAGCGCGTTGATCATGTGGGAGGTGAGCAGGGTGCGTACCCTACCAGCAGAGGTCGAGGAGGCTCCAGAGACTAGACAGGCTTATCTTAGGGAGTTGAGAGAGATACGTCCTCGCGGGGATGCCCAGCGGCGGACTGAGTGATTTTCTTTTGTTTTTATGATGATATGGGATAGGATTTTATATTCGGACAACTTGATATATGCCATGAATAAGATTTGATTATGATGTGATGTGATTGTATAGGCTAATGCGAGGATTGAATATTCCTGTAGTCATGAGTCAACTATCCTTCCGACCTGCCCCTGCACACATGCAAACATGAAACAGATTAAATCTATCTTAGGCTCAGCCCCTTGCCTACAGCAAGTTAGGAGACGACCCTTTCTTGACTTTTGGTCAAGGGGGGTGAGCCTTATTAAATAGGCAAATATCAAAGTGCGAGAAAATGCAGATGAATGCAAGAAGAAAACAAATAAACACAATTTTTGTTGGATTTTGAAATATTTGATTTTGTTTGGGTTTTGAAATATTTGATTTTTTGGGTTTTGAAATATTTGATTTTTTTTGGGTTTTGAAATATTTGATTTTTTTTGGGTTTTGAAATATTTAATTTTTTGGGTTTTGAAATATTTGATTTTTTTTGGGTTTTGAAATATTTGATTTTTTGGGTTTTGAAATATTTGATTTTTTTTGGGTTTTGAAATATTTGATTTTTTTTGGGTTTTGAAATATGTGATTTTTTTTTTTGGGTTTTGAAATATTTGATTTTTTTTGGATTTTGAAACCAGCTCGGGTCTCAATAGCAGGGACCTTCTCGTCTTGCTACGGAATTCCAAGGTTCAGCGCGTGCAGGAAAGGGGACCGCCCGTGATCGGCGTCGACTTTGCTCGACGGTGCTTCTGCTGAGGCCATATCCGGGGTGGGATTCATTCCTTGGGAAAGTAAAAAGATTGAGTAGGGAAGCCGACGATAGGTGTAGAGGTTTTTAGGGCTTGAGTTCTTTCCCGGGACCCCCCTTTTCTCAAGGAATCTGGTCTGTTGCGCCGGGGCTTTGTATCCGTCATCGAACCTTCACCCGCTCTAGGCACGCATGCGACCGGGCTCATAACGTCCCGCGGGGAAACTGTACTTCTCTTGCCATGCCTAGCCGCATTTTTCGGGGATTCAGGGAGCTTCGAGCTTTGTGCTTTCGGCTTTTGCCCCTGTTCTTTCTTTTTCTTCTTCTTTTTTGTTTTTGTTTGCTTTCCTTTTCCTTCTCTCTTTTTTTTTTCCGGAGTGAGGTCTTAACGGATTGCCCCTATTTGAGACCTTTTTCTTTTGACGGGGAACCTGGGTCAGTTCTCGCCCCCTTATTCACCACTTGCGCCTTATCTTCAACCGAGAGAGAGGAAATGCAAGGATTTCCACCATCCCCGAGCATGGCCAAAGGAGAAACGGTGTCGGGTAGCATGAGAGAATACCGCACCACGGGGTCGTGTAGTGTGTGAAATGCTGAACCTGGGTCCTCCTTTTGCAATTTGGTGGGGTATGCCCTGCCACCGAGCCGTTCACCGGTTTTATTTTTATGGATGAAAACGCTTTAAATACAGCCCATTCCACGGGTTCGGCAATTCCTCCCCCTCCGAGTTAATTAGACGATATGCATTGCCAGGATAAGCTTCTTTGATTACGAAGGGCCCTTCCCAGTTGGGTTGCAACTTAGACCTGGGACCTGCAGACCTGATGAATTTGCGTTTTAAAACCATATTCCCCACTTGAAATTTTCTTTCGATGACCTTCTTTTGAAAATATCGCGAGACCCGCTTTTGATATACTGAAACATGATTGGCCGCATTTAACCTCTTCTCGTCTAAAAGTTCCAGTTGGACTAACAACGCCTCTCGACGGTCGTCGAGATTAAGTTCCTTGTCCAACTGCACCCTTAGGGAAGGGATTAGAATTTCATACGGGAGCACCGCTTCCATTCCGTAAGTGAGGGCAAAGGGAGTCTGCCCCGTGGGAGTGCGGACGGAGGTGCGGTAGGCCCATAGAGCTTCTATCAATTTGTCGGCCCAATCAGCAAATTTATGTGATTCGCATGTTTTCTTGATAATTTTGAGAAGGGTCTTATTCGTGGCCTCAGCCTGGCCATTACCTTGGGGGTAGTATGGTGATGAATGATGCAAAACTATATTGAATTTCTTACAGAGGTCCTGGAGCTCTTGTGAGATGAATTGAGGCCCGTTGTCGGTGACGATGCTGCTTGGCACTCCGAATCGTGAGATAATGTTCTTCATGATGAAGCGGCATACTGTGGTGGCTTTGATTTCTGCATAAGCCTCAGCCTCGGCCCACTTGGTGAAGTATTCTGTAGCCGTCAGAATGAAGGATTTCTGTTTAATCGCAGAGTTCGGATCACCGAGGGGCCCGATGATGTCGAAGGCCCACATAGAAAACGGCCAGGGGGCCGTAACAGGATGGAGAGAAGAGGCCGGAGCGTGGATTTTGTCGGCATGGATTTGGCACTGAAGACACCTACGGACATAGGTGGAGCAATCTTCCTCTAGGGTTGGCCAGTAATAGCCCTGCCTAAGAATCTTCTTTGCCAGGGCCTGTCCATTCACATGCCCTCCACACTCGCTAGAGTGGGCTGCTTCCACAACCTTCCAAGCTTCTTCGTCATCTAGACACCTCATTAGGACTCCATTCAGGGCCCGCCTATACAATTCACCGGCGATGATCGTGTACCTGGCGGCGACTCTTCTAATGGCTTTTCGCTGTTCAGCGTTGGCCGTTTCCGGAAATGTGCCATCCTTGCAGTATTGCTCGATCTCATAAAACCACGGCAATTCTTCCTCTTCAATGATCTCCTCGAGCTCAGTTAACGAAACCTCTTTTATTTCCTCCCTTTCTACTTTCTTCTCTACGGACATCCTAAGGTTGTTGAACCAGGGATCCTGCAGGGAAGGGACGTCTAGCCTTTGGACCACAATGGTCTCGGTGGCGCGACTTAGGGGGAGTGATAGAGAAGAGGCGAGAGACGCGAGGGCATCGGCCAAGATATTCTGAGAGCGAGGAGTATGAATATAGACGAGTTTCCTAAATTGCCTGGCCAAGAGTGTGACCAGATCTTGGTAGGGTTTGAGTTTAGGATCACGGGTGCGGTAGGTTGACAAAACTTGACGCAGCACCAGCTGGGAGTCTCCTATGATGTTTAGGTATCGCGCACCCAAGATGTAGGCGTGCTTCAGACCGGCAAGGAGAGCCTCATACTCGGCTATATTGTTGGTGGCGGGAAACGAGAGTTGATATGCCACGGGGATGGTTACCCCTTCTGGAGTAAGGAGAACGGCGCCGACTCCGCTGCCCTGGGAATTAAGGGCACCATCGAAGTGAAGGGACCAGAAAGGAAGATGAGTGATCACCGCCAGGTGTTCATCGGGGAATTCATCCTGAATGGAATCAGTGCGAGGGATAGGAGAATGGGCTAGGTGTTCGGCAATAGCATATCCTTTGATTGCTTTCTGCACGATGAAGGTGATGTCGAACTGGGAGAGAAAACTTTGCCAGCGAGCTAGTCGATTAGAAAGGACCGGCTTTTCCAACAGATAACGAATGGGGTCCATTCTAGAGATGAGCCTGACCTCGTGGGCGAGAAAGTAGTGTTTAAGCTTCTGCGCTACCCATACCAGTGCTGCACAGGTTTTCTCCATAGCAGTGTACTTGGATTCAGCAGGATTAAATAACCTTGAGAGATAGTACGCTGCCCTTTCTCTTCCTTCATCATCAACCTGTGCCAAAACAGCTCCTAGGGAATCCTCAATTACAGAAATGTACAGGATCAGGGGTTTCCCGGGGACGGGTGGTTGTAGAACCGGGGGATTAGAGAGGTACACTTTGAGTTCCTCATAGGCCTTTTGACATTGTTCATTCCATTCGAATTTCAAGCCGGCCTTTAACAGGTCATAAAACGGGCGGCATCTTTGCGAATGCTGAGATATGAATCTCCTGATAAATTGCAAACGCCCGATCAAACCTCGAAGCTCAGTGACGTTCTTCGGCGGTGGCATTTCCATGACGGCCTTTGCCTTGTTTGGATCGATCTGAATCCCCCGTTTACTAACTATAAACCCAAGCAATTTCCCTGATGCAACTCCGAACACACATTTCTTTGGATTCATCTTTAACTTGTATTCCCTAGCCCTTTGCAATACCTTGGCTAGAATGGCGGGGTGCTCTTCCTGTGACCTCGATTTGACTAGGATATCATCCACATAAGCTTCTAAATAAACGTGCATCATATCGTGGAAGATAGCCATCATCGCCCTTTGGTAGGTGGCACCTGCATTTTTCAACCCAAATGGCATGACGACGTAGCAGTACGTGCCCCATGGTGTGGTGAACGAGGTCTTTTCTTGATCTTCCGGAGCCAAAAGGATTTGGTTATACCCCGAGTAGCCGTCCATGAAGGAGAGGGCTTCGTACCCAGCTGTATTATCGACCAAGACGTCGATGTGAGGAAGTGGAAAATCATCTTTCGGACATGCCTTGTTTAAGTCCCTGAAGTCAATACAGATTCGAATTTTACCATCCTTCTTCATCACCGGGACTATATTCGCCACCCATTGTGGATACAGCACCACTCTAATGAACCGGGCCTTGTGCAATTTATCGACTTCCTCCTTAATCCTTAAGGCCATTTGCGGGTGGAATCTCCTTGCCTTCTGTTTAACGGGCGTTGCCCCTGGTTTGAGAATCAGCCTGTGTTCAACCAAGGCGGGGTCAAGGCCTGGCATGTCCTCGTAGGACCAGGCGAAAGAATCGCTGTACTCCCTCAAGACTTCGACCAATTCCTTTTCGACTTGAGGAGGGAGATTGGCGGAAATAAGTATGGGCCTGGGGTCCTCTATTGTTCCGAGGTTAATCTCCTTAGTGGATTCATCCACTGCCACGGAGGGTTCGTCGAACTTTTTCAAGCCTTGGGCATATAGGTCGGCAGTGTCGTCCACTTCATCTTCCTCATCATCAGCTGGGTCTTTCTCATTCACAATTTCATATACCCCTAATCCATCCTTGCTCCATACCTCCTCAGCTCCCTCATCATCTTCCAAGACAATCGCGGTCTCTACAAATTCCGGGCACTTTAATAGAGCATGACATCTTCCAGCCAAATCTTGTAGAAACCTATCAGGAATGGTTTTGAAGGGGTGCGACATGGCAGGTGCCGCAGACGTGGGTGGGCTGACAGAACTTGAACTAGACTCTACTCTGATTGACTCGACCATCCTAGAAGACTCGATACACTGTACATCTAACCTAGGGGAGCAGAAGTCTACCGGAAAAGAAACAGGGGTCTCGTGCCCCTGGGAATCTGGGTAGAACATAGCGTAATCTTCCATGGAGACCTCCGTTTTGAGATTGGCATTTTTTTTTGGAGGTCGGAAGTGATCACACAACAGGAGGAAGAAGGCGGAGGGGGAGGCAGTTGCATGGGAAACAATCCCGGGAAAATGCAGTCAAAGAAAGGGTCAGAAGACTTAAACCACATTTCATGGAGCTGAGCTCCTGGAGGAGGAGGAGTGAATAGGGTTGATAAATCAATGGGCGGGCAGCGCCCGCAAGCACATGGAACGAATAAAACTTCGGGTCTCTCCGCAAAGTACGGGTCGACCAGGAGTGGAGGGGAACGGGGAACAGAATCCCGTTGTTGAAACCAGGAAGCGAGACGGGATGGGGACATAGAATAAGTAGTGATGGAGCTCCCCGTCTTCCGGGGCCCCTGGCGGGCCAATGGCATCGGGGGGCGCCTTACCAGCTGCGTCTCCCTTTTCTTCGGGTCACCCTCTTCTTCATAAAACATCTTTGCAAAGCAATTGGCAAAGTCTTCCAAGTCGCCGGCTAACCCCGGCGGTGGTGGTGGAGGATCGGCAACAGCACAAGCTTCATCTATCTTTTCTTCAAGGCGGGATGGCGAGGTTTTCAAGGTGCCAGGCTGCAACGGACCCTTCACGAAATGTTGCCGGTAATCCCAGGTCAACGGCCCAGAGTCCCCAAGCATCGACATGGAGGATTCATGGTAGCCGAGGCCCCGACGGCCCATCTTCCTTCCCCTGGGAACGGGGTTGGTTCGGCCTTGCAGCTGTGCGCCGAGCCCTCGGCCTGGCTGATAGCCCAATTTCAGAATTATGTGCCACCCTTTGGAGTCTCTCATCTTGGGTTTTACTTTCACATTGACTGGTGCAGTGGTGGGTTTGCGCGATGCATACGCCCATGAATAGTTCAAGTCCATGACAGATAAAACAGGTCTGTTGCTCGGCCATAGTGTGGGCAGGATCTTGGCTGCTATGGCGTCAACGTTTTGAATTGTGGAAACACTTTTCACCTTGACCACTCGCCCCTGGAATGGGAACTTCAGACACTGGTGGGCAGTTGAGGGGACGGCGTTCAAACCATTTAACCATGGACGACCCAGAATGGCTTTGAACATTGGGTCTATGTCCAACACATAAAATTCTACATCCATCACCAAGGGCCCTAGCTCGGCCTGCACAGTTACTACTCCGTGACAAGCACGTCTGGAATTGTCATATGCAGCTATCGTGGTTGGTGTCGGCTTGAGCATGTCCTCCGATATGTTACAAGCACGAAGAGTACTCAATGGGCAGACATTTATTGACGCCCCTGTATCCACAAGGGCGGATTCCACGATCGTCTTGTTTAAAGAGATGGTAATACATAATGGCATCTGGCGCGCCTCAGGAGGAGCTAATTCTGACTCAGCAAATGCAATAGATGGCCCCTTGGTGATCGTGGCCAAAACCGCAGGCAGGCTATCCACCGCCACATCCTCGCTCACCATAACCTTCTGTAGGAAGATTTTCAGGGCATCTTGGTGGAGCGGCGACCTCTTGATCAACTCTAATACTGAGATTTTGGCCGGCAGCCGGTCTAAATGCTGTAACAAGTCATATCTTGTGCCCGGCACCGGATCTATCTCCTCTGGTTCAACTGTAGGGGAGGAAACTGCAGGGTTCGGTGCAGATGCACCTGAGGAAGGAAACATCCTCTGGAAAGGACGCCCGCTCCGAAGGGCGCATTGTGATGCTTGCACGGCCTGGACCGGACCCCCGCTTGGCCTGGTGGGGTAGGCGGATGGCGTGGAGATGGGGGTGAGGATGACGGGAATAGGCTTAATGGGCCCTGGTGGAGGGGAAATGGGCGAAGGGTTAAGCTTAGGGGGGATGATGGGAGGCATGGCGGGTGGTGGTGATAGGACGGATGGAGTAGAGTGGAGCGTAGAGGGCCTAAGAGGCGACGCGGGGGAAGTGACGGGCGGTGTTGCGGCGGGTCTAAGGATGGAGGGGATGGCTGGTGTGGGAGAGTAGTGGTGGTGTAAGGCCAAGAGATGGGCGGGGGTCTCATCATCGAACGTCCATCCAGCGTTGGGGGCTGGGCGTTGGACCGCATTCACTTGTGCTGGGGCCGGTGCCGGCGGTTGCTGCTGTTGCTGGGGAGCGGGCTGATGCATTGGCATGGGATTTTGATGGATCCCAAGGTCTTGCTGCTGCGGTGGGGGCTGCGGTTGCTGTTGGTGCTGTTGCTGCTGCTGCTGCTGGGGCGCCGCCTGTTGCGGCCTGGCTTGTCTCTGCCTCTGCTTGATATCCTCAATTAGTTGGTGCATCTGGGCCCAGTCAATTCTCTGGCCCTCATGCAAATCATACACCAGGTCCCTGAATTGATAACATCGCTCTATTGTGTGCCCCGGCTGCCGATGGAATATACAATATCGGGATTGGTCGGCGGCCGGATTCCAATTCGGGCGCTCAGGCGGCAATTGAAGGTCGCCAGTATACATTAGAGCAGAGAAAATATCTGACAAGGTCTCTGGGAGAGGGGGGTAATGAGCTCTCTTTGGAGCTGGTCGGGCAGAGCCGTAGGCGGGGGGCGGAGGAACATTATTGTATTGCGGGGGCCGTTGAGGCTGTTGGGATGGCGGAGGTGCCTGTGGAGGGTATTGCGGGACTTGGAAGGCAGGCTGGGGAGCTTGCAGGCCAGCGAACTAGGGGTTACGCTGAGATGGTGGGAAGCGGGGTGGAGCGGCGTGTTGGGGGAACTGAACGGCCTGGACTTGCTCGTTAATTTGTACCCCCTCAGTGACAGGGCCCTGGGATTTCTTAGTGGCCTTGGGCTTCTGGGCCTCGAACAGAGAATGGATGGGGGAATCTTTAAATTGGGTTTGAATAAACCTAGCCCTGCTGTATAGTTGGTGCATGTTTGAAATGTCATTCATTGCCAGAATGTTTCTGAAAGTTGGCGTAGCGTTGGAAATCAACAATTTTACTTTTTCCTCTTCCGGAATCTGCCCGGGCACCCGCGAGGCCATCTGTCTCCAGCGATCTGCATAAGTGGCGAAGTCTTCCTCCGGCTTCATCTTCTCCGCCACCAGGTCAGTGAAAGAATACTCGGGTCCGACCCGATCTTGAAACCTCTGTATGAACCTCTCCTTGACGGTCTTAAAATTCTCAGCCTCCTCCAGAGGCAGGGTATAAAACCATTCCAGCGCGACCCCCTCCAGGGACCGACGGAACAAATAAGCCATCAAGCGATCATCCTGTTGGAACTGCGCAGACTCGTACAAGAACTCCCGGACATGGATGAACGGGTTACCATTCCCATCATATTTGCGGTACACGGGGAGCTCCGACTGGGAAGGAAAACGTAGGTCCCTGAAGTTAGGGATAGGGACATCGGCAAGAGATTGCGGGCCAACCCGCTTGTGGAGGAGATCAATTTGTTGCTGCATAGCAGCCCACTTGTCAAGGATTTCTCGTTCCCGGGAAGGAGGGGGAGGAGCAAGAGGAGTAGCACCCGGATAGGCGACCAAAGGATAAACTGACGAAGGAGGCGGCCCATAAGAGGGGTAATGGGCCGAGGAGGGGCCCATATCCGCATGAGTGACCTGAGCCGCCCCGGCTGTGACCTAGCGAAGTCTGCCGGGGCCATGAGGGCCTGAGGCGATGGGGAAATTGTAGGGTATGGCTCAAGATAAGGAACAGAGGGGATCGGGGATTTCCCTTTATCCAGTTGCTGATGGACCGATGTGGATGCCTGGCCCATTTCCATATTGGGATAGCGAAAATTCTGAGGGCGCACTGGAGTAAGGTCAATGGGAGCCGCAGAGGTGGTCCCGACCACAGGAGCTGAAGTGGTGACATGGGCCGTGGCATGAGCCAGAGCTGAGGCCGGGGCATCGCCCCCTTGCAAAGCTTGCCTGATGAGATGGAGTTGGGTGGGGTCCAACTGGGCCATCATGTCGAGGATCGTACTGGCTGAATTCTGATTGGACAGGTTTGGAAAAGAGGGTCGGGGACCCTCGCCAAGAGAGGTCGGGAGTGAAGGGGCCGTCCCCTCTCCCCCTTGCAAATGGGTGACCCTAGGTGGGTCCTCAAGGAGACCACGAGGAAGGGAGTCCTCATGGGCCGCAGAGAAATCGTAAGACGACATGGAAGAAGAAGCAGAATCGAACAAGGGGTTGGAGTAGGAATGGAAATAAGAATCAACCCTAGGCAGTGATCGTGGGGGCAGAAGGCAGTCCCACATACACCAAGACACTTGATACTAGAACAAGCAACACTAAATCAATCAAATCTACCAAGCAAATAGTAAGCATACAATGGAGCGAGATGAGAGTAGAATCACTCGATAATGCAATCAAGTTCTTAAAATGATGCTCGTCGGTTCCTTATATCTTCAGGTTTGAACCTTAGTGGATTAATAAAAATGTCAATTCTCTCGACCACTAGGTACCTGACTAGGATGAGAACGAGGAGCCGTGTGACTCTATTGGGATCTCTCACTCGCGGATGCAACCTTAGACGGGGGTGGATACGGTACAACCTGCCCGGCGTCCGTGTGGGAATCCACGGCTCACGGGGGCTTACGGAGGTCCTCAGCAAGGTCCCTAGTCGGCTCCAAGGAATATGGAGACGAGAGGAAACCCTACCTCGGTAGGAATGCAACTAATATGTGAAAATATCGATGCTCCTATGCGCACCGGAGTGCATGCACAAACTAGCCTAGCAGCTATCAATCAATGAGCAAACATACACATGAATACCAAAAGCATGGTGATGCAATAATAATAAGATAGCAGGGGGAGCCAACGAACAGCACCAGGAGCAATATATATATCAGCCAAAACACTAAGCAAGACGACAGAAATGCACTACGACAGGAGATGTGCGGTCCTCCTCTGACCGCTCTAAGTACTCAGACGGTCCAATTTCAGCCATAATGCATAGGTAGAAAATGCAAGGGACATACCAGACAGACGGCTTATTGTCAACCGCACTCGTGTTTGAACCGCCGCCTCACAGCCGTGTATCTGCCACCAGAAAGTACGGCGTACCTGTGCCTGGGCGCGGGACGGCTGTGCGAAAGCCGCACAAAGAGATGGACGGCGTCCAGGGAGCCGTCTGCAACAGGAAAGGCCGGTGTAGTTGAACTTGAAGGCAGAGTATATGAACGGCGTAGGATCAACCGCGCTGATGGTTAGACGGCTCTGGAAGAACCGCGTGTGAGCCAGAGGACAGAAACCGTCTCCTACCTGTAAATCACTCCAAGAAGAAAACCTTGACACGACTAAGAAGGGTCAGCAACTCAAAAGCACGATGGGCACTAGGCGTCCCACCGTGATCGCCACAAAAGGGGTGTAGATATATATTTCCACTCTCTCTCTCTCCTCTTCACTAAAGGGGTCAAAAGCACACCAAGTGCATGAACAAATGAGAGAAGAAGAGAAAACAGAGAATGAAGCAAAGTACCGTGATCGCCACCAAGATGCCGTACGCGACAGGCACGCCGTACCTTGGAAAATGGGGAGACACTCGCCTTGGTGCAGCGCTGGGGATGAACGGCTCGGTTAGGACCGCTCTGGGATGAGCGGTCTTACGATAGACCGCCCTGGGACGCTGCGAGGGACGCGGGAGGAACTGCTGCAGTGAGATGGACGGCGCTTTAGGGACCGCACTCCAGTGAAGGACGGTTGTTTATGCACCGCTCGAGACGTTGAACGGCTGGAGGATGACCGCTCAAGACCTTCACTCAGCAAGTTGAGAAGGGTTCGACCTCCACCCTCTCCGGCCGGCCAGAGAGGATGGGCCTCGTGCTGATTAGATGCTGACCTGCGAAACAACGTAGAGACACAAAAAAGACACCCAAATTAGACCTTAATGATGCGGTACATGTTCAAACGAGAAGAATTAAGCATGAACAAATGAAAAGGGGAGTACCTGGGGGGTTTTTAAACCCCTAGGGTGACAAAAAACGGGATGGTTGTATGCATGTTATGAGAGGGAAGGGGGTACGCGGGTGAGAAACAAAGTATGCAATGCAAGAACACGACAAAACTTATGAACGAAAAACTATGAAGACTGGGCTACTCCCTTGACCGGAGGCTCATGCGGACGTAGAGAGCCTCCCTCCTTGGTGCTGGGTCGCTCAAGAGTGCGGCAGGGCTTCGCCGTCGATCAAAAATCTCCCCCCCTTTCGACGTCCGGCCAATAGGGTCTATTTATAGAGCCTAGAAAGCCAACCTCGAAATTAGGGTTTAGAGCCATTTTCGGGACGAAATTATTGAAGATAAATCGTAGATAAAAAGGTTGATTATCCGCGGAGAAATCACCAAGATAAGTTAAGGATAAAACCATGGAGAAAAAGGGTTAAAATCTGTTAAAATTCAGCAACCGACAGGATGAACGGTCTTACGATAGGCCGCCCAACTGGTTGGACGGCTATAAGCTAACCGTCCATACCCGTCGGTGGAAATTCAAACAATCAGCAAAATAATCCCCATTATCTCTCGAACTGGCCGAAACGTCCGCCGTGAGACCCTGAACATATGAACGGTTAAATATCGACCGTTTTAATGTAGGGCGGCACAAAAATGGCCGTTTCACCCTGTCGGTGATAATTCAAATATTTGGATAATTATCTGAGAAAATGGGCGCGCGTAGGACTCTGAGATATAGGCGGTTGGGATAGGCCCATCCATGTACTTGAACGGTCATGGTCACACCGCGCCAAATCCTGTCGGTGAATATTCAGAAAATCCTCAGAAATTAGCCGAAATGTATGAACGGTCTGGTATTAACCGCCCCAGTCTTGAACGGCTGATGTAGGACCGTCCATGATCTTGGGTACCTCGTGTTTATAAAACAGTTCAATTAATCAAAGCCAAGGTCCGATAAGCCTTAAATGGATACGACCTTTACCAAGGAGGGAGGTTACACATAAAAAATGGCCCAGGATGTGCCACAAAAATGGCCCAACGGATAATGGACAACTTAGGGCATCAATCAATGGAAGTAAGAGAAACGGCTCAACTTATCGGTATAAAACGGGTGTCAACAGCAGTCTCCGGCACAATGTGAAGCACTCCTGGCAGAAGTGAATGCTGGGCCATCGGTCACCTTCACGAAAGATGATATGCTAATCCCAAATACCGGTCACAACAGACCGCTGTATATGAGGGGCTCCCTGAACTGTCAGTCGCTGAGCAGGATACTGATAGATCCCGGGGCTGCTGTAAATATCCTTCCCTATCGCATCTATCAGAAATACTACTTTGACCTGCAGCTTACCAAGGTCAGAGATATGAAGATTGCAGGGTTCAATCAGAAATGTGAAACACCTCTGGGGGTGACTGATTTCAACCTCACACTGGGCGACCTCACTACCGCGGTACGATTCTATGTAATCGACTCCAACACCACGTATAAGGCCCTGCTGGGAAGACCGTGGCTGCACGAATATCAGATAGTGCCATCCACACTACACCAATGCATAAAATACTGCCATGAAGGAAAAGAAGAAAGGGTGTTTGCAGACCTACATCCCTTCGAAGTGTTCGAGTGCCATATGCTCGATGCATACTACTACACTGAGGTGTCACAAAAGGATAAAGGAAAAGAAGCTGTGGTCAGCCAGAAAAAGCCGGCAACGAAGACAAGAAACTGGTCTCCGCCGCCGCCAAAAGACTACATTAAAAAGCATGGAGTATCTCACATCTCTTATGCTGGTGATTTTGCTCGGATCACTCCTCCTGGCATACACCCAGATGATACTGAAGAAAAAATGAAAGAAAAATACACACAAGTGGAAGTTCCTCAGGGTCTAGTCAAGCCCATAGCCAGCATAGAATACCAGACGGTGCTGCCACTGAAGACTATGGAAATCCCTCGCTTCTGCGAGCCTCCTATCATATTCTACATCGGGGAGGCAGTCGAAGAAGATGATCAAGATTGCATGGTCCCTGAAGAAACCGCAAACCGGATGGTGCCAATTACAGGCCTGGAGTATACTACCCAACGGGTTTCGCAGATGTTCTCCAAGATGCAAATGCCATCGATACAGTCTGCAGCCCAGAAGAAAGCATTCAAGGAGCTATGGGATCCACCTCGAGATAATAAAGAACTGAGGAAGTTTACACAGCACCCGGGACTGGGTTATACCCTGCAAGAATACTATGAAGCTGAGGTAGATGTTATCTCTACCTTCTACCAGCATGAAGATTCCCCCGGGATGGACTATGACCAATACCCTTCGGAAGATGAAGAAATCATTGATCAGTCCGTAGTGGACAATGAAGTCCCAGACAATCAGTCGGGGACGGGGACACCTGACGAGACAAAGAGAGATTGGTACTGGGAGGATCTATCTTGCAAGGAGGATCTGTTCCAGGATGAAGCGAAATTTGATACGGGAACCCCGGATGAAGATCAAGTAGCCAGAGAGCTGCAGGAGTGCCTGGAGTTTGGGCGCATTCTAGAAGAATTCCGAGCTCTACATAATGATGACCTCTCAGGGGAGCCCACATCAGAAGAGCCTCTAAGCACGGAAGACTCCACTTCGAAGTTTTCCGCTGAGCCAGTCACGTCCTCGGGGTAGACTGAATAGAATCCGGCCATATTGGCCCTATATGATGCACCAGCATCCGCTGATGACCAATATGATGAAACAGAGGAGCATGAAACTGAAGAAGATTACATCCCGGGAGGCTTTATTGATTTGCAAGAAGCCCCGCCCGAAGTCGAAGACGGAGGCCAAGCCACCGTCGATGAGCTGATAGAGATAAATTTGGGGTCCGCAGATGAACCAAGGCCGACATTCCTCAGCGCACTGTTGGAGCCAGATGTCAGGGAGCAATATATACAGTTCTTGAAAGAATTCCGAGACTGTTTTGCATGGACATATGATGAAATGCCAGGATTGAGCTCTGATGTGGCACAGCACCGATTGGCGATAAACCCAGAGGCAAGCCCTGTGAAGCAGCCTTCCAGGAGAATGCGCCCCGAACTGATTAATCAGATTAACAAAGAGGTTGATAAGCTGATTGATGTGGGCGTTGTTGAAGAGAACCAGTATACTACATGGCTGGCCAATATAGTGCCCGTGAAGAAGAAAAATGGGCAGATCAGAATATGTGTAGATTTCAGGGACCTGAATAAGGCTTGCCCGAAAGATGATTTCCCAGTGCCGATCACTGAAGTCATGATCGATGCAACCACTGGCCATGAAGCCCTGTCATTCATGGATGGGTCATCCGGATACAACCAGATCTGGATTGCTGAAGAAGACAGAGTGCACACTGCATTCCGAACCCCGAAGGGGATATTTCATTATAAAAGAATGCCGTTCGGCCTTAAGAATGCCGGCGCTACCTATCAAAGAGCTATGACAAAGATCTTTGATGATTTGCTCTTCAAGAAAGTAGAGTGCTACATTGATGACCTGGTGGTGAAAACCAGCAGAAGAGAAGATCATCTGCAAGACCTGAGGATAGTGTTCCAGAGGCTGCGCAAATATGAACTCAAGATGAATCCTATGAAATGTGCCTTCGGCGTGTCCAGTGGAAAATTCCTTGGGTTCATTGTCCGTCATAGGGGCATTGAGATCGACACATCCAAGATTAAAGCTATCCAGGAGCTCCCTCCACCAAGGAATCTCCACGAGCTGAGATCTCTACAAGGGCGTTTGGCCTATATCCGACGATTCATATCAAATCTGTCGGGGAGATGCCACCCTTTTCACAAGCTCATGATGAAAGATGTACCGTTCCTCTGGGACGATGGCTGTCAGGAAGCCTTTGAGAAGCTGAAAGAATATCTCAAGACCCCTCCAGTGCTGGGGGCACCTATTAAGGGCAGACCCCTGATACTGTACATTGCAGCCACACACTGTTCCCTGGGGGCAATGCTAGCACAGATAAATGAAGAAGGCAAAGAGCAGGCTCTGTACTACCTGAGTCGGAGGCTGATTAGAACTGAAGAAAGCTACACCTATATAGAAAAGACATGCTTGGCACTAGTCTTTGCCGTTAAAAAGCTCCGGCACTATATGCTGTCACATGAAATCAGATTGATATCTGCAGCAGATCCACTCAAATACATATTGACTCAGCCAGTACTGAAAGGCCGGTTGGGCAAATGGGCAGTAATTCTGATGGAATTCGATATCACATATATACCCCAGAGGGCAATAAAAGGACAGGCCGTGGCCGATTTCTTCGCAGAGCATCATGTGCCAGAGAATGATATGTTGAGGATTGAGTTACCCGATGATGAGACACTAGAAGCCTGCCAGGCTCAGTCAACTATGTGGCAGCTATTCTTTGATGGAGCATCTAGAACATAGATGGACTCCGATGGAAAGACCAGAATACGGGCCGGAGCCGGTATTGTGCTAAGATCACCAGAAGGGGAGGTTGTGCATACTTCCTGTTCTATAAACAAGCCCTGCACCAATAATGAAGCCGAATATGAAGCTCTGATAATCGGGCTATGTATAAGCCTCAACATGGGTATCCAGATGCTTCAGGTATTCGGGGATTCAATGTTGATAATAAAGCAAATCCAAGGGGAGTTCGAAGTGCGAAAGCCGGAGTTGAACCCCTACCACCAAAAAGCTGTGCGCCTCATGGCGAAATTCTATCATATTGAGCTCAAGCATGTGGGCCGTGGACATAATGCCCAAGCTGATGCACTGGCAAAGCTAGCCAGCTCAATAGCAGTCCCACCAAATGAAACACTGAACATTGTTGTTATAAACCGGCGGCAGGTCCCCAGCATGCTAGAAGAGTGCCCCGAAGAAGAAGAAGTTGCTACTATCAGTACAGAACATGCATCTGATTGGAGACAACACCTGCTACAATGGTTTTTACACCAACAGCTGCCGCAGAAAAGAGAAGAAAAGATGAAGCTTCTGAGGATTAAAGATTCTTATGAACTCAGAAATGGGACTCTATTCCGAATAATGGCAGATGTACGCAAGAAGATTCTGCTCCGCTGCCTGTCCACTGAGGAAGCTTGGCAAGCGATGAAAGAAACACATGCTGGGACAGCAGGTGCCCACCAGGCCGGTCCCAAGATGAAGATAGAGATTAAGAAGCTGGGCTACTACTGACCCACCATGTTTGAAGACTGTTGTAAATTTGTAAAATCATGCCAGAAGTGTCAGGAGCATGCTACCGTGCCTAGAAGGCCACCTACAACTCTGCACCCTACAATCCCTAGCTGGCCGTTTGCACAATGGGGAACTGATGTAGTCGGGCCATTGCCAACTTCCTCGGCCGGGCATAAGTACATATTGGCCATAACAGATTACTTCTCCCGATGGGCGGAAGCTATAGCATTAAGAGAAGTGACTGGTGAGCTGGTCTCCAGATTCATCAAGCAAAACATTATCTTCCGGTTCGGGATCCCCAACCGAATAATATCTGATAATGGAAGTCATTTCAGAAATCAGAAAATCTATCGGCTTGCCGAAAAGTATAAGATCGAATGGAGGACTTCCACTCCTTACAATCCACAGGCAAATGGATTGGCAGAAGCCTTCAATAAAACTTTATGCACCTTGCTGGCTAAAGTCGTCAGTTCTAATAAGAAGGACTGGGAAGAAAAGATGTATGAAGCTCTGTGGGCGTACCGCACTGTCTTCAAGACACCTACAGGGTGCTCGCCATACTCACTGGTATACGGCTCAGAGGCAGTAGTTCCACTAGAGCTGGAAGTCCCGTCACTCAGAGTGGCTGTCCAATATGACCTGGCCCATGGCGAACAAACTAATGCAGAAAGAAGATTACAAGAATTGGCTGAATTGGAAGGGAAGCGCCTCCAAGCTCAGAAGAATATCCAAATGTATCAGGCCCGCATGGCCACTGCATTCAACAAACTCGTAAAAGGACGAGAATTTAAGAAAGGTGACCTTGTCATGGTCAAGAAAAGAGAAGTCATAGCGTCCAACCCAAAAGGAAAGCTAAATCCTAATTGGGAGGGTCCTTATGTGATACATAGGGTCTACGAAGGAGGGGCCTACATGGTTGTTAACCATCGAGGGGAAATCCAATTCTCACCACTCAACGGTAGACACCTAGAGCTGTATCATGCTGCCCAACCAATATTCCCTGAGTAATCGGGCAAAAAGCTACCTCTTCCTTGGTCTAGCGGCACTCCGTCCTAACCGAGCTACCCTTTTCCTTGGTCTAGCGGCACTCCGCCCCAACCAAGCTACCCTTTTCCTTGGTCTAGCGGCACTCCGTCCTAACCGAGCTACCTCTTCCTTGGTCTAGCGGCACTCCGTCCTAACCAAGCTACCCTCTTCCTTGGTCTAGCGGTACTCCGTCCTAACCGAGCTACCATTTCCTTGGTCTAGCGGCACTCCGTCCTAACCGAGCTACCTCTTCCTTGGTCTAGCGGCACTCCGTCCTAACCGAGCTACCCTTTTCCTTGGTCTAGCGGCACCCCGTCCTAACCGAGCTACCCTTCTCCTTGGTCTAGTGGCACTCCGCCCTAACCAAGCTACCTCCTCCTTGGTCTAATGGCACTCCGCCCTAACCAAGCTACCCTTGTCTTGGGTTAGTGGCACTCCGCCCTAACCGAGCTACCCTTCTTTCTTGGTCTAGTGGCATTCCGCCCTAGCCAAGCTACCTCCTTCTTGGTCTAGCGACACTCCGCTCTAACCAAGCTACCTCTTTCTTGGTCTAGCGGCACTCCGCCCTAGCCGAGCTACCTCATTTCTTGGTTTAGCGGCACTCCGCCCTAGCCGAGCTACCCATTCCTCGGTTAGCGGCACTCCGCCCTAATCAGGCCACTTCATCTTGGTCAATGGCACTCCACCCTGATCAAGCTACCCTCTCCCTGGTTCAGTGGCATCTCGCCCTGCCCAAGCTGCCCTCTCTCTCAGCTCGCATACCAAATAAAAAAAAAGAAGAAAAGAAAAGAAAAATGGGGTTAAAAATAGTGATACCCCGCCAGTCTTGTTCAGATATTCTGAATAAGGGCAAAAAATGGCCAAAAAACCCGGCTGTGGTGAAAACCCGAAAGGGCACTGCAGGCAAAATCGGGTACCCCGCCACGTGAAAACCCGAAAGGGCGCGTGGGCAAAAGCAAGAGGGGGCTGGCTCCGGTGAAAACCCGAAAGGGCACTTGGGTCAGTAATGTGGTAATCCCAAAGAAAGCCTCACCTCCCGCCATAAAACTCCTCGTCAATCGACCGGCACCTTGCCCGATCGACGATTAGACCCACTCAGTATAGGCCCTACGTCTATCCTGATAAAAGCCCTCATACCTTGTCCCAGGTCCCACCGTGATGAAACTTGCTGCTGATCAATGGGCACACTCACCCGATCAGCAATGAAACCTATCCGGTTTAGACCTTACGTCTATGCCGATAAAACCTATGAAATCCTTGCATTGGTATAAACCCAATACCGTGATGAAACCTGCTGCTGATCAATGGGCACACTCACCCGATCAGCAATGAAACCTGTCCGGCTTAGACCTTACGTCTATGCCGATAAAACCTATGAAATCCTTTGCACCGATATAAACCCAATATCGATGATGAAACCAACTGTTGATCGATTGGCACACTGCCTAATCAACAATGAAACCTATCCAGGCCAGACCTTTCGTCTATCCTGATGAAACCTATGAAATCCTTGCATTGGTATAAACCCAATACCGATGATGAAACCTGCTGTTGATCGATTGGTACACTGCCCGATCAATGATGAAACCCATCCAGTTTAGACCTTACGTCTATCCTGATGAAACCTATGAAATCCTTGTGTCGGTATATACCCAATACCGATGATAAGAGCAGCCGCCAATGATGCAGCACATCGCCTGACCTGTGCTGAAGTCCCAATTCAAGAGATATATATATATATGTATATAAAAAATGGGGTTAAAAATAGAGATACCCCGCCAGACTTGTTCGGACATTCTGAACAAGGGAAAAAATGGCCGAAACCCAGCTGTGGTGAAAATCCGAAAGGGCACTGCAGGCAAAATCGGGTACCCCGCCACGTGAAAACCCGAAAGGGCGCGTGGGCAAAAGCAAGAGGGGGCTGGCTCCGGTGAAAACCCGAAAGGGCACTTGGGTCAGTAATGTGGTAATTCAAAGTTCCGTGCCAACAGGCACCCTGCCCTTACTTCCCCTTCGCTGATAAAACCTTCTGTTGGTCATCTGGCTCCATGCCCCACCGACGATAAAACCTCTCCAGGAAAGACCTTACGTCCGTCCTGATGAAATCTACACACCCTCTTTCAAATGTCCCACCCGCGATAAAACCTACTGGAGTAGACCTTACGTCTATCCTGACGACTCCTACGCCTCTACCTACGTCCCACTGTTGATCGATCGGCACCTCGCCCGATCAATGATGAAACCCTAGCCAGTTTAGACCTTTCGTCTATACTGATGAAACTTATGAAACTCTTCTTTGCGTCGATATAAACCCAATATCGATGATGAAACCAGTTATTGGTCGACCGGCACCTTGCCCGATCAATGATGAAACCCTCCCAGTTTAGACCTTTAGTCTATGCTGATGAAACTCATGAAACTCTTCTTTGCGTCGATATAAACCCAATATCGATGATGAAACCAGTTGTTGATCGACCGGCACCTTGCCCGATCAATGATGAAATAATGTAGTTTAGACCTTTCGTCTATTCTGATGAAACTTATAAACCCCTTTGCATCGATATAAACCCAATATCGATGATGAAACCAACTGTTGATCGATTGGCACCCTGCCCGATCAATGATGAAACCCTAGCCGATTTAGACCTTTCGTCTATGCTGATGAAACTCTTCTTTGCATCGATATAAACCCAATATCGATGATGAAACCAACTGTTGATCGATTGGCACCCTGCCCGATCAATGATGAAACCCTAGCCAGTTTAGACCTTTCGTCTATGCTGATGAAACTCTTCTTTGCGTCGATATAAACCCAATATCGATGATGAAACCAACTGTTGATCGATTGGCACCTTGCCCGATCAATGATGAAACCCTATCCAGTTTAGACCTTACGTCTATTCTGATAAAACATATGAAATCCCCCTTGCATCGATATAAGCTCAATATCGATGATGAAGTCAACCGTTGGCTGATCGGTACATCGCCCGGCCAATGATACAATCTGTCCAGTTCGGACTTTATGGCCGTTCTGATGAAAACCCCGTACCCTTTTTCAATGTCCCACCTGCTATAACCTCTACCCGGTCTAGACCTTTCGTCTATTCCGATGAAGCCTCTTCTTTCACATTTCTGCAAATTGTCTCCCTCGCAGCACATATTGCCAAGAGGGACGATTGCTGCTACCAACAGAATCCGGTTTAAGCACCTCCCCGGATGCCGTCACGCGGTGGAGCGAGTTCCCCATCCTTTCTCTGAGGGGGTGGACGCTCTCCTGCCAAGTACGGGCCATTCGCATGAGGAATTGCTAAAACCGCTACCCCACTTCTCAAAGTGATAAAACCACATGCAGAAGAAAATGGATACGCGTGAAGCCAAAGATTTCTTTTCATTAATAAGTGAGTACATAAAGGGCCCCGAGGGGATGTTGTATCGCAAAAGAGTACAAAAGGAAAAGAAAGAGAAGATGGTTCATGGCTGCCTGAAGATATCCTCGAAAGCCAGAAGACCCACATAAGGGGCGGCTCCCAGTTCATGAAGATGAGCCTCCTCCTCCTGCAGTCGAACGGACTCGTCTTGAAAGGACGCCACCTGCCCCTCTAATAGAGCTGCTTCTTCCTCGAGCTGCGGTCGAGAAGTTGTTAGCTGCGGCAGCTCAGCTCGGAGATCGGACAGTTCAGCTTCCAGGGTAGTTATCCGGTCGCGCACAAACTGCTCCCGCTCCGCCAAAGACTGCATTTGGCACTGTCGCTCTTGAAGAATAGAGTTCGTCTTCGCCAGCTCGGATTTGCATTCCATTCTTTGCAACTTCAAAGCCGCCAGTTTGTCAGACATGATATGTGTCAAGAAATCCCGACGATGAACAAATTTTAACAATAAAAGAACCCGCTGGGCCCATATTTCTGTGGGACATCCCATCGCCTGCAAGCCGGCGGTGAAGCGCTCAGCTATCTCCTTCAACTGTGGATAGATTAGTCCGGGCTGGGACTCCACTAGCTGGCGCAGCATGCCCAGATGTTGCCAGACAAAACTCTCAGGTGAAGTAAAGCCAGGCAAAGGAAGAGGAGCTACTTCGAAGGTCACTTCGCTATCAATATCTGCCTACAGTGCGACATCCGGCTGAGAGGATGAAGACGGCAAATCTACTGGAAGAACTGGCCGGTCCCTCTCCGTGCCCTCTGGCTGAACTAAAGATTCCCCCTCCACCGCTGTCTCGGGTGCTATGGCTTGAACATTCGCGGAGGGAGGACCAATGAATGATGGAGCTATCTCTTCATGAGTCTCCTGAATAAAGGCTTCGTCTCCAGCTACTCTTCCTGATAATGGGGGCGAAGGGTCCCTAGTCTGTAAAGGCAGAAATCCAGTCTCTATAGCCACTGTGGCAGGGACTGCTGACTCAGGCGCGATTGACATTATGGCAGCCGATATAAAAGCGGAGCTTCTGGCTGGGTCTATTTCGGCTCTGAACTCTGAGGCCTTAACAAGGAGGGAAATCTCTCCTGATGATCCTAAGTCCAACGATGCTAAATCTGTCGAAGACTGTATCCGCGCTGGCACAAGGCGAATGATCTCAGGAATTCCCGTGCAAGTTAAAGGCTGAAAAGGGACAATAGCCCAGTTTATAGAAGAAATGTCCGTGATAGCCGCAGTTATGTCTGAGCTAGCAATGGCAATGCCCTGAGACCAAAACAAAGCAACTTCAGCGCTAGAAAAAAAAAAGGAAGAAAGAGGGGGGGGGGGGGGGGGCAGATGAAGCAACAAACATGAAAAGGAACCCACCCCTGAAGCAGAGTCCACATCCTCGAAGTGGGGTGAAAGAGAAGGAAGCTCCGTAGTCGGAATGACAAATGGTGGAGTTATGTCAATCTCGGTATCTAGCCAGGCAAACTCCTCTTGCAACTCCTCCTCAGGAGATAGCACCACCAACTTAGCAGGCTGAAAAGACAGAGCACCTTTTGCA